>VZTF01004366.1:753230-767318 GCA_013397755.1 Cnemophilus loriae | reverse complement strand
GGAGGTTTCACTGAGAGCGGGGACGGGAGGTTTCACTGAGAGCGGGGACGGGAGGTTTCACTGAGAGCAGCCTGGGGAGGCCCCAGGCACAGCCCGGGGTGTATCTGCTCCACAAAAATCCCCACAGCTGAGGTAAAGCCTGACAAGGCTCGGCAGGGCTCAGCAGGGCTCAGCTCTCACACCACCCAAAGCACCCAAAAGAGATCGAACACTCCTGTGCCAGACATTCTGAAAATCCAGAGTAAAGTGGTCTTAACCTACTCGCAGCACTGCCCTAAAACTCTGCTCCTGACAGCTGAAGATTTTACTCAATTCCACTCAGTTTCAGGTCAGACCTATAAGCACCCTAAGACTGAGTTCATTACTGAGGACAAATGCCATGACAATATAGAACACTCTCTCCTCCTACAGTCGCCAAAATTAAGAGAGAAGAATTCAGCCCATCTGGAAGTAAATCCATTAATTAAATCTTCATTTCTATACAGTTACCAGCAAAGCAAACCCCTTCACCTGCATCATGAAGAGCAGTTCTCCCCTGGAGATCCACGTTCTCTGTTGGGCAATTGTACTGTTAAAATAAATAATGCCAGTTATCAATCAGAATCCAGACTGCATTTACAACATCAGGTGTTTGAGGTTTGAATTAAAGCAATAAAAGGTGATTTAAGTAAAAAAAAGATTCAAGTTTGGAGCTACAAATATAGTGACAGACACGAAGGAATGAACTCTGGGTCTGTGCACTTTAAGGCTCTAAACATATATGGTGTAAAACAAATTTAAGGCTGTGCAGAGCAAGTGCACAATTCATGAGACTTTTCACGGATAATGGGCCATTTGTATCTGCATGGAGACATGCATCAAACAAAAGTTTAAAAGAACCCATTAAAAACAACAAGAAAAAATATTCAAATGAGCATGAACTGACCAGGAATAAATGAAGAAAAAATAAACATCACATAAGCCTAAGACAACCCTCCAACATTGTTTCATTAATGAGAGTTTGTGGATATAAACGCCCAGCTTTTGAAGCAAACACTACTCTGGAGCAGCCAGTGTTACTGTTTTTAAACTGCAGTCAGACAGGGAACATCAGTCTTTAAAAGACACTCAGCCCCATTTTCTTCAAGAAGCACAAACTACAACTTGATTTGATAGTCTATAAAAAGATTTTTTTAAAAGTTTATTTTCTTTATTTTAGCCCTCTTTCAGTCCCAACGTATCATTTAACACAAAAGTCTTTTGCCTATTACTCTAATTTTTTTTTAAAAAATCTGATTGGTTAAGAAATCAATCAGATACCCCAATTTTGAATCAGTATTTAAAGCCACCTTTCTCCCCTCAATCCAAGAGCTATAAGAGACAAGCTGTATTTTCAGTACCTGCAGGAGCTTCTGCAAACACAAAGCATGGCCATACTTTGCAGCCAAATGCAGGGCGTTTCTGCCTGGAAACAGAGAACAGCAGTTCAGGGTTTGGCTTGAGTGAATTTCTGATTAATATTCCCAGAATTCTAGGTACAACAGTTCCTGTGTGTCAGTCTCCCCAGTTCTGTGCTGTAAGTGACATCTCCTGTCTACACCTCACTTTGTTACAGCCTTCTCTTACGCTAGTGAATCTTCAGTCAAGGATGAGAGTTCATTTGTGAAATTAATCTCAAAATACCACATCTGACTCCTCACAAGCATTTAAAAAATAAACTCTCACACGAGAGGAGGAGGCCAAGTTATCTCTGTAATTCTCTCGTTTTCAGCTTCATATTAAACCTATTAAATTCTGAGGTAACAATCTGAAAATAAGCACTCGTTTTTAACTGTCTCTTCCATAAGATCTTCCACAAACTCTGCTATCACACAAGGGAATCTGGAAGGTACAGATGAACTCGGAGTTTCTGAGGCTCAGCTGGGCACACAAACACCTCCCACCACATTCCATCTGAATCCTCACGTTGAGTTCATTTAAAACTGTTCTTATCCTGTTGTTCTCACCCAGAAATGCTGATCTCACCAGTGAGCCTGGAGCACATTATAAACACAATTAGAGCAGCACAAACCCACATTCCCTAAGTTCAGCTGCATTCATCAATTCCATGACAGGACACGACCAGTTTCCTCAAGACTAGCAACAAGTCACACAAATAACTCATTTTTTGCCAACTACGGAAAGAAGGGAGAGCTCTCCTGTGGTTCAGCTTAACTTTACTCCAGAATGAAACCCAGCTGAGAGCATTTTCAGGTTGCCCCCGGGCCTGTGAGGAAACCCACCAGCAGCATCAGTGGCCGTGATATCAACTCCGTGCACGAGGATGGTGTTCAAGCAATCCAGGTTTCCCTTTGATGCTACAACATGGAATCTAAAAAAAGAGAAAAGACCTTGCTTAGGCACAGCTGGTTTGTACAGAAATGGCAGTATTGGCCAGGAAAGCCAAAGCCAACAGCTGTATAAGGAAAGTATTACAGGGGCCAGCTCTGGACAGCATCCAAAGTTAAGGGTTCTGCAGATATTACTTCAAGGAACAAGGCAACTTTTCTTGAGAAACAATCATTATTTACCTGGTTCAGTGCACCAGGTGAAATACCAGTGTGGTTTCAGTTTCTCTTTAACATTCAAACCTGGCAAGAGCAAGTCTTTAAACACTGATCTTCACTTGGACGTGAAGATTGTTTGAGACTTCCCCATTCCAGCCAGCCAGATTCCAGCTTAGTGAAGCTAGATTTACATGAGGTATTACATTGATTTCTGTACCCAAAAAGGCTTCTAGAGCAGCAGGAATACGATTTTCAGCAGCTTCCCACCACCATTCCCAGAGCTCTGGAAGTCACTTACGCGGATCTCCCTTCCACATCCAGCTTTGTGGGACTGACCCCTTTCTTGGCCAGGATGGATGAAACCTTCTCCACATCGCCCCTTTCAGCTGCCTTCATTAACCTGTCATCGTACTTGTTCCAGTCTGGGTTCAGCTGCGAGACAGAACCAGAGAAGTGAGCTTACGGAGCACTACGGCTGCACCAAGGGCTGAGCCACAGCACAAAGGGGACACAACAAAATCCACCCTGGTTTACAAACAGTGCTGTCCCCACCAGGGCGTCTGGGGTTATCTGTGCAACATCCCTGTGACACTGTTGGTATTGAACGTACAGAGCGCTGGCACAGCCTGGTTAAGCCACTTCGGTCCTAAAGGAGACCTTTAGGATTAAACTTCTTTGGTTTTCCTCATTCTGCGTCAGTTTGTCTTTGTTCAGTTTCCATATTTCAACAATAAATGGATGCACTAAAAATACGCTCCAGGACACGGCTTTCCCTGGCTGTGCCAGACTGTTCGGTGGGTCATAAATTAGCTAAGTGTGATATTCAAGGGAAGAACATCCACTGAGCTGCAGAAGAAAGAAATTCAAAGTTGATAGTTTTGAATTGCCTGCAATTCCCAAAGCACCGCGGAGGGCAGAGAAAGGGCAAGTCAGTTATAAATAGACCACCATCCATTCAGCCCCAGACAGTCTCACCCCCCACTCCTCTCTCGTTTACTTCAAATTCAGAATTTCAGACCCCAGGCCAAGCCTCCCACCCCAAAATGCAGAGCTTGTTCTCTTCCCTGCCAAAACATCCCTTCTGAATGGCTCGGGGCTTTTCAGGAAACTGCTCTGTGACAGAAACCTCACATCCAAGCCGGTCACTGATGACTTGATATTCAGGGAACTTTTAACAGAAGAACAAGGCTTCCAAAGGAGTATTATACTCAAAATAGGAGTAATACATCCAAATCTAACTCTAAGCAGCAAAAGAATTTGCTGGTAAGGGTGAGACACAAGCAGCCTGTGGGTGCATAAAGTTACTTATCACTGTGGGTCAGAAATTCCTCACAACATAAAGAACATGAAACCAGGTAACCCCAGCCCAGGGGTTGTTTAAGTAAAAGAGGGTACCCAGAGAAGAACAACCCCAAAAACCCACTGCCACCACCGGCATCTGTAGTGATTTGTAAAAGGGAACTGCACGCATGATCAGAGGAGACAGAGAGGGGATCCCACCAATCCATACAAATATCTCCAAGGGGTGTCAGAGGATGATTCCACACTGTTCAGTGGCACCCGGGACAAGGAGCAACGGCCATAAACTACAACACAAGAATTTCCACCTCAATACGAGGAAAAACTTCTTTCCACAGAGGGGGCAGAGTCCTGGAACAGCTGCCCGGGAAGGGGCTGGAGTCTCCCTCTCTGGAGACATCCCAACCCCACCTGGACACGTTCCTGTGCCACCTGCTCCAGGTGACCCTGCCTGTGCAGGGGGCTGGCCTGGAGGATCTCCAGAGGGCCCTTCCAGCCCTAATGACTCCAGCTGATTATCTTTACTCTGCTTTCCCACAATAAACGAGATTACAGTAATCATGAAGACTTAGCAGCAGCTAACCCAGTCAACCCTGCTAAAAGTGACAGGAGTAATAAAAATAGAGCACTAATGAAATTAGCACCGTGCTGCCAGGCTGAGGTGCAGCACTGACTCATCAATCAATTAACACATCCATTAGCCTGAAAGCCAAGGCAGCCCAGCCTGAGAAGTCACTGCACTGGTGACATCACCAGTGCCATGTCCCTCCCCAGCCTGGACACACTGCCCTGCAAAGCCACCTCTTCATGCAAGGCTTGGCTTTTCATGTCAAATACCTTAGAGACTGTACAGACACAGCTTCAAGCCCTGTGCTCCCGACATTCTCCTGGCACCTTCCCATCCCTGCAGGACAGAGATCTCACCCTGGCTGTTCACAGCAGGTTGGGATTGCTAGGTTGTACCTTTGCAGCTGATACCTGCCAGCACAACTCACTCAAATGTGCAGAAAATCCTCCCAAAGCCTCCCCAGCCAGTCCCTGCTTCCATTTCATAACAGTTCTGATTAACAGAAGCATTAATTAAAAAAACCCAAACAAAACCAAATGAATACATCACCTTCGTATTTTTCCCCTTTGATTATAACACTTCAGTAACTCGTACCCACGGCCTATGGTGTACTAAGCCTAAAAGGGGAAGGAGTGACAGGACACAGGGAGTGGCTTCCCACTGCCAGAGGGCAGGGATGGATGAGATATTGGGAAGGAATCGTTTCCTGGGAGGGTGGGGAGGCCCTGGCACAGGGTGCCCAGAGAAGCTGTGGCTGCCCCTGGATCCCTGGCAGTGCCCAAGGCCAGGCTGGACGGGGCTAGGAGCAGCCGGGAATAGTGGAAGGTGGCCCTGCCCATGGCAGGGTGTGGAATGGGATGAGCATTAAGACCTCTTCCAACCCATTCCATGATTAAATCATTTTACATTTAACAAATGCATTTCACATTTAAGGAAAATTCATCGCAGGAGGAGTTGCTAAGGAGATACAACACTCATTAATTAAACAGTAACTGCTACACCACATTTGCAGAATCCAAGCTTTCGCATTTTGCTGTAAATTACTGCCAGGATATGAAACCTCAGCTAGAGACCTCCGATACCTACTGTGTCTTTGGCTGCACAAGAGAACCAACAAATCATGCTGAACTCGCAGTGCTGCCAGGAGCGATCAGTTCCCGTCACATCAGCGCCCCGAGCTCACAGCGAGGAACGGCTGCTCTGCACGCCCGGGGCTCCTCCTGCTCCATCCTTCACTTAGCTCGGCTCCCCGAGGGTATTTTCCCCATCTTCAGCATCATCTTCAGCCTTCATAACTCTGGGAAACGTCGCTGGCCAGAGGAGCCGCGTGTGCGGCCGCGCTGCCCGGAGCCCGGCCAGAGCCGCGGTCAGCGCCGGACAGACGGACCGGGCTCCCAGGGAAATACTGCCCAGACCCCGGGTATCTTGTAAACAATACGTAGCCAGTCTCATCAGCCCGATCTATTTTCTGATAAGGCAGTACTTGACAGGCGGGCGATAGAAAGCAATAGCTATTAATACATTCCCGGCGTGCCCGCGCCCTGAGTCACGGTGTCGCTGGGTGAACTCAGGGGACAGGCACGTCCCCAGCCCCGCCGCGCTCGCTGTGCTCCGCAGACAGGCAAGCACCCATTTAAAATAACAAACACGCTCCTCACAGTCACCGGGCACCCACACGGAGCAAGGTCACACTCAGCACCACTAATAACACACGAGGACTGAAATACTCCCAGCAGTAATTTTTTCCCCATTCCAGCGCGCCACAAAGCTGAAACCAGACTCAGGCTCAGAATTCAGACAGTTACAACTGCGGAGCAGATGGAATGCGTGATCCTATTTTGACAGAAATGTAACCCATTTTAAATTAGAAAACACACATGCCTCTGCTTTAAAAAAATTCTCCTTTTACAGCACTGAAACCCTTTCTGAATAAAACCTGGTTTCAGCTTACTGTTGCTGCCAGTCTGTCTCCCAACATGTGAAACGAGAGGAGTCACAGAGGCTGTGAAAACATGAAATAGACAGCACAATGATTAACAGGAGGGAGATGGAGAGTCCCCTTTCACAAGTTTTAAATTTAAATGGAGATCTCCCAAGTGCCATATTTAGAGGAGTAGGTCAACAAGACAAGCAATGCACTGTTTTGTCTGCAGGAGAGAAAGCTGGTCCGGGGCCAGGAAAACCACTTACACACACCCTGGAGGACACACACGAGAGGCTGCAAATAACCTAATAAATGGATCTTCTCAGCAGATAATTTTAAAATCACTCACTTGGATTTGGGCAAATTCTCTCTTTCCCAGTAAGTTCTGAACTATCCCCCACCCCCTGTGTGAGCACCAGCCTTTGCCCCACAGCACCAACATTCCTCAAAGGATGTTCCAAGACCTCTCTGCAATTAGCATCCATGTGACAAAGCCACTACAAAAAAGTGCAGTGACTGTGATGTCTTCTGACCACAACCAAGTCTGTCTCCTTAAGCCAAAAATGGCTTTTTTTGGGGGAGGGGGTGGATAAATACACCTCCCAAGTGGCAACAACAGAAAAGACCCACTTAACCAAAATCAGTTTGGTGAGAAATGTAGGTAAGACTGTGGCTTCCAGGTGTACAGTCTTCTCCAGAGTATTCAGCCCAAAGGTTTTCCTTGTCTCCACTTCATCTGCCTGCAGACATTCCCGGTGCCTCGTAAGCTGAACTCATCCTGCAGCCCCTTTGTGCTGCAGATCCTCCTGAGACAGCCCTGACCACAAGATTTAGGATTGCTAAACCACATTCCCCAGCCCTGCCCAGCTCCAGCCAGGCACAGAGCAGCTTCCACGGCTCCATCAGCACCGAGCAGCTTCAGGAAACACAGCCCAGCTACAAACCCCAGGGATTAAATGTTCTCCAAGGCAGCTGAATCCAGAGAGCTCAAAGGCACCGACTTAGAAGTGCTCTTTTGGAGTAACCGAAGTGTGGAGCCTAATTCAGACTTTTTTTCCAAAATTAAGACCGGAAACATCATCAGACCTCAGCAGCGCAGATCTCTGGAAGTGCTACATCCCCCTCCACACCACAGATGCCTGGCCAAGGCTGATATTGCTCATTTTGTGTTAACACAGAGCACCTGTTTTCCTACGCTCAGAGTGACAGGACAAGGGGGAATGGCCTCTCACAGAAAGAGAGGAGCTTTAGTTTGGTTTGGAGGAAATTCTTCCCTATGAGGGTGGGGAGGCCCTGGCACAGGGTGCCCAGAGAAGCTGTGGCTGCCCCTGGATCCCTGGAAGTGCCCAAGGCCTGGCTGGATGAGGCTTGGAGCAGCCTGGGATAGTGGCAGGTGTCCCTGCCCATGGCAGGGGTGGCACTGGATGAGCTCTAAGGTCACCCAACCCAGCTCAGAAATACCAGCTGTAAATCAAAGCAGCTCCTAAGCCCTTCACAGAGAGCTGGGATAAAGCTGTGAAAGTGAGCCCAGCTCCTGTCACCGCAGGGCCAGGCTGATCCCATCCCCAGCAAAGCCCAGCGGGGACACGGCCGCTGTAATGCCATTAGCGGGTGACATAAGCACACAGGAGAGCAGAGCTCCGGTGACACTGCCAGCACCAACACAGCACGGCTCACACACTCTCAATGGCCCTTCACAGAACCCCAGGATGGGTTGGAAGGGATTTAAAGCCCATCCAGTCCCACCCGTGCCACAGCAGGGACACCTTCCACTGTCCCAGGGCGCTCCAAGCCCCGTCCAACCTGGCCTGGGACACTGCCAGGGATCCAGGGGCAGCCACAGCTCCTCTGGGCACCCTGTGCCAGGGCCTCCCCACCCTCACAGGGAGGAATTTCATCCCAACATCCAACCCAAACCACCTCTTTCAGAGCCAGGGGCAGGCTCACGCATCCACCAGGCCGCTCTGATTCCCTGCTCTTACTCCAGAGGTCGGAGTACATTTGTCATCAAAACCAACGTGTGGACAGACACACCCTGCCACTTCAATGGCACAAAGTGACAAATGCTTTTGAAGTACTTTGGTTTGTTTTAAACTGCACAGACAGAATGGAAGGGTAAGTTAGATTAGAAAACTGGTTTTTAAAAGTGTTCCCCAGGTGCAGCTTCCCCTGCAGTGCAGAGGCATTCCACTAAACCCATCTCTCCTGAAGAATTTGGCTTACCTGTCTAAAAAAATACTGCACATACCAGGTTAAACCCCACTGAGGCAAGCGGAAATGGCATTTTTTATTTTACAAGCACATCTTACTTCCCAGGGTGTGTCTGCCTCCACATGTAAATGCTTTGGAGTGCCAGACTGCAGGAGTGAGATGACGGGTTTAGTCTGTGCAAGGGAAAACCAGACGCAGCCCGAACACAGGGTTCTTGTTTCACCCAGCACCTTCCCACAGGCAGCACTTTGTGTTACCACCTCATTCACTAAAAATCCTTCGGAATAAAAAAGCCATTGAATGCCACGAAGTGGGCAAGGCTTAGTCCACACAGGGATCAAAAACAGCAGTTCCCCTAGGCCTGCTCTGGTTTGGTATCGTGCTGAAAACACTCCTGTCAAAAACACCTGAACAGCTGTGCTGTGCCTGGTGGTTAAATGTAACTGCAGCCGGTCACTAACGCAGGTAACAGTGTCCTAACGAACAGCTTAAAGCAAGCAACTAAACCTCATCATAAACATTCCTGATTTTTCCGTGTTCTGAAGGCATTTTCCTCCCAAGTCAGCATATTGCTCAAGATCAATTTATTAAGTATCAAGAAACAATTCAAATCTACTTCTAGCTCTGTTATGTGTCAAAAAATCCTCTCAAAAATCAACATTTCCCCCTCCAAGGAGAGAGAGGTCCCTCATAGCAGTGCCGGTTTCTCTTTTCCAGGCTGTGCCAGGGGAAAATCCACCAGCACCAGGCACAAGAGCTCAGAGGCTACACTGGAAGTGTCAAAGGATTCCGCCTACAACCCCTGCAGGAGGCAAAGCCTGCTCAAAGAATTAAAACCAGCCCCAGTTTTGTTTTGAAACAACTTTCTCACGTCTCATGGCCAACACACAGCTCCAGAGCACTTCACTGATAAAACAGCCTCAGATTGCCAGCCTTGAGGCACAGCCTGACTTGGACACCAACAAAAGTGATCGGAGCTGCTGGGGCACTCCGGGCACAAAGCAGTGGCTCTGCAGCTGCATTTCCAAACTCTGCTAAGGACATTTCACGGTAACTGCGGCCAGACTCACACACACAAACAGCATCACACCCTCCTGCAGCCGGGAGCACCACGGCTCCCACCTCCCGGGGAAAGGGGAGCCCTGCAGGCCCAGCTCCTGCTGCAGCCTGGCTTCACCCCACAGGTGCCCAGGAGAAATATTTCCCCTTTAAACAGGGAGAAACAGGAGCAGGGTCAGAGTCCAACTGTCTGTGCTGCCAGTGGGAGCAGCACAGCTCCCGCCTTCCCGGCACTCCAGGCACAGCATTAGTTGGAATTTCTGAGCTCTCAGGCAAGGCCCCATTGATTTGTGTACGTCCATTTATTAAAGCATCAGGAAATATCAGGGGTGATGAAACCTGACATGACTGTTGCATCCAGCTCACAGGGACCAGCCCCGAGCACACGAGGAAGGGAGCAACAAATCTCAGCAGTGGTCAGTCACCAGTAAGAGGTGAAAACAGGAGCAGCCTCAGATGGCCAAGCACGTGCTTGCTAATATTAATATTTAAATACTAACAAAGTACTCCATAAGTTGCTTCTACACAAAAGGTCATACGAACTCCAACCAGATAAGCACAGAGCTTATCTGTGTAATTATGTCGGCAAATCAGCTCAGGATATTGAACTCCCAAGGCCCTCACTGAACCTCCACTCTTTTAAATATTTTTAATTGCTACATTCCAAAGTGATAAAGCATTAATACTCCTTTCTATGGAGCCTGAAAATTACAATGCACCTGTAAACAGGCTGCACCACAAATTGCCCGTTTTGTTTCTCCAGCTTCACCCCAAACATCACACAAACAAGCTCTAATTCCAGTTAACTACATGCAAATGAATCACAAGGAGATTTTTCCAAGAACAAACACATTAGCACGAGCCTGAATAAAGCTTCCTGGAACCAAACATGCTCCAAGGAACAACCCCAGCCAGGCCAGGAATGACACGGGAATATTACAGTGCTGTGGGTGCTTGGCTGCGGTGCCTGAAGATGCCACAGCAAAGTCACCCCAGGCTGCCCCAGGGAAGAGGGACGGGACAGAACTGCTCCAGCCAACAGCAGCAACACTGGAACAATTCTGCTGGTGGGTCAGGGCACCGGGACCAGCCTGGCTGACAAACTGGTCTGTCCCTGCAAAGGGCAGAGTCACGACAAAATGCCACCGAAGTCTTGTTCGTGTACAAACTCTCGTGTGCCCCCAGCAGCACCAGGTTTTTCTTCTGTAAATGATCTTGAACCTTTAAAGGGTTAAAACCAGGTTATCAAACACCTGTTTTGCACTTCACCCCCTCAGTTACTAATGTGCATTTTGACAGCACACTGGGGCTACAAACCACTGTTAACATTTATGCTGCTGCACACACACCAGGAAGGTGTTGCTGATGAATTAGCAAATTCAAGCAGCATCCTTCATCCCCATAATAAAATGGGTCAGCCCAGAACAGGAGGTGGTACCTGCTCTCTCCGCTGCTGACAGGGCAGAAGCAGATGTTTAATGGTGTACTGGGTCACCCCACAAAGCTCCACTCCTTTCCCGGAGGAAAACTCATCCACTTAACAGAGCTGGGCAGCATCCACAGGGAAAGAAGTGTTGACACAATCTTGAACAAGCTCAGCTGTCACTAACTGCACAGCTTATTCAGATATTCATTTAATAATCATGGCTCATCATACCAGAGCAAGTGCTCAGGTATCCCTTTGTTCCTTGCACAATGGTTTCTGCTAATTACATGGCAGGTTTGGTTTCTCTTAATTAAACAAAACTCAGCACCACTTTTCCCAGAGGAGAGAGGACTGGTAAGAGTTTTCACATGGTTTTGTATCTGCCCGTTCCCACCAGTGCAGGTGACTCCCATCTCCTGCAGGTGGTTCCTGAAGCGTGGGGATCCCACCCCTCGGGATGCAGCTCAGGGGCAGCTCCAGCTCTGCTCAAGGCACCACCAGGAACCCCGCGGTTGCCAGGAGCTCCAGGTGCCCCCTCCCGAAATTCCAGGCCTCCTCATAAGGGACAGCAAGGTTAAAACCCCACTTGAGGAGATAACACAGCTGAGATTGAACAGAGCCCCTCCCCAGCTGTTTCTCCAGAGTTACAGCAATAAGCAGGTGCCTTTTCTCCTGCAGAGGCCACAGTCAGAACTCACCACTGAAAGTCCATTTGCAAAGGTCTGACCCAAAGACAACTCTGCAGAACAACAAACCAACCCTTCCCCAATCAGCTTCTCAAGAGAGACCAACCAGTGAGCGTCTCATCGGTACAGACACAATTTCTAACGCTGCTGCAAGAACGCATTTCCTTATCGCAATCCAGGTCCCAAACACATGTTCAGTGTCAGGATGCCTTCTGGAATCTCAGAAGCACGGGCAGTGGGAGCTGCTGTGGTCCCAGTGGGATTGAGTACATTAATTAAGATCTTTCTTGTAAATGCTGGTGAATGAGGCACCTCCTCTGACCTCAAGGCTGAAGCCCCCATCCAACTTTCCAGCCTGCCCTCCTGCTAATGACAGGCATTTGTCTCACTATGCCAGCACTGAACAGGCTGCTCAGATGATTTTCCAAGCACCATCAGCCAGCTGGAGTTGGCAAAACCAGGTAATTCCACTGTCAGGCACAGCGTTCTGGATAACCGTGGAATTGGTAATAACTAATACAGTTTTTACTTTCTGCTGCTTTTTGTGGCTTCCCTCCACTGGAAATCAGTAATAAAGCCATTCCCGACAGATCCCCATCAGAAGGCACGAAACTATTACCTTCACCTGGAGGAAAATTTCCAAAAGCAGGCTGGATTATGTTTCTCTCCACCCCCCAGGAAACAGCACTGGGTAGGGAGAGGAGAGAGGGATGAAGTTTCTCAGACAGGCAACTCTTGTACACTCCTTTCAAGCAGGATCTCTAAAGCTGCCGCTGGCAGGATTCCCGCCCACTTCCCCTCCTTCCCAGCAGGAGAACAGAGACCCGGCTTCATCCCATCAGCCCCCCTGCGAACACCCACCCAGCAGGATGGATTTGTCCCCCCACAGAGAAGATTAGAAGTTGCTATTTGATGAGATGGTGGAGTGATCACATAACCAAACTATGTAATAAACAGGAGAAATAAGTTCATCGTGGACAAAAATCCCTGTTTTTACAGGATCTTGCTGAAAGCAACTTCACGTATTTTAGAGTAACTTCAGCTCTTAAAGGTATTCAGCCTGCTCCAACCTCCTCTGAAGAGATGGTTTATTGGAAGTGAAAAATCTCCATGTCTATTCAAAATCAAACACAGGTGCTGTCAGTCTTTGTTTGAATTTAATTAATGGGCTAATTTGAGAATAACAAACAGCTCTAAAGTACAGGACAACTAATGAACGCAGAGCAGTGCCAGCCCACACATGACAAATCCTCATAACAGCCTCATGAATCACTGCTGTGCTCCGTGGGTCCTCGGGCACGGGGATGCGAGCTGTCATCTGCCAGGGAGTTCCGTCAGCACTTTAGAGCAGCTCCAGCTCCTCCCCACGAGCTGTTATTGTCAGGTAACAGCTCCAGACCCAAGCCAAATGTGCGGGAGGATTTTCCAGGCAGCCAATATCTCAAAGGACAACTGATAAAATCCAGTGTCTCACATTCACCTCCCTGTCCCGCTATTCCTCGTAGCCAGCGGCAAGCTCAGCAAAGGAACACGGGGATGAGCTCAGGATGGACTCCCAGGGAAGCATTTACCGAACAGGCACAATTAAAGATGATTTACCGCGAGAAGCAATTTCCAAACACAGCTTTCTCCACTTACAAAGACCTCCTCCCTCAACAAAAGTCATCTGCAGGGATGAATGAAGCAAAACTAAAGACCAAGAAAGCCAGTTAAAGCCAGCTAAAACCAGCCTAAATTTTGGAAGCCAGACAAGAAGGCACAGACAACTGCACCATCACGAAGGTGCACTTCCAGAGGTTCTGCCTCCCCCAGCTCTGCATTCCAGACTGGACGATCAGCAATCACAGCTGCGTGGCCACCAGCCACTCTGAAAGCTTTCTGCCCACTTTCTAAGCAAATCCTTCTTTAAAAGGGCTCCGATTTTGCCACATTAATTCCTAGTGGAGAAGCAGCTCCTGCCCATGCCCTGCACACGAACTGAGCGAGCAGGGCGGCTGCCGGCCGGGGCTCCGCACCGGCTCCCGAGGCTCTTAGGGACAAAAAGCGTGAATTTGTGCTGGAGCCAGGAAGCAGCAGCGAAGGCTCGGGTAACCTGCTCGGTGCTCCGAGCGCCGGTCGGGCCGGGCGGCCGGAGCGAGATGCCAGGGGCGGCTCGGGGACCGCCCTCGCTCAGCCCCGCTCCTCCAGCCCGCCCCAGCCCCCCGAACACCCTTGCCACGGATCCCGGCCTCTCTCCCCGCCCGCGCCACCGCCGCTCCCCTTGCTCTCTGCTCCCAGCGAAGTCCCCGTTCCCCGGGGAGCCGGAATCCTCCGTGCTCTGCCCCTCCAGGAGCCGGGACCCCCGAGATCTGCGTCCCCAAGAGCCGGGACCCTCCGTTCTCCGCCCCTCC
>VZTF01004366.1:722411-752944 GCA_013397755.1 Cnemophilus loriae | reverse complement strand
GCTCCTGAAGGACCGGGGTAAGGATCGAGATAAGGACCGGGAAAAGGACCGGGAAAAGGACCGGGATAGGTGTACCTGGTACGATGGGGACCCCGCCTCCGTCCCTCCAAGTACAGAGCTCCTGTTGGCTGAGAATGAAGCTCAGAGCCCTCCCGCTCACCTGCAGCGGGCGATACAAACCAATGGCCGCCGTGCAAACAGCCCCTGTAATAAACACGACATTTGTGCATAAAGGAATGAAGAGGTCACACAGCAGAGGCCTGAGCTGGGCATAGGCAGGGTTTTAAACAACACAATTAACTCCAGCCTCGGCGTGTGGACTGTCCAAGTTTGAGTTCAGTTCTGTTCATCCCAAGTCTTATTTACTGTCCCCTTCTCACCCCATTTTGCTCACAGCCTCATCACACTGCACTGATGACAGGAGGTTTTAAAATTTGAGACTTATTTAATTACAGCCCATGGATTGGGTTTAAGACTTTGCTTATTAGAGCTGGAACGGGGCTGTTTGATCAACGGATCTCTAATATAAGCAAGGCTGGAGGTAAATGTCACTGCCTTTTAATCAATCCAGCCAAACCCTATTCAAACACTTGGGTTACTCCATAGGTGGCCTGTTTAGAAGGAAAGAAAATGGTGCCTTTAAATATGAACTCATGTTGTGCACAGCAGGGTGGCTG
Organism: Cnemophilus loriae; assembly: GCA_013397755.1. Taxonomy (NCBI): domain Eukaryota; kingdom Metazoa; phylum Chordata; class Aves; order Passeriformes; family Corvidae; genus Cnemophilus; species Cnemophilus loriae. The sequence goes on along the minus strand of VZTF01004366.1, from coordinate 752,267 downwards.
GGGAGCCCAGTGCGCTCCAAAATGGAGACATTCCCCTGGGCACTCTGACCCCTCATCCAGCATGGATTAATCCCAGATTTGGGCTCTCCGGAGACACACTGTTCACACCTCAAACGCTGTCTAAAGTTTGTGGTGTTTTTCTCCCTCAAGAGCCGTGTTTCAGGCAGCATGTCTCCTTTCATTCCCCCACGGAAGCCTCCACGCTTCCAGGGCACCGACAGAACTCCAGCACGTCCCGGAGCAGCAGCCACAGCTCCGGACACCTCTCACTCAGCCAGGCAGCCCCGCGCCAGCTCTCCCAGGCCGTCAGTCCCTTGGAACCCCTGTTCCCACCACTCCAGCCTGGCACTGCCACCCTGTCACCACTGGCACGGGCGATCTGCCCCTGCCTGGCACAAAGCAAACCGGCAGCAGCACCTGGAAACCGGGGAGATCAGGATTCCCTGGTTGTTTTCTACCTGTGGCAACCAAGTGGCTTCCTTTGGTCTTTCTTTCCTATTTTCCATAGCTCTGAACAGACAGGATTGGAAAAGCAAATTCCTGGAGTGCACCCAAGGTGCTGCACGGCAAAGGGGTGTTTGCCCAGAGATGTGCACAAACACGGGGCAGCAACATTCATGTCCACTCGGGAATCCAAGGAACACGCTCAGCCCCAGCACCAGCAGAACCTGGGGCAGATGAACTGCTTTGAGTTGTTCGGATCAGAACCATTGTCTGCCAAGTTGTCACACTAAATAGTTGGTTCATTAAAAATAAGCTTTTATTACCAAAAGTTTCAGCTTTACAAAAATATTGCCAGATTCTCAGGACCGAGCTAACAGCAGTAGCTCTCTGCTTTTCCCACCAAATCTGTGCTGTTTAAAGGAAGCTCCTTCTGAGTCATTCCAGTACGAGGGAAAGCAGAATCTTAAAAATAACTCCTTGCTCTCGAGTCAGTGCTGAGAAGCTGCACGGAGCAGTTCCAAGTGCTCGGCCAATTCCAGCACCATTCCCTGGCCCCTGATAATCACACACATCCACACGTTTGCCCCAGCCAGCGGAGCCTCTGCTCTGCTGAGGGCTCAGCAGAGGCTGCACTGAGAGGATGGCATCCAGCCTTGTGATCCAGCTCCGTCCCGCTGGAGCCGATCCCGGGGGAAGCGTGTCCCAGGCACACCATGGTTCTCGCTGGCCAGCTCTGTGCAGGGTAGAGCCTTCAGCTAGAGCAGCTGGAGGGGAGCCTTCCCATTTTTCCCCTGCTGTCAAAGCAGGAAGTTCCCTATCTGAACACCATCTCCCAGCCCGATGTGTCAGCACCAGAACAAGATGTTTCACGTTTAATTACTGGAGCCTGACTTGGTGTGAGTGGCAGCCCCAGGAGCCCAGCTAACCAACCTTGCCTCACAGTCCCCAGGCCAAGCCAGGCCATTCCAGTGCAGTCCGGGCAGATTCCATCTCTGGCCCTTCCCTGACCATGCTGCCAGGACTACTCCCTCAATCTGGACACTTCTACAGGCTTTTTCTCCAGACTTCTCACTTTGCTCTTCAAATTAATTCAGGCTGCTGCTGTTCAGATTCTTGGCACATAGTTCCCTCTACATCACCCCTCTGCACGTCCCATCTCCTCTCTGCCTGTTAACTAGATGATATATCATGAAATCATAAAATCTTGGAATGCTTTGGGTTGGAAGGGACCTTAAAGGCCATGGGAAGGGACGCCTTCCACAGACCAGGTTGCTCCAAGCCCCGTTTTTGTTCCTGGTCCCTGTTTTTGTTCTGCTCTCGCCATCGCTCCATTCCTCGTTCTTGGCTCCTGTCCCTCATTGTCTGGCCAGACATTCTCCCAGCTCTCTTGGAAGTGAGACGAGCCGGGACAAGCCAGACTGCTGTGGTTTGTGTTCCTAGTGCGTGGGCACCAAGAGCAGAGCACAACCTGAGGCTGGTGAGATAAGGTCACTTCATGCTTTCCAAACAGAAATGTGGCGCTCCTGCTGGAGATTTGTTCCTCGCTCTCCCCAGCTCCATGATTTCTCTGTCTGTGATTTTACCCTTCAAAGCACAGGTTTCCTTGGAGCAGTGGCTGACACTGCACATCTCTGTGCAATGACTCAGGGCTTGGTGGATGCCGTGCCTCAGCAGTTCCGTGAGCAGGGAAGCCGTGTCCGCAGGGCCGCTGGGAGCACGGCTGCCTGCGCTGACACACACTTAGTGCCGTCCCAGTGACCAGGGCTGGCATCTGAGCTCAGCGAGCAGCTTATGCAGTTCCCAAACCATCACCCCGTGTCTGCTCAAACGGCTCATTTTTGTGACAACCTTCGCTTACAGCAGCACAACAAAGGGGAGATTTATCCCGACAATGTTTGCCTGATAAGTGCCGAGTTAATGGCACACGAAATGTGCTGGCTGGTCCTCTGCAGGCCTGGGATCTAATTAATCTCTGGCAAGTCCCCCTGAAATAGAAGCAGTGTTGGCCTGCACATGTAGCAGTCGAGACCAACTAATTGGAGCCAAACTGTACAGCGAGGCAGGAGGAAGGAATTGCTGCAGCACGGTGGGATTTCCAGAGTTACAGTGCCAGAGCCTGTGTTTCTGCTCCATTGGAAGAGCATTTGTGCCATTCTCTTACCCCAGTCAGAGCTCAGAAAGCTTTTGAATCAGTCACGAAAGCACAGAGCTGAGTGGTCACAAACTCCACAAAGTGAGGTGGTACCGACTGTCTGAGTGGGTGAGGCCCATTTCCATAGGGATGTGACTCCAGGACCTCCACCTGCGCTCAGTGACACCTTCCTGCAGCCACACAGGAGCTGGTGAGCTCCCTCTGCACAAGCCATGGCAACATCTGTCCCCAAAAAGAGGCTCAGCAAGCTCTGGCTCTCAGCAGTTTCATACAACAGAGGAGCAGATCAGTGTGAATATATTCCACTTCTCCAGGGGGTTCATTTATCAATCCATTTGTAACAGGACATAAAAATCAAATCCCAGCACGACTGAAAGGGAAACACGCTCTTGGCTTTCTGTTTCCACCTGGGTCATTAAATTACCCAGCCACCTCCTGCATCACTTGCTGCCTTAATCATCCGGATAAATTAATCCCCATGCCAGGCACACACACGGAGGAGGATGTAATTTTATCTCCCTTTGCTCTTGAGCCCAGGAAGAGTCCCAGTCTCCACTGCAAGGATAGAGCGGGGTCTTGTTGCCATGGGGTGTGTGACAGCCTGCTGGGTGCAGTGTCCCCAGCAGGACACACGTGTCTGTCCCGTGTCCCTCGGACCTGGGTCTCAAGGTCACACCAGCCACATCCTGGGACCAGCGATGGCCACACGGGCAGGAGCACACACACGGTCACTGCGGGGCCCAGCAGCCCCTGGAGCCTGGCTGACTCCCACCTTCCCTAGGGCAGCTCCTGCCCATCCCCAGGAGCACCAGCCAGGCGTGCACAAACCTGCGCTGCTGGATGGGGAGGGGACACGGCCCCAGGGATGTACAGACAAGCAGTGGGAAGGTTTAACAACACACAGCCAAAGCAAACCAGTGTCCAGGCTCTACAGAATAATGGAATTATGGAATTGTTAAGGCTGGAAAAGACCTCTAAGTTCATCAAGTCCAGCTGTTAGCCCAGCAACACCACCATGTTCAGCACTAAACCTTGTCCTCGAGTGTCATAGCCACGTGTTTTTTTGAACACTTCCAGGGATGATGACTTCACCACTTCCCGGGCAGCCTCTTCCAAAGCTTGATAACCCTTTCAGTGAAGAAATTTTTCTTAATATCCAACCTAAACCTCCCCTGGCACAACCTGAGGCTGTTTGCTCTTATCCTGTGGGTTGTTCTCTGGGAGAAGAGCCTGCTGCCACATCACTACAACCTCCTTTCTTCTTACTCCTTTCATTCCCATCTTGTCCTGGGTTCCCAGAAAGGGAGGAGGAAGGGAACATGTTTAGGCGGCAACCTGCGCTCAGCAGCGTTTGCACACTGAGCTCTGAGCCCGCCTGGCCTGAGGCCGAGCTCGGGTAAAACAAAGCGTGTGCCAATCTCTCGGGAGCCGAGTGCGACGAGCGCCCAGTGCCAACTTGGCTGCTGTCCCTCGCTCCTCGCGGCTACTCCAGAGCAGTGCCCGACAGGCACAGGGAACACGCACCCTGCACACGGAGCTGTGCCCAGACCCAGCGCCAGACCGTGCCTGGCAGGAGCTCCTGGAGAACTGCGGTGGGCAGCCAACAGGGCAGCGTTGGGAACGGGAACAGGTGGGAAACAGCTTTCCAAAGCTGTACGTCAGGTCAGAAGTGGGTGTAGAAACCAGGGCTGCTGCCTGCTGCCAAGAGAGCCAAAAGGACAGGCTGTCCTGTGGATTCATTACAGATTAAAACACACCCCAAAAGAAGAAAACACCCCAAAGGAAGAGAATCTGTTTTGGCAGCAAAAGAGGGTAAAGTTCAGGTTGTGGATGAAGACTGAAAACAGCTCCTCAGTGTTTCCCCACTCACATGTGCTTTCAGGGAAGTGGTGAATTTAATTTTCTTGACTGCAGTAAACTCTTGTTCCAGATGCCAGGAGAAAGTTTTGGAATGCCACTAGGGTAGGTGTACAGTGAAGGCATCTTTGCTTGGGGCTCCAAGCCTGCTGAGCACCTCAGCTGCTGAGAGAAAGCAAATTCACTTTCAGAGAAGTGGAATCATTATGCTGAGGCACTGAGAGACAGCCAGCAAACCCGTGTTCACTGTGGTCACAGCATCTGGGTGATAAATGGTGTTAATTAAGCAACACATTCCAGCAAGTGTAAGGGAGCTGAATTCCCAAGTGAACCGAAGGCAGCGAAGGCAGCGTGTCCCACACAGACTGAACTGTCACACGTGCTCTGGTCCTACCGAGGGTGGGAAGTAGAACTAGAAACAGAAGTGGGTGCAAGGGACATACCAAAAACTTCTCGGGTTCCCATCAGGACATTGTTGCCAATAGGTTCTGGTTCCCCTCACCTCAAACAGAAGTGGGGTTTGCTGCTGCCTTGGTTTATCAGGAGGAGCAGACAGGAGTTTCAATGGGATTATGCAACTCCTGGAACACGGGAGCAGAGGCACAGGGGACCTCGGACCAGCGCTCCTGGGGCTGCACCAAGAGACAGAGCAATGGCAGGAGAAACCCTAATCTCTCCCCGGAATGATTTGATCCCGGAGATAAAGCCTTACCATGACTATGGTAAATGGGAGGACAGACAAACAGAAGGGATAAGGAGGAGTGATAAGGAGCCAAAGGAATGCAAAGATCAAAAGGAACTCAACCAGAGCTGAATGCCTTCCTGCACAGAGCAGTCTGGCCAGGGAGTGACCATGCAGCAGTTTAACTGTTTCATTTGCAGCAAAAGAGAGAGAAAAACAGGTCTCTGTGGCAACAAAGCATGCAAATCCATCAGAGCGCTGGCAGAGCTGCAGACAGGTCTTCAGGGAGACAATGCTCTATCTGGGGGGAGCCAGCCCAGCTCAGAGGTGTCTGTGGGGAGCCAGCCCTGCTCAGGGGAAAATATCTCAAACAGCTGCTGTCATCAGCACATCTTCCTCCATCCTCATGGATGGGCTGGCCGGCTGCACTGGAAACCAGAGGTCCCAGGCAACCACGGCACATTTTCCAAAGCTTTAGAGTCAGCAGCAAAGGCAAAGCTCTTCCTAAGCTTCTTATCCTTGTGAGTGTGTGTTGTCTGGGGTTGGACCATCAACAGCTCGGAGCCTTGTTTAAGCTCAAATGGATCAACAGTGAAACTGGAGCCCCGTGACCTTCAGTAGCTCCCTCACCCTCTGTCTCTTCTTGGGAACTCCTGTCAGCACCGGAGAGATCCTGGATTCATTTTTAGGTTGATGAGGAGCAAAGCAAGCAAGGTCCCAGGTTAGCAACCATCCAGGCATGCAGGATTTGCAGTGTAATAATAGCAACCCCACCGTCTCCCACAGTAATCCCAACCAGCAGCGTCTCCTGAAGCCAGAGAATCCCCACACAGCTCCCCGAGCCTCACAAATTAGCTTCATTATCTTGGCCGTGCCTTCCCTGCTCTCCATCTGCTCTGAGCAGTGGGAAACCAGCAGGGTTTGAACTCCTGCCTGCTCTGAGGGAGCAGCTGAACCTACAGCAGCCAAACCAGCCTGGGCTCACAGAGCTGCAGCAGAGGAGGAAGAGGACAGGCTGGGGCATGAACAACCCCCGGGGTGGCACAGGAGAACAGGGTGACCTGAGGCTGGCACACGACTGTCACTCACACCCGTTACTGCACCCCCGAGTTCATGGTACTCCTGTGAAATAAATCCTGTGTCTGCTGGTACTGCTGTCTCTTGGATGCTGGCCGATGGCAAACGGGGTCTGAATTTCCTGTGAATGGGATTCATTCTGGAAAGGAGCTTCGGCTCCTGCTAGGCAGCAATCTGTGCGCAATTCCGGGAGCTGATCTCTCTGTAGAGCGGAGGCCTCAGCCCTTGGAGCAGTCCTGGAAGAAGGGGCAGGCTCACTGTGTCCTAATTCCACTGGCACCCCACAGCTTGCTGGACAAAGCCGCGAGGCTGCCCGAAATACCTGCTGGATGGGTTCGGCAGCTGGGAAACTTGAGCCGGCTCTCTGCGGATCTGTGCTGCCTGAACTATTCAAAGATGGGTTTTCTCAAAGTCTTGTCATTTCAAGAGAGGGGGGAAAAAATACCCGTGGGCAGAGCACCCAAACAGCCCGGGAACCTCTCCGGGAGTGCTTTGCTGTGCCCTTTGGGTGTGGTGAGTGCTCGGAGCAGACACCAGACACTGTCCCGACATCAGCCCCTCCAGCGCCGCCGGGATGGCGCATGCCGCGGAGCATCCCACCTGGGAATGCATCCCTGGCTGCGTGGGCAACTCCTGCTCCTCAGTTCAGGGCTTCTTTTAGCTGGTGAGACTCCAGCCCTGCTAAACGGCATCAGTGCCCATCGCTCGTGGGTTCTGTTGTTTGGACACACTTGTCTGCTCAGTCCCTCAAGTGCAGTGAGCAATCTACAAACTCCGTGGATAAAATAACCTCTGTCCTGCTACAGGGCAGCTTCCACACTCAAATTCTGCTTCACATCCAGCCTGGGATGCATTCCAGAGTGCTGTCTGCTGCAAGACCCTCTTGAACAATCAGCAGTACGCAGAGATCACAGTGTGTGTGACTGCACAGCTTCACTCTATCACCTGCAGGCCCTGGCAGCCCTCCAGGAGTGTGCAAGGGGGGGAAGAGGCACAGCTAAATCCAAACCAGTTCCAGTTCTGCTGGACTGGGGTGAACTCTGCCTAGGGGTTTCCCCTGTGTCAGACTCCACAGCTCCACGTCCTCCTGCATTTCCAGCTCGAATGAGAATACAGGATCACAGAATCTCAAATTGGTTTGGGTTGGAAGGGACTTTAAAGCTGTGGGAAGTCATTCCTCCTTGTCCTGTCCCTCCAGGCCCTTGTTCAAAGTCCCTCTCCAGGTCTCTTGGAGCCCCTTAAGGCACTGGAAGGGGCTCTAAGATCTTCCTGGAGCCTTCTCTTCTCCAGGCTGAACAACCCCAGCTCTCCCAGCCTGGCTCCATAGGGGAAGAACAGGAGGAACCCGAGTTACTTCAGAAATATTAACTCTGAAGATGTGGTAAACAAGGGCCAGGACAAAGCAAGCAGGGAAAAGTACTGAAACCATGGAGCGAACAGGCAAACACGAGATAATATTAAGTGTTAAAAACCCTAAAGCTCAGGAGATCATGTTCAGGCATGAAAAACCAACACCCCAAGAAATGTCGTTTCAGAGTCCCCTGAGCTGCCCAGCCTGGCCATGTCCCCTGCAGCCCCGCTCGGTCAGTGCCTCCCTGTGACACCGGTCCCTGGCAGGGCAATGCCAGCAGCAGCTGTGGGCAGGGATGTTTGTGCTCACACTAATGAGCTGCTGCTTTGCTGTGTCCTCAGCGGAGCGTTCCAGGCTGCTGCACACTCCATGTGCCGGTTACAGCTGCTCTGCGCTTGGGCTTTCTGGTGTTTGCACCGAGGAGGGAAAGAAAATGACTCGTATTTTAACTAACAGCTTAAATCCTGGAGCACGAGACCCAAACACTGGGGAGGACAGCCTGTTGCCAAGCCACCCTAATCCCAGCCTTTTCCTTCTCTGTGTTTAGCATTCCTCTAATGGAATTTGGACTACAGCTAATGCTGATTAACATTTCCATGTTAGTTATTTCACATCATCTCTTCTCCAGCTGTGGCAGAGCCTAGAACCACACCATTTATCCTTGTTCAGTCTCTGCTTCCCAAGCTCTTCCCAGCCAAACCACTGGGAATGAAAGGCTACTGTGTTTAGCTGCCCCTAACATGGATCAATTCCTAAATGCAGGAATGGTGTCCTTTCCTTCTAAACCTTCACCTGGATAACAAGATTGTGATTGCAGGCCGATCCTGGGGTGGGAACAGGGCTGCCTGGGAGGCAGCAGCACGGACACGACTGAGCTGGACGTTTCCGTGATGGAGCAGTGGTAACCGCCAGCCCAGAAATAATCCGGCTAATTTTACACCTGCACTCATCCATCCCTGCGGGAATTCAGTGCCAGAGACCAATGCCTAAAATTAGGGCCGGTTACAGACATGATCCTTAACATGTTAAAAGTAGAAACGTGCCAATGGATGCAGTGCTGTCATCCCACTGCTCCAGCCACTTCCCACTCGGGCCACGGAAACATACCAGACACCGCTGGGGCACCTCCAGGCTTTGGTTACAGGGCTGTGGTCGGGACAGCCCCCGGCTGCCACACACGAGGGCAGGAGGTGCTGGGGTGGCACAGGAAGGTTCCCAGGCTCTGCAGGTCAACCACCGAAACTTCAGTCACCTGTGTCACAGCCAGCTTTGCCAGGCAGACCTTCCGTGCTCCTGGCCCCACTCCAGCCGGCCCGGCACTCCCGCAGCCTCTGGCACTGCCCCGGGCTCAGGGGTGCAGGAGCTGAGCGTGGCTGAGCAGAGGTGACAGGGTCCCCAAGCCAACCACTGACAGCTCTCCATCCTACTGCACCTTCTCCTTCCAGCACCAGCCTGCTCCACCAACCCTCACCTCTGTCTGCCTCGGTGTTCCCTGCTCCTGGAGTACTGATCCCCTCTTCTCAGAGGGCTGGCTCAGGCACCAGTTTGGGATTATTGTGGCATAACTGTTTTTTCCCCTCATTTAAAAAAAAAAAAAAATCCCATTTCCTGACACACCAGTTGTTAATCAAAATTAATTTTTCTCTATCATTAATTCTCCCAGGGTGAAAAAAACTATCACAGACGTGTGTGACTGCAAGTGTTTGCAAGATGTAATCATAGCCCACTGTGATGTTGACTTTATGGAGCGAGCAGCGCTTTCTTCGCCCGGACCTGCGGGCAGGTGAGGCAGCAGCTGCCGCACAGGTTCAGCTGGGGCAGCGACACTTCAGAGCAAATCACGGGGAACAGCTTCTGCTGGGAAACTCCGAGAGACAAAGGATCACGAGGAGCTCCTCCCCGGCCGCTCCCAAGCGGTAATTGCTGAGCCGCTGGACCAAGCAGCACGCAAGAATGGCCCGGGCCAGTAATTATCCCTCCTCCTCCTCGGAGCATCACCTCCACCTGCGGCGGGTTCCAGCGCAGGCTTGGGGGTGTCGGGGTCAGGGCTCCCTGCGCAGGTTTGGGTGTGGTGGCGATACCTGCCCTGGGCTGGGCTGGCGGCAGGACGGGGGTGTCGGGGCTGCCAGCGGCAGGAGGAGCTCGGCCAGCCTTGCATTCCTCGCTCCCGGCATCACTCATGTACTGAGCAAGCCAGGGAGGGAACAGGGAAAATCAGCACAGCCCAGTCCTGCCGTACAGCTCTCCTGTTCTGTCCCGCTGTCCCTCGGATGTCAGCGGGTACTGGAGCAGCAGTGCTGGGCAGCGAGAGCGCCAGGAACCTGCCCTGTTCCTGTGCAGGACCCGCAGGTCCTGGGAAGGGCCAAGCCGTCCCTCAAGCACGGAGCATCTTCTCGGCCCGGGGAGGGGACAGGGACCGGGGCATCCTCTCGGCCCGGGGAGGGCACAGCTGTTTTGGTGCCAGCTCGGAGCCCCGGCATCTCGCCCAGCCCTGATAACGCCACCATGGCTGTGGGACTCGCGGGGATGATGCTGATCCCGTTTCCATGGAGAGCTCGATAGAGATCAGAAGAGATGGAGAGGGGTGGGAACTCCATTAGTGCGATTCCGAGCACTGGGGCCCTGGATAACGAATCCCTCTTGTTTATACGGGAAAGGACGCCGGGTTTCCACTCCCCACCCAGTTCAGAAACAAAAGCAGTGATTGTGGCAGCAGGAGCGTCCGGCTGATAGCGCGGCCTCAGCTCCGCAGGGAGGTTGTCCCGAGCCAGCACATACCCGCACGGCCTCTGGAAAAGCCACTTCCCTCTTTCCTCAGGGTATGCCCGCGGGCTGGGGCAGGGCCGGGAGCCAGGGCAGATGCATAACATCCCAAAACTTTCTATAATGTTGGTGCCCCTGCTCTCTGAGGCAACGCTTCCCTGCAGCCCCTGGGGCCACGAGGGAGGGAGGGAGCAGGGCAGAGAAAAGAGACAAAGTGAGACAAAAACCAACAAAGAACTAAAAATAGTACGGCACCGAATTGTTCAAGTGCACCACAGTCTCTCACAACGTCTCTCCCACTTCACTGAATCCCAAGGAGCCCTGAGAATTCACGGGATTGCTCACAAAGCTGCTCCTAAAGTGCTGGCAGCAGGAACAAGCAGTGCCTCAGCGTGGGCACCTGAGGAACCTCTGCTGCCCAGGACATCAGTGGGGGAAGGAGGCCTGGCCTGGCCACCACGTCCTGCCTGTGCCACCGTGCTGTCACCCAGCTTTGAGCTCCGGGAGACGGGAAGGAGGGAACGTGCACAAGTTTGTGTTTGCCAGCTCCATTAGCTGGCCTAACGAGGTAATGACACCCCTGTCCAGCCCTGGCCTTTCCCAGATCACCCAGCTGCTGAGAGACTATTTCAGAGAATAAACTAATTAGCCAGCAGCCTTCAGTGCTGCATTTAGCAACCCCTCAGGGCCAATTACAGGTGACAGCAGCGGCTGAGCCAGAGCTGCTCCCTGGTCCTGCTGCCCTGGCTGCCTCCCCTGCTCCGGCCAGGGACAGGGACTGGATCCCGTGGGACTCCCACCCTCCACCCACTCATGTTGCCAGTGGGTGCTGCCCGGCCAAGGCCTTCCAGACCCTCCAGCAGCCAGTGAAGCCATGTGAATACCATGGGAATGGAAACCTAAAGGTGCCACCCAGCAGCAGGGTCCTTGTGGGGACACACGGCTCCTGGCAGCCCCTGGCACCCCCTGCTCATGGCCCAGCGCAGCAGCAGAAAGCTGCTTTACTCCAGAGAAGCCGATTACAGCTGCCTGACGCCCAGGAAGACCACACAGGCAGCAGAACCCATGGCAGGGCTGGAGGCTTTGGTGCTGTGTTTGCTCCGGGGGCACCAGCGGGTCCTTGGGGTGACAGGCATGGGGAGCATCCTCTGCGGTGCTCCCTGCATCTCTCCAGCCTTCATCTCATTAATTCCAGTTAATAATTAACAGGAGTGAGTAGGGCAAGGCCTTGGCATAATCCCAGTGTGGCATTAGAGCGCGTGGAAAGCCTGCTGAGCACGTGCCTATTGCAGGTAACAGGGAGCCCCATGGAGCCTGAATGGGCTTTGGGACCCGTTAGCTCCTTATCCCCTGCAATAAGCTCCTTACCTCTTGCAGGGCGCTCCAGAACCCCCAGCAGCTCCGACAGCTGCGGCTCCTTCCCCTGGCCGTGTCAGGGCCAAGCCCCTCACTCTGCCCCAGCCCCACGGTCACACGCAGTGCCACCATGTGATGTGTGCAGCCCCAGCACAGACCCCCGGGCAGGGCACGGCCCCCGGCACATCCCAAAGCACACGGACACGGCCCACGCAGGACACAGCCAGGAGGACACCGGGATGTGGTTATGGGGGCACTCACCTGTGCGGATGCCATGGCTGAGCTCGGGCAGTGCCACAGGGATCGCTCTGCTCCGTTCCCTCCTTTCCTGGCTGTCCCGCGGAGCTGAGCTCAGGGCAAGGACCGGCCCTGGGGATGGAGGAGCGTTTGGATTGCATCTGGCACCAGGCAGGCTCGAAAGGGCAGCAGGAAAACAGGGCGAGGATGGACCCAGCCCTCCGCACCCCGTGGTACAGGAAACCACCCTCACACTGGAGCAAAGGAAGGAAAAAGGCAACACGGCGCATGGGGCAGGGTGCACGGCCAAAACAGCAGGAACAGCACGGCTGGAACATTGGGAACAGCATGGCCAAAACATCGGGAATGGCACAGCTGGAACGCCAGGAAGGGCACGGCCCCGCCCTCCTGCCAGGGTCACCCCGCCAGGGACAGTTCATCATGGCTGCTCCCCACGACCTCCTCATACAATCGTTTTCCATGTGTAAAAGCACCTTTTCCAGGAGGGAGCTCAGCTGGCTCCATCACACCAGGCAGTGCCAGGGACTGCAGTTCCAAGAGCACGCCCAGCCTCCGTGGGGGCCAGGGGTACCCATAGGCTCTGAGCTCACCCTCCCGCTCTCCAGAGATCTTACAAACTAAACACAGGGACACTGGCACAGCTCCCATCACTCTATCCCAGATCTAGCTCCAAAAACTGGGCTGAGTCCCTACCAGTGATCCAGCCTTAGAGATGCAAGGCTGCTGTGCCTTGGAAAAGAACATGCACATCCCACAGCACTGGGAGCAGGAGGTTTTGTTTGTGGGGGTACAAGGGTTGTAACCCTTCACCTTGTGAGACCCAGCCTGTACTCCAGCAGGGCCCTAATTCCGGCTTTGGCATGGAATCCATGATCTGAGAGATCTTTTCCAACAAACTGCTCTGTGAAATCGCTGCCTGGAAGCCAATGATTCGTGCCTCAGGCCAGCTCAGAAGAGTTCATCCTTCCCAGGAGGAGCTGGAAGGAGCAGAGGCTCCCAGCTTAGAGGGGCAACACAGCACCAGGTGTCCTCTCCCTGGGAACCTTGGTTTTCCAGCCGGAGCCCAGGGACCTTCCCACATAAAAAAATCACCAGAAGATCTGAACAGGCCTTGGTACAAACACTGTTCTGTGAACACTGACAGCAAAAGGCCATTTTCACTCTTGAGGCAGTTGGCAGAGGATAAATCCATTGTTCAGATTGGAACATGATCCTGGCTCCGGGTAATGGCCAGGATAAATAATGAGCAGTAGCTAATTAACAACGCTGAGGTGAGCAGAGAGTGATTGGAACAGCACCAGGAGCCAGATGAGCACCCACCTTCCCACATGGCTCCAGCCCAGCCCGGAGCTGGGCAGGGAACCCACAGAGCCCCTTCCCTACGCTCTGCCTGCCCCAAACAGAATTCCGAGTAGGAACTCGCCCTGAAAGTGCCACAGCTGCTCCCAGCCCTGCCTCAGTTTCCGTGGCAACTTCACCCCATTGCTCAAGATTGTTCTTTTTCCATGTAACAGCAGATCCTGCTGCTCTTTCAAACAGCTCTGTATCCAGCTGGACCATCCCAGCCCCAGCACCAGTGCGGGGTGTGCTCAGCACAGGAGGGCACCAGGGCAGGGTGGGACATGATCCTGCTGGATCCCTGTCCGGGGATAATGCTCACACCTTCCCTCAGCCCTGAGCAGCCCAGCCCATCCTCACCCCCAGCAGGTGCTGGGAGGGCACAGCCCATGTTGGGGACACGTGTGGGACCCTCCTGCCCCTCAGCCCCTGCAGGAAAGGCTCAGTCCCAGCCCAGCTGCACCAGTCCAGCCCTGGCGCAGGGTGGGTCCCAGATCCCTGGCCACTGTGGCTTCCTGCAGTAACATCTGTTATTAAAACCTGGTATTTTGCCTGCAAAGAGCAGCTACTCAGAGCCCAGCCAAGTCATGCAATGCCTTTAAGAGATCCAAACCCCTCATTCCCTTGGATCAGCCTGGCCAGGACACTCACACGGCAGCGACTGATGCAAACACAAACATCAGAAACCACATTTGAAATTAAAAAAGTTTATTTGCAGATCTGTAAAACAGCTCTGCGAAAGACCAACATTTCCAAACACTACAAGATGAGAATGCATTTTCCTATCATTAGAATATTAAAAAAAAGTCACAGTCCTTCAACTACCCCATGAAAAGCAGACATTTATGAACCAAACATTGAACTTCCAACACCAAAAAAGTCACTGGCGTGAGTGAGACAGTCAATAGCACCAACACAGGTGACACAGCCCTCGTGGGTCTGTCATTACTATGGAATAAAGCGGGTTAGTGAGGCCAAGCCTCTGGGGAGAGCAGCCCTACGAGCACTGAGTTCAGACAATGACACACCAGAACACATTCCTTTACATCCCAGCGATGCAAACACCAAGCCAGAAACACAACAGAGCTCCCGGGAGCTCCGAGCTTCCACTTCGGGACAAGAAATTCCATTGGAGAACAAGAAATCTTCTGGACTTATGTGGCAGTTCCATTTCACACACACAACTTTATTCACTTTAAGTTTACAGGAGCTGTGTGATGGGGAGGTGAGGGACGGGGTGCAGAAGTGGACAGTGGTGCAGGATCCAAGCCTTGCTCCATGGAAAAGCAGGATTACACCGCTTTCCGGTGGTACTCCGGAGGGGCCACCTCATAGTCACTGGCACTGAACAACGCAGAGGAATTCTTTGCTAAATACCTACAAAATAACAAAAGCATTACATTGCTTCTTGCCCAAATCCTCTGTTGTTCACTGAACCTGTGAACCAGGAGGTGTTTGCCCAGACACACAACAGGGTTTGAGAAGCACCAGTCCCACACATAGCTGCTCACGTCAGCTCTGCCAAGCACTTACAGATCTGACAGCTCAGCCAGAAAATCCATTCCAAACAAGCTGTCGAGCACCTCTGACTCCAGGTGAGCTCAGGCAGCTCAGGATTAACAGGATGAAGCTGTTGATATTTGAGGTTTGGGCAGCTGCTGTACCAAAAATCGATTTGCTACTGCTCTACTCAAAGGAGCAGGGAGAGGGAGCAGGACACCAGGAAGCTCTGTCTGCAAAACCAGGGACCCTCAAGGGCTGAGTGAAGGATGCCAAAACAAGGAATGGCCAAAGGTAAGGGTTATGTGCCATTAATTCTCATGGAATGGGATTTCTGGTCACTGGGTTCACATTTCTACCTCACAGCCACAGCTCTTCAGCACCTGCATTTACCTCAGACTGCCTCAAAAGACCAGGGCTATCCCAGGGCAGGTTTTCCCTGGCTACCAGGCTGATTCCTGTCAAACCCTGGTGCAGAGCCATCCTGGATTTACTGAGGGTTTTCTTTCAGCTTCCAGTAGCTCCTAATCACAGAATCATGGAATGGTTTGGGTTGGAAGGGACCTTAAAGCTCACCTCATTTCACATTAAAGTGTTTTATTATTATCAGGATGTTTTCCTCCTAAACATCCCATGTACCACAGCACACTAAAGCCCCAGTGACAGTCTGTCCCAGAAATAACATTCCTAAAGTTCATCAGTTTTTAAACATTTGCTCAATTGTTGTTGAGTAACTGTTGTGTAATTTAATAGCTTGCTGGAATTATCATCTGCTTTTTTTAGCAGCTATAAATAAATGCTGAAGCATTTATTTTGCAACAAGGAGCAGATGGGACAGGGTAGAAGTGCAGATTAACAGAACCAGAGAAGTGGAGTCTGAAAGGCTTCACTGCAGCTGTGGGGAACATCCCACACACGGGCCCCAGTTATACAACAACTCTCTGAAAAGAGGCAGCCTCACAGCAGCCTGAGCTCCCTGACCTTTCTCTTTCGTGCTGGGAGACCTCACAAGTACTCACTTTAAGAAGTCATGCAAGTAGTTTAAGAGCAAAGCCAGACTCTTCTCATCCAGGGGTGTGTAGGCCAGCATGGCTCCGATCCGCACTGCTCGAAGGAAGGACACTTGTGACAAACGCTGCTTCAAGTTGTTGTGTAAGTCCACAACTTTACAGCAGCACAGAAAAGCAGCCCAGGAATCTATTCCAATATATACAGGCTCACCCAAACCAACCAGACTTAAAAATCCGTTTCCATCCCAAAGCCCCCAGTGGCTCTGAGCCTTTTGGATAAGGAATGAACCCACACTTCAAAGCTGCCTGTCACAGGCTCGAGAGAGGAAAAGCAGCACTTGAATCCCACCCAGTGCTCTTCCTCACCCCCGCAGGTGGCACTCACCAAAGAGCCTCAGGAGGTGTGGGGCACCGTAGACCTGGGACATGGGAGCATCGGGGTGATCCGCCAGGATCTCCGCGTACTGGGGCCTCTCGAACTTGTACAGAAGCTGAGTGCCCAGCATGACATTGAAATACTCCTTAATGCCAGCCACCACCTCGTTGACAGCATATTCCCTGGGGACAGAGAGCTCTGCAAGGCCTGCTCCAAGGACCGAACCAAGGACTGCTCCAGGGCAAGGCTCGGCTTGGGCAGACCACCAAAATCAGGAGCATCTTTCACAGGCATTCACATCTTGCAAGGAAATTTGTCTGGAGACCTTAAAACCTACAGCCACAGGGAGGGATGCAATTCCAGACCTCCCTGGAAAATGGGCTGTTCTGAACTGAGCCAGGGTTTAGGCAAACCAAAAGCAGCAGTTTCCAGTCATCCTCTCCAAGAGATGGACTTGGAGCAGCCCTTCCAAAGCCACAGGCAGCACTGGGGACATTCAGCAGCTTTTCTGTTGCCACCCAAAGCTCATCCCAGCTCACACCAGGTTCAAAGGACAATACTGAAGTACTTGCACTGAACAAGGGGACAGCCCCCCAGTATTTCAGGCACCTGCTCCCTTCCTCCCAGGCCTTTCCTGTCAGATTCCTGCAGGCCTCCAACCTCACCCTGCCTGTACAGGAACTGGCAGTGACAGAGGAGCACAACCCTCACCCCACCCTGCCAACAAATTTAGAACAGGCATCAGGACAATTACATCAGAGGAGGTTAAACACCCTGACAAGTCAATAATCTGCTTCCTCTTGAATGGAAGAAAATTACTTCCCCTTTCTGTTCTGCCTTTCAAACAGGAAAGTTTCCTGCAGAGTAAACACACCTTGCTTTGCTCAGGGCTGATTGCTAGGGTAATTACAAACAATAATTGGCTTTGCCCATCTGAGTATTTACACGTCCTCGTGCACCTCCCTGGCCCCTGGCCCTGGGCCTGTGAGGGAGCCCAGGGGCACTGAGCTTGCCCCACACAGCTTTTCTGGGAAGTTTCTATCAGCTTCCTTCAAGAAAATGCTTAGGGCAAGTGGGGAAGCAGAAATCCTATCCAGAAAGCAGAACTGCAGTCTGGAATTACTCCCTCAGGATTTCTGAACACCTCCATCACCCTGGGCTTGGAACAGGGCACTGGACATGGGGCTGGGTCGGGTTTCACAACCTTATTCCATTTTCCATGGAATCCAAGTGCAACAACAACAGCCAAGGAGGTGTTTAGGGTTGGCAGTGAGCACTACTCACTTGTTATCAGTATTTCCTCGGGATTTTTTGTAGTTTGCATAATCCTCTAAAATGGAGTCCACATTCTTCTTGGCAGGGAGGTAGAAAAGCTACAAAAGCAAAACACAGCATATACAAGTTTGTCTCATTCTTGCAGACATTTATACCTGGAAGCTGAACTGAAACCCTTTCTCACCAGGGCATTTCTAGGATGAAATCAGCAGGTTAAGATGGTACAGGTTATGAAAGGAACTCCTCCAATAATTTTAGCTGGGCATTAAAAAACTCCAACCAAGCTGGGCAACCTGGGATAGCGGAAGGTGTCCCTGCCCACGGCAGGGCCTGGAACTGGATGAGACTTAAGGTCCCTTCCCACCCAAACCATTCCAGGATTCTCTGACTGTATCCATGTGTCCACTGAACACCTGTGCTGCTCAACAGCCACCTGCTGATGAACTGCTAAATCAGATGGTTCCAGCGAAGTCAGGCCCGGGGTGAGAGCTCCACAGCAACACCCACAGGTGTCCCCAGAGCTGGGCAGCATTTTCAGGTGTACCTGTTTCTGCCTGGTGATCAAGTCCCAGTCGTCCACCAGCCAGGGCTTCAGCTCTTCGGGGATCTTCACCTTCACTTCAACTCTGTTCATAAACGTTTCCTCCTGAGAAAAGCCAAGCCAGACTAATTACTCTCAGATACTAACTGGGAGCACAGCACCCTTCTGGTTTCCACCCAAAATCCCTGGGAGAGAACAGAAAATACTCACACTTTCAACTGTTGGATCCACCCGAGCCCTCTTCTTCCTGGGAGGCTGGGGGGTCTCGCTGGTGCTGCTCCCCTCCCCAATGCCTGGAGCTGTGCACAGCAGCAGGAAAAAACAGCAGGGAAGATTTAGGAGAAGGATTTCAAAGTAAAGCTCAGATTCTTCTCAGGTCACCTTTGCACCTATTGGGTTTTTTTTTGTTGTTTTAAATATTACTTGTGTTCTGGGAGTCCCCTGTAGGTGCCAGTTTAAATTGCTGCACTGACATTTCCCTGAGGGAGGTCTCTGCACTAGAGCCACACCAGTCTGTCATATTTTTGGGGGAGAATTTTTGGACCCAGCAGCTCAGCTTTGCAGCTGTGTCACATCTCCATCTCAGTAAGAAAACCCAAGTTTCACTTAGGAAATTATTTCAGCAGATCAACTTTGCTTTTCAATTGCAAGAGCTCAAAATCCTGACAGACTGAAACAAGTCGATTTCATACCAACAAGGAACGTGTGAACCTTCCCCCTCCTGAGGACGGAGAGCCCCAGGAGCCCAGGAGGGACAGCACAAGGTGGCAGTGAATTACTGGGGCAGGTTGAAGGTCTTATTTCAGCTATGAATCCCTCACTAAAGAGACCCGCTCACATGCAGAATAAGACACACTTACTTTTCTGCTTGTTCTTTTTTGTTTTCCTGCAAAAAGAACACAAATTATTGCACATATCAAGAGAGTGGTACTTAAGGAAGCCACAGCAGAAAGGCAGAAAATGTTTCAAGCATTCAGGACAGGGAGCAGCTCCTCAGGGGCCTGGGCAGTGTTTAGCTAAGGACACACAGGAGAAATACAAACTATGACTTGGCCTCAGAGCTATGGTACCACGAGATTCTTCATGGAACAGGTTAGAATTCACGTTTTTTGGGATGCTTTGTCCTTCCCAAGTGCTCTTAGAGAACTACATGAGATTTGTAGCCATTTTATTTTACACAGAATACAGCACAAGGAAGCAAGTGCTGGGAATTCCCAGAAAAATCTCACTCAACTGAATTAACTTCCAGTAAAAGATAGAAAACACCTCCAGTTTTACCACTGCAGCAGCAGAGGGAAGATTCAGGAGCACTTTGTCTATTTATTACTCATTTCCAGGAAGTTTTAGCTGGGGTACCACTACTCATTCTCAGTTTGCTCCCTGCCAACAGCAGCCTGGATCCACTGCTCAAAACCTGGGCACTGGGTGGATAAAACTCTCCCAGTCCAACACTGACCCCTCGGAAATCCAGCACTCTCTCCAGTGACTCTTGTTTTCAGGCTCTGAACTGAGTTTATCAGGGCCAGGAAACAGGCAGAGTTCTGAGGAAGGGCTGGAGATAGGGACAGTAAAGGGTTTGTTTAAAGTCAAAGAAGCTGAAATGAGGCTGAAACTGTGGGCAGGGTAAAGCTCATCCCTCAGAGGGAGCAATTCCCAAGGTAAGTCACTAACGTGGACTGGTGCACTGAAGAGAAAGGCTTTTCTTCCAAACCCAAAGCCAACAGGGAGGAACGGGGAGTCCTTCCCAGGATTAATCCACAAGATAAAAATCACGTTAACAATTATTACAGAAGCAGAGCTTTTTTAAGCTGCATGTAGATCATTTAAAACCAGATGTTATTCCCTAATTTGTTATTCAGTGCCGTATCTTCCCTCCAGAACACTTGGTTACCCTTCCTATTTTTCAAGCACCCATTAACTCTGACTGCTTCCTGATTTTTAGGCCCATGAAATGCAGAATAAACTCCTGGAAGCTGGAATTCAGCAGAGCTACATTTCAGAGTCAGAAGGTGTTGCACAGGCAGCCATAATGCCTGCTTTAACTACACATTTTTTCTGTTACAGCTTCCAGCTATCAGAAGGTGAGTAATTATTTTAAACCCAAACCTACATTTCATACACATTTCTATTTGATCACAGATTGCTTCAAAGCTTTTGGAACCAGTTACTGCAGTTAACAGTTACTCTGAACAGAGTCAAACAAAAACACAGCACAAGGAGCAGGTTTTGAGCTCTCCCTTCCAACACCAGCACTGCTCCCAAGGCTCCAGAAAACCCTTTGTTCCTGGTTTCCATGAACTCCGGGCTACAGGAAGCAGGCAGACCCCTGGAACCTTCTAGAAGGACCCAGTGCTAAAAGTCTGGAGTCAGTTGGACACAGAGAGTGTCCTGCCATCGTACCCAGCCCAACCAAAAAGGTGCAGGGCAGAGGAACTGGGGAGGGGCTTTAAATAACCCCAAACAAGGCCCTGCTGCCAAACCGCCCCAGGACTGCTGGGTCTGCACAGAGACCAGGCAGGAGGGAGGGTGGGACCCCGGGGTGGCAGCCCTGTGTGCCAGCCCTGTGTGCCAGCCCTGTGTGCCAGCCCTCACTCACCGTGTGGAGATGGCCGGGGTCTCCAGGCAGCAAACGGTGTGGGCTCCATCCCGCCGGAAGAACCTGGGGACAGGTCACACACAGGGGCACAGCTCGTGGGCAGCCCTCACACAGCCCACGAGTCAAACATTTGCCTTTTTGGCAGCTTATCATTACTGAACATTCCTGGGGGATAAGCTGTGCTTACATTAGTGCCACTATTGCTTGGTTATCTAAAGAATAAATTTTAGAATATAATTACCTTTTTCTCAGATCCTACAGGAGTGCTACAAAAGGTAAATTCTGAGGCCCAGAGAGGTTGGCAGTGTTACCCTTTCAGAACAGTTGTGTGAACAGTTTCTCCCCCTCCCCACCACCAGTCCTTTATGTATCTGCAATGAGCTCAAATGTACAAGGGAACAATCCAGGAGTTTGATTTTGGGAGTGTAGTTTCGGATTTTCCAGAAGCCCTCTTGCCTTTAGCTGTGAGCAGATGGAGGAGGCAGAGGTCTGGTCAGTAAAACATCACAACCCTGCAGCAGAAAGCCAAGGCCCTCCTGTCCCAAAACTGCCTTCAGCCAGGAGCGAGGTCAGGCCTGGTGAAGTGGTTTAAGTTTAAGCCCCTCACACAGGGGCTCAAACCAGAGGCATTTTGGCCATTGGGCATCCCTTGGCTGCAGCCCTGGGTGTGGTGAGAGGATGGAGCCAGCTCTGCCTTTAGGCCCAGGTGACCACTCAGAGCTCACCCAGGCACAGAGGAACCCCTCTGCTGTCACCCCTGGTGACTCAGAGTGGCAGCAGGGGCACCTCCCCCGCAGCCACTCCTGCCCTGCTCTGCTCTCTGCAGTGCAAGCCACACTCACCATCAGCTCCCTCCCACCACTCACAGGGGACACACTCAGCTGCAACAGCCCCTTCAGCAGCCAAATTACTAATGGCCATCATTTAGACCTGTTTTAATTAGATTTTAATGACGCTCGTTATCAGCTGCCTACACAGATTTGGGCTGGGTTTTGTCTGACCCCACATGAGGACGGGCTGTGACTGGTTCCTGTGGAGGTTGGTGCTGGGCTGGCAGAACTCACCTGGCCTGGAGCACCTGAGCACAGGGGAGCAGCCAGCCAGCACCAGGGTCCAGCAGAGCCACGGGGACCCAGCAGAGCCACAGGCTCCCCTTCCCCCAGAACAGGAGCCAGCTGCAGCCCTGGCCAGGCTTTGGCCAATCCCAAAGTGCAACTGCTCCAGGATCCAGAGCAAACCCCAGCTCCCCGTCCCCAGCTCCCTGTCCCCACCTGTGCTGCGCTCCTCAAAGCCATGATTCACATTTCATAACAAACCTGCCCCTGAATGACACATGGGACCTGAGGCTGCTGCCAAATCCACTTCTGAAGAACTGGTGGCATTTCAGCAGCTTCCTTATGAAGGCCAGAATCACAAATGAAGTCAGGAATTCAAAACATCCCATTAGTGAGAGCCACGTTCATCATTAAGTGAAACCCTGCCCACACAGAAGATGACAAATGAGCAGAGCTGCACTGATTGAAAATCTACCATAGAATCTACCGTGTGCCCTGAAACCCCAAAAGGATGGAGTGAAGGAAATCTGACAGTCACAGCTCAAATTAAGTTTTGCTAGTAGATGCCTGAGCTTGCTTCTGGTCTCTTAGGATGCAAACCCCTTTTTAATTGTGTATTTATCAGTTTAGTTTTGTCAAAACCAGCCAAAGAAACACTCTTTAAATGCAGTTTTGACAACTGTATCATGAGACGGCAAGGCATTGTAAGGATTTTACTCCAAAGTGCTTGGAAGAGCTGGGAAATTCTACAGAGAAACGGATTTTACTGAGATACACAAGACTTATGAGGAAGCACCACTTTTTGAGTGTCAAGTCACCAACTTACATGGAATAAAGTGAGAAAAATGCAGAGTGTGTCTACTCAGCACCTCAATTCAACGTTAACTCTGCACCACCTAAAAGGCATTTTTCATAAAATACTTTAACAAAGGCCTTTTTGATACCATTAAACAGCTTCTGCACAGGCTGTGCCACAAGAAATGGAGCTGAGCTGCAGAGCCATTAAAAGTAAAACGGATGAGGCAAAGTTTGGGAGGTGTTTTGGGCAGAGTTTGAGGGTGGGTTGTCCTGTTTGGGTTTTTTATTTTTAAATAAAAACAATCTTACACTTCAACATTCTTCTGCTGCAGACCAGAAGTCTTCTTGCCCGGAGCAGCTCCTCTCATCTTCCCCTCTGCATACTGTTCCCTTTAAACAGAGCACATTCATAAATAAGATTTTGGTGGAAAAAGAAGCTTCTTTGATTTTGGTTTTAAGCTCAGTAATTTCCCCTGATAACTTTGAAGCTCTGTTAAACAGATATTCCCTGACAAGCCCTTCTTCCCCACTACTCACTGGTTGGCCTTCTGGAGTTCTTTTTGTTTCTGCAGGTTGGTGTCCACGTATTTGAGCACTCTGCTTTCTGGAACCCATTCATCCCAGCTGGAAAAAACCCAGAGATAAATAAATCATCACTCAAATCCCACTATTGCCTTCTACACACAGCAGTCAGTTCAAAGCTTCACAGGATTTAGGACTAAACTCTGCTTTGTGTCAAGTCATGGACTGGCACAGTTCAAGGTCAAAGTTACCAAACATTCCCCACTGACTGGAGCGGGAATGATTTCTCTAGGGAAGTGCAACCCTCTGTCATTTCCAGCTTCCCAAACTTGAAGGATGGGCAATTTAGGAGGGAGAGCACTGTCCTTAATTCAAAAGAAGCATCACAGGAAGAAAATACTCTATGCTTACAAAACTATGGGACATCTGTAGCCATAATATATTACTGAGAAAGCTTCCTTTATCTATTCCAACATTTTATAGATTTACAAATTCAGCAATAGGATCTTACTGTAAGGAGAAGAGCTCTGATTTCTGTCTGTGAAGGAAACCAAGATGGCATGAATGTTTGCAGAATCTGAAGTGAACAATTTAAGAGAACAGCTGTTGGGGAAATTGCCGCTACCAGCAGGAATTCCACTTCAACACAGAGTGGCTCAGCTGAGCAGTCTGACAACTTTTCTCAAATAAAACACATTAAAAGTGGCCAAGGTATTCTAAAGCACATCAGGTAAAGCTCTTCATGAAGAGTTCTGTGCCATTTTTCAGCAGCTGCCAGTCTTGGAGCATCACGTGGCCAAACCAATACTGCTCCAGGACTTCAGAGCGTGGAGAGAAGGCAAGGGCAGCACCTAAAAACTGCAGAGAAACATCTCCAGCTGAACCCAAAGGTTGTGGGGTTTGGGCAGTGCTTTGCTCAGCTGTTTAAGCCACTTATCCCACTCCTGCCTGTCCAGCTGCAAGAGACCTTCCGAGGTGCTGTGTGACCAGGTGACACATTTGTGCCCCACGGTGACACAGCTTTCTGGTATCCTGACTGCTGATACTGGCAGAGTCATTCCAAGTCAGGCCCTTCCAGCTGCAGAAGGCCAAATGAAGGCTGTGCTGCCCCGGCTCTCGCAGCAACGCCACTTTTAATGTCCTTAATTGGAAGCTTGAAGGCAAAAATGAAAACTCAAACAGCACAAGCGAGAAAAGCAGGATCAGGACTCCACTTCTGGCCCCCTCCATGGCATAAACAAGGGAAGGAAGGGCCAAATTTATGCTGCCTCCTTAAGAGAAGCCACCACACAGACTGATTATGCTGCTGTGAGTGTTGTGTTTACACTGAGACATCCCCTGCCCCTCTGGCAGGAGGGGGAGCGGATGCAATTAAGAGTCACATTTGAAACACGAGGTGCAGATTTTAGTCACATCACAGAGATCAAGACTGTTCTGACTAAGAGTCCTCAGCACTGAAATGAAACCAAACAGGAAACTGCTCTCTGAGACTTCTGGGTCTGAAGAGCTGAGGTTTTTAATCACTTAGAAAAAACCTCCCCTTTTCCTAAATTCAAACCGAGTAGTAGAAAACAACTCAAAAAAAGGGAAAAAAAGTACATCAATGTAACAACCTGATGGAAGTTTTCACCTTTAACGGGCTCAACATTTATCTCACAGAGGTGCCTGTAGCCCTCAGCCATCTCTCGCCTGGAATCCTGCCAGTTTTGCAGGAGGGAAAAGTATCTGCAAGCTGACTTTAATCTGAGAGGCTGGGACTGAAACACAGGCTACACCTGCTGCTAACCCAGGCTGAACCCAGCCCTCAGCATGCTGTGCTCCAAAATGCCCTGCCAAACCTGGCCTAAAAGGCAAGGGCAGGGTATCTGAGTGGCTTTGCTCCACCTCAGCAGGAGCTGCCGTTCCTCCCAAGGCACAACAAGGAAGTTTTCATAGCAGACATTTCTGCCAGGGAGGAATTCCAGTGTTTCCCACCCTGAACAACCAGAATGTTCCAGAGTATTCCCACCAGCCTCCCGACAGCTCTGCAGGAAGTGGGAGCTTGGCAATGCTCTCTTTGTGCTACATAAATCACCAGCTCAGGTATAAAATCATTCTGGTCAATCCCAGATCTGCCACCAGCAGGGACACGGCAGAGCTGCTGCACCCAGCCCACACTCAGACAAAGCATCCCCCTGGAAAGGAAAGAGAAATCCTGCTTTTATTTCACGCAGTACTTACTTTTTATTCCAACCACTGTAATGGATAAAGTATTTCACTTGCTTGTCCTTTATGGCAACCTTTACACACTGGAACAGAGAAGAAAGGTCAGTCAGTGCCAGGGAAAGCAAGGAGATCTCAGGGAATTTTGCTGCTTTAGCTTGCAGAGTTTTCCCTGCCCCTGAACTTCTCAGCTGTACAAATCAAATCCACCAACTCAACACTTCCCCCAGGAAGTTCAAGTCCTGTTCTGGGGGTGCTGAGATTCAGCTGCCACTGCCCCCCTGAGCAGTGACAGAATGAGGCTGCTGCAACACCTGCAGGGTGCCCCTCTGGGGCTCCAGATTTTAGTCCCTTTAAAAGGAATTTTTCTTCCATTGAAGTAAAAACTACTCACAGAAGTTATAACTGGTATTTTCTTGGCGTGCAGAGCCACCTCTAAGAGTCTGAGAGGGCAGAACCTTTGGCTATACAACATTTTCTCAAGACCACACTGTGCTGTACCCTCTCCAGCTAAAAAATATTGCCAGAGAAGAACCTCCTACTTCAGGAAACGTCTGCAAAATGCCACATATGGAACTTAAACCCAGGCCCACACGGACTCGCAGCCAGGACTAAGGTTCTCCTGTTCCTGCTGGATCCTCTGCTGCACCAGTGGCTTGTTCTGACAGCCTGGAGTTAAACCCAGCCACACACAGCCTGTGCCTGTCTCTGCTTGTTTTGGAGAATAAAGGGGCTGAGCATGAGGCAAAAGATGACTCAAATACCATTCTGTAGCAAAATATTTTCCCTGCTGGAGTTTAGAGGGGCTGAAGTGAATCTCCTTTAACTCTGCATGGCAGAGATGCACAAACAGCTCCTGTTTGCCACGAGCCCTCACATGGCTCCAACACAAAGAGGACACCAAGGATGTGGTCAGGAACAAAACAACTGCTGGACTGAGAACCACACGAGAAAAACAGATCAAAAGAGCCAAGGTTACTATTCATTACTACTGACAAAGCAGCTTTTGAAATTAAACCCTTTAAAACAAACAAATAAAACCTTTTAAAATGAAACATCAAGTTCATTCTGCCAGTGCAGGAACTCAGAAGGATCCACTCAACACAAACAGCCAGCCAAAAGCTGCTTGTGAGCTGGGAAATCCCTTCCAGCACCCAGCTGGCACAGCCTGATCCTGCAGCACTCATTCCACTCTGGAAAAAGGAGAGACACAGCACGGGCAGGCACAACTGTGTCCAGCTCTGGGCTGTTTGACTGACACGAGGTTATTTCCTCCAAACCAGGAGCCTCAATCACCCTCCCCTCTGCAGGCACTGGCACAACAACCCCAAACACACATTCAGAACAACCTCATTCTCCTGTTCCAGAGATGGGAAAGAGCAGAGGAGGAACCCTAAAGTGGGAATGGTTTAGAGCAGCCCAAAGCCTCTCAGTGCTCTGGGTGTTATTTTAGCATTTCCACAACTCTTTCTCCTGAAGAGAGAAGTCAAGTGTTTCTCCTGCCTCCCTGTGTCAGCATTTACCGACACCAAACCCTAAAAGATTTAAATCCCTGCCTGAGGTGCCCCAGGAATTCCTGCAAACCCTCCAACTCAGCCACAAGAGCCCTTCCCCTCCCTTTCAGGGGGAGTGGGAGCACCCAGACCCAGAGCTGTGCCTGCAGTAACACTAAGGCAGCAGGGGCACAAATCTGCAGTGCAGGCTCCTGTGGTCTAAAAGCCAGAACTGGGACTGCCACTTCCCTTGTCACTGCAGTGCAGCTGCTCCTGGGCACTGCTGTACAGACCAGGGGCTGCACCCAGCCACCTCCCCCTGAGGAAGCTCCAGGGGCACGTGACTGAGCAGCTCAGGCACCAAATCCTGCAGGCACAAAGTGTTCAGGGATATTCCCAGTGTTCTGGGATATTCCAACAGCCTCTAGCAGCTCACCAGAATAGCTGCACGGTGCCACTGGGCTTCCTGAAATTGTTCTGGAATAGAGCTCCAGGGTTTCAAATTGATTTCAGACAGGTTTCTGTTAATTTTAGTTCCAGTCCTTGGTCCCATCTAGAGGCATAGCAGGCAAACTAAAACATTTCCTTGTTTCCCTGGGGAGCAGCAAGAGCCACCTGCAGCCACCCACACCTACCTTGGCTTCATAAAGGAGAGGTCCATGGAAACAAAGCACTCGCTCACCTGCAAGGGAAGCGCAGAAACAGCTCAGAGCTCCAGAGGGCCATTTCCACAGCTTGTGCCATCAGCAACAGCACAGAGCCAGCCCAGGGGCAGCTCCCAGGCAGGAACTGACTGGAGCAGCAAATTCACTCTCCCACCGAAGGGGATCAGAGCTGTGATTCTTTGGAGCCCGGAGCAGAGATCCCGTGCAGGAGCAGCTGCACACAAACAGCAGTGCTGGTGACTTCGGCAGCACCTGGCACCAAACCCCACATTCCTGCCCCTCCCTGAGCTGACAGACATTCCCAGATCCCACGGCAGGGCTGGCTGAGAGCTCCTCCCCAGCCTCAGCTGCAGCCCCCACACCAGGCTGCCCCTCTGAGGGGTCACTGATCCAGAGCACTCTCCTAAGATCCCACCTCTGCACCTGAGGCTCCTGACACCTGAAAGCCCCTGTCACCCGTGTCCTTTTCCTGCAGGAAGAGCAGCACCTGGCACTCCCAGTTGAGGGGAGTCAGAAGGAGACCCCCCCCCGCTGCTTCCCCAGCCGACCTGTGGGACGGGGCAGGGCTGGGGCTGTGCAGCAGCAGCAGCACCTCCTCGCTCTGGGGTTTTAAGCAGGATAAGATTGTCCTTCAGCCTGGTTTTATCTCCTCAGTGGCCAAGTCCCATTGTGTGGTTACACTGTGGGAACTGCAGCGTACTTAACGCAGGATATCTGAGGCCACACATTTCCTCCTGGAAGCTGCAGTGCCTCACGCTTCTGGGGAGATGAGCTGCAGACCTGTGAAATGCTGCTGTGTATCGAGAAAGAAAAAGGCTCAGAAGGGCTCCCCCAGAAGTGCCCACACTGATACATTGCACAGTCGGTACTTTTATTCAAAAATGTCCCCACAGACAGGGCTGACAATCAGAGGTGACATTACCACCCTCATTGTCACAGTGCTGGTGGAAGACACACCTCTGCCTCGAAGCTGTGCAATGTTTTCCAGGAGAGATACCCGCAGTTACTGAGGAATATTTATTTTTAAAAAACTCACGGATGATTTGCAGAAAGGGTTCTTTGTCTGCATGATAACCTGGCAGGCTCCTGCTCCCTCACACAAGGGCCGTCCCCTGGATCCACACACTGTTCCTCATCCCGAAGCTCACCCCGTTCCACAGGCAGGGACACCTTCCACCATCCCAGGGTGCTCCAAGCCCCGCGCAACCTGGCCTTGGACATTCCAGGGATGCGGCATCCATCTTACACTATACTGCAATTTTTATTTATCTTATTTATATTGCTCTCAACCACAATCATTACCTAAAAATCAAAATATACGCAGAACAAGCCTCCTAAAAAGCCCAATTCACCTCCATTCACCTAAACCCCGGTGCTTTGTTGCAGATGTGGATTCCAGCTGTGCTGGAATCCAGTGCTGCCTCCATGAATCCTCCTGCGCCGGGCTCCCTTCCAGGGGACAGTGAATAATAACCATCTTTCAAACGCACTAAAATAAAAACCCCGACAAATCAGAGGGATTTTAGCAGTTTTAATGCCAACGAACGTCCGCGCAGGAAAATGAAGGATATTTGGAATAACGGGGTGGGAAGGGCCTGCGTGTTATCGGGAGGAAAGAGGAGGGCCAGGAACAGACAAAGACGGCGGCAATTCAGCTCTCCCACCTCGTCGGGGCTGAGCANCGCCGCTGCCCGGCCCGGCCCCGCCGCGCAGCCGCGGCCCGGGCATGCCGGGACATGGAGTCCGCGGGCTCCCCGCCCCGCTGCGCCCCTCTCGGGGGTGCGGGGGCGGGCTGGCTGCGAAGTGCTGGCTGCCCGGGCCGTGAGGAGCGAGAGTGGGAGAAAAAAAATTAATAAAAATCAAGAAAAAAGGGGAGAAAAGTAATGCGCCCAACGTGGGGCTCGAACCCACGACCCTGGGATTAAGAGTCCCATGCTCTACCGACTGAGCTAGCCGGGCGCTGCGTGTGCCTTGTGGCGGTCTCGGCTCTCAGCACCAGCCCGCCGCCGGCCCTGGGCATTCCCGCTCCGGCCGCCAGAGGGCGCGAGCCCCAGCTGATTTGCATAGTCAACATTATCGCCTAATTAAACATTATCCCAAAGCCGGCAGGTGTGGAGCGCCGGGAGACGCGGCCGTCCTGGGAAAGCTGTGAGACTCCGGGGCCGCGAGCAGCCCCCGAGGGGTTAATTAATAGCGCCGAGTAGTCCCGGGTGTATACTCCCTGTTCGCTTTAACCTGAGAGAAAATAAAAAGAGGCAGCGACAGGCAGCCCCGGCTGATGAGAGGGGGGACATGGCGGCATCAGCCAAGCACCGTTTTTCATTTTTGACCGAAAATTCGCTGAATTTTTGTGATTTTTTTACCGCAATCCTCACGGCGGAGGACACGAAGCACAGCGGAAGGGGACCGCCAGGGGGCGCCATGGGCCACACGGGCAACGCGTGATGTGAGCCCCGCCCATCTGGTGTGCATAACTCCGCCCCGCTGATCTACATAACCCCGCCCACCTGGTACACATAACTCCGCCCATCTGATGTACATAACC
>VZTF01004366.1:703723-721721 GCA_013397755.1 Cnemophilus loriae | reverse complement strand
GGCCGGACCCGGCAGCCCCGGTCCCCTCCCGGCTCCCCGCGGCCGCAGCGCGGAGCCCCGGCTGGGGAGGCTCCGGGGCGCTCCGTGCCCGGGGGTGCTTTGCTCCCAGAGACGGCGTCCCAACAGCGTCTCAAAGCGGGGGTTTAATTTTTTGGGAGTTTTTCGTTGTTTGTTCGGGTTTTTTTTTACTGGCAGCCGGAGTTTAACAGCGGGAGCGTGCGCGCCGTGAGCGGGGCCAGCCGGGGCAGAGCCGAGCTCCGGAGCTGCTTGACTGCCCCTCGCCCAGCCGGCCCCTAACCCTGACCTCACCCTGTCCCCCGGCAAACCCCAGCCCTGACCTCCCGAGGGCAGGAGGGGCAGGCGGAGTCCTTGCTGTCCCTGCTGTCCCTGCTCCGTGCCGTCCCAGTGCGCACCAGTGACCAGACCCAGCTGGTGTCCGGGTACCCGACGCCGCCGCCGCGGGAGTTCGGCATCCAGCGGGGAAATGGGTGTGAGAGGAAAGGTGAGGAACCCTGCCGGTAACCACTGCGCCCCCTCTTCCCAGAGCCGCCCCCGCCGCTCTCCGGCAGCGACATCGTCCATCCCATCAAGGTCGACGAGAGCGGATCCTTCCTGTCCTACGACTTGTCCCACCGGGCCCTTCACCGGAGGTCTCCTGCCTCCAGGAGCAAGCTCCCTGCCTTCTATGAGCTGCAGTACAGAGGGCAACCCCTGAAATTCAACCTGAGCCTCAACAGGCACCTCCTGGCTCCAGGCTTTGTCAGCGAGAGGCGTTTCGGGGGCATCGCCGGCGCCAAGATCCAGCCTCACT
This sequence comes from Cnemophilus loriae, assembly GCA_013397755.1. Lineage (NCBI taxonomy): Eukaryota > Metazoa > Chordata > Aves > Passeriformes > Corvidae > Cnemophilus > Cnemophilus loriae. The sequence goes on along the minus strand of VZTF01004366.1, from coordinate 720,910 downwards.
CCTACAACGCCTGCCACATGATCGGGGAGGTGCGGGGCCGGGCGCTGCAGGGAGGGCTGGCTGCCCTCAGCACCTGCGATGGCCTGGTGAGTACAGCCCCGAGCCACGAGGAGCCTCAGTCCATGAGGGGAATGGCAGGAGCTGGGTGAAACCCTTTTTTCTGCCAAAAGTGACACCAAAATTCCCAGCAGCAGCAGCAGAGTCAGCATCTTTTCACGCAGGTCTGGTGCAGCCATGGATGAGCTGACTGTAAATTTCCCGTGGATTCCAGTGGTTTGGGACCTCTCTGGGGCTGGGTTTACTTGTTTGTGCCCAAATTCCCACGGAGGAATTCCCTCTTCCTTCTAGTCCATAAATGTGGGGTTGTGAGGAGCACATCTGGAAACGAGGGGCTCGGAGCTGGAGGTGTTCCTGACAGCACAGCTCCTGGGTGGGGAAGCTGCTCGCTGTTTCCTGAACTCTCCACTGCCTTATTCCACTGTAGGTATTTCCTGGGGCAGTAGTGACCTGGAAGAGTGGCAGTTTGGGGCAAAGGGCATAAAACCTCCCGTGGGTTTGCAGAAATGGTCCCATATAACTGGTGATGCAGTGCTCATGCTGGTGTCTCTCACTTTGGAGGGAGGACAACTCCATCGGATCCTCCATGGCTTCCACTGCCAGAGGGCAGGGTCGGGTGGGATATTGGGAAGAATCCTTCCCTGTGAGGGTGGAGAGGCCCTGGCACAGGGTGCCCAGAGAAGCTGTGGCTGCCCCTGGATCCCTGGCAGTGCCCAAGGCCAGGCTGGATGGGGCTTGGAGCAGCCTGGGACAGTGGAAGGTGTCCCGGCCCATGGCAGGGGTGGCACTGGATGGGATTTAGGGGCCCTCCCCACCCAAACCATTCCATGATCCCGTGATTCCGTGATCAGTCCCAGTTCCTCAGGGTGAGCCGGGGTGCAGGTGGCCTCACGGTGCCCCTTTGTGTCTCCCTGGCAGAAAGGTGTGTTTCAGCTCATGAACGAGGACTATTTCATCGAGCCCGTGTCCAGCAGCCCTCGGGAGGAGGGAGCAGCACAGCCCCACAGGATCTACAAGCGCCAGGTGCCCAAGGACAGGGCTGAGCAGGGCGGGAGAGCCCCGGCTCCGCGGGAATCCTGCGGCGTGCGAGGTACTGTCCCTTCCTCTGGCCTTTGGGCACAGTTTGTGACACCAGTGACTCAGTGGGTGCAGGACCTCAGGCCTCTCGCTCCCATCTTCTGCTCCCAGCCCTGCTGCGGGCAGGGGGATGATGTGGACACAGAGAGTTTGCTTTCATTTCCATGAAAACTTTGCTTTTTGACCTGCCAGGGCATTGGACTTTGGGAGTGGAACTCGGTCACTGCCCCGGGAGTTCCTGGGGTGGGCAGAGTGCGTGTGGGTCCTTCCCTGTCCAGAGCAGATGGGTTGGATAAACTCCTAAATCCAGGACTTCAAGTACTGAGGAATTCAGTGCATTCCCAGAAGCTCATGGGCATTTTACTCCCCGATGAAGCTGCAGTGCATATTGTGCTGCACATTTCCTGGAGCTCTCTGCTTTCACAAACTGGGGTTTGTTTCTATAACAGGGTTATCTTCAGGCATTCTTCTGATAATCTAAATTAATTATTTAATCTGTAGTAATAATCTTAATGGCTTCTTCTAGGTTTTGAAGTCTGTTTTTGACCCAAGTCCGTTCTGGACTTTGAAGTCTATTCCTGAAAATTAATTTCTCTGGGTATACCATGGCCTGTGTGTAACTCATGTGGATCTCCCCTGCAATCAGGGCTGGTGGGGTGGGTGTGCTGTGCATGCCCTGGAGAGGAATCCCAAAGGAGTCCCAGAGCCTGTAGGATTTTAGTGGCTGCCATCCTGTCACTGAGCTCTGCTGTGTTGCTGGTCGGCTCTCCCCCACAACAGGCAGATGCTGCTGGTGTTGTTCAGATCCTGTCAGTGCACAGCTGGGTGTGTTTGACAGGGATCATCCCAGAGGGAAATGCCCCAGGAGCCCCCCGGGACCCCGGGCACCCTCTGCTCTGCAGCAGCCTCAGCAGCCAAGGACACAATGGGAAGGAGCTCCAAGGAAGCTGCTGCGATTAAACTGTCACAGTGGCATTAGCAATTCATCAAGTGGTCCAGATAGCTGGGATTTTTCAGGCTGGGGGATAAAACGCCCTTTCACAGCTAACGTTCAGTGCAGTCCAGGAAATGTAGGAGCCCATTGTTAGGGAAGTGAGGCTGAGCCCTTCCAAACCAGCCATGAAAGCGATTCCCACTGTGTGGGATGAGGTTTGTAAAGCCTTCACCCAGCTTGGGGCTGACCCTGACCTTGCTCTTGGAGCCGCGTCACAGGAAAAGTCCCCGCTGGAGAATTCCCAGTCGCTGGTGTGCGTGAGGAGCGGCCGAGCTCTCCTCCGCCTCCGGGCTCGCTCGGCCCAGCGAACGTTCCCATGTTTCCCCTTGGGAGGGAGCAGAGTCTGGTCTCCCTCCTGCCTGAGGGAGTCTCTGTGCTGGCCTGCAGTGTCTCGGCTCGCCCAGGACTCTGGTGCTGGTGGGGTTTGGCTCCAGTCACCAGTCTGGCTTTGGGGGCACAGAGTTTATTGTGATGGGAACTGTCCCTTCCTGAAAAACACAGATTTGGGACGATCTGAAATGCTGAGCCACCGGGGTGTTTCCTCAGGTTGTTTCTCAAGCATCTCTGCAGAGTTGTCTGTAAATTCCTGTGTTGGTGCAAACCCTAAGACTTTGCTTTGGGAGGCTCCTGTTCCTTGTGGAATATTGCAAAGCCTGTTCTGGTCAAAGAAATTCCTTCAAATTCTTTGTTTATTTTTTTTGTGTTGTGCTCATGTGCAGCAGACTGAGCTCAGAGTCCTTTGGAACAGAGCACAGCAAAATGCACATGAGTTATGGAGTTACGAGTCTAAGTGTGGAGCCTTCTCCACATCAAAGGTGGTTCCTTTGAATTGAAAAAGAAGATATTAAAGTTGCAGGCATTTTATCAAGGAAAAAAGTCCTTTTCCCCTTGAACCCCTCAGAGTCTCAGGAAAGCCTGGAGCGGTCTGAGAGGCGCAGGGAGAGGTGGGAGCAGAAGCAGCACAGGAGGAGAAGGATCAAGCAGCGCTCCATCAGCAGGGAGAAGTGGGTGGAGACGCTGGTGGTGGCAGACACCAAGATGGTGGAGTTCCACGGCAGCGACAGCATCGAGAAGTACGTGCTGACCGTCATGAACATGGTGAGTGCGGGGCCACTCCGCCTTCCTGCGCGGCTTGAGGGCTGCTCCCTTGTCCTTCCCTCCGTGGGGATAGGGGACGTGGACAGCTGGGGGAAGGAGAGCCAGGTCGTGGTGGTCTCCACTGGGAACCTGGGGGGCTTTGCTGGCACCATGAAACGAGCCGATGGGGCCGGGGCAGGTGGCTCGGTCTGTCCCTCTGCTGCTGCAGGGGCAGCGCCTCTTTGCACTCCAGAGCGGCAGATGCCAGGAAAGGGTGGGGCTGGGCAGAGGACCTCAGGTAACACCCCTGGATTTCTGGGGGGTGGCGAAGGCACCCGGAGAGCACCAAATTCCTTTGAGGTGTTAAACACGTCCATTAGGAGTGGGAGCAGAGGGGTTCCCGGGGCGTTTCTGGCTGAGTTCCAGTGCCTACACAGATCATATCAAGTGTAAATGGATTTCATGGCAGGCCTCGCTCCTGGCCCGTGTCTGCTCTTGTCTCCCGTGCGGGGAATTCCCGAGATGTTGTCAACAGCCTGCAGCAGCTTCCCCTGGAGCTGCTGTTCCTGCAGCAGTGTCCCGGGCTGCTCTGTGCCCCCAGCTCTGTCCCATGGCTGTCCCTCTGCAGGTGGCGGGGCTGTTCCACCACGCCAGCATCGGGAACCCCATCAACATCGCCATAGTGCGGCTCATCCTGCTGGAGCACGAGGAGGTGAGGGCCGAACGGGCACTGAGCCCTGGCAGCCAGGCTGGCATGGGCTGGGAGCTGGGCTGGAAAACCAGGCTCCCTCCTGGGCTGTCCTCGTGGCCTGGCTGAGTGTGCGGCAGGGAAATCCAGGTGCCCACGTTTGCCTCCTGTCTTGGCTGGTGGAGCCGGGGCGGGGTGGGCAGAGGAGCTGCAGAGCCTGGGTTTTGGGGTGGTTTATGGTAACACAGCGTCAGTGCGGAGGCAGAGGGCTCTGGGTCACTGGGTGGTCGTGTCCCAGCTGCCGCGTCCTTCGCCCTCAGCCAGGGCAAGGGGCTTTCCTGCAGTGGTTCTTAACCCCTGCTACTGGATGATTTAATGTTTTGGTTGAATCACAGATGGAAAGAAAGCAGGAAAAGGGCTGTCTTCCCACCCAGCCTACAAGCTGTAAACATGGAGCAATTCCATCTGGTTGGCAGTCACTCCCAATTCCACTCTGATGTGTCTGGGATCAGACCTCTCCCCTCCCCATCCCGAAATCCAAACAAATCCCAAAGATTTCCCTTTATGTTGGCAGGAGGACCTGAAGATCTCCCACCACGCAGACAACACCTTGAAAAGCTTCTGCAAGTGGCAGAAGAGCATCAACGTGAAGGGAGACTCGCATCCCCTGCACCACGACGTCGCCGTGCTGCTCACCAGGTGTGGAGCCCACGCTCTGGTCTGGGGCTGTAGGTGCTGCTCTGGCAGCTGAAAACTCACCTGGCTGCAGGTGGGGGCAGGCAGGGAAACATCTCCGTGGGAGCTGTTGAAATCTCACTCTCCCTGCCTGGACACCTGCATGTAAGGTCTGTGATGTGAAATCTGGGGGTATTTGGGTCCTGGTGGCTGGAACTGCTGTGGAAGGTGTCCCTGCCCATGGCAGGGGGTTGGGATTAGATGATCTTTAGGATCCCTTCCAACCCAAACCATCCCATGAGTGTGATTCTATGAACTGGTCTCAAATCTCAGGTTTAAACCTGGACACAGCTCCCAGGTGAGGTTTCCAAACCAGGTTTTCACCGTGGCCCTGTTGCCAAGCCCCAGAACGGCTGGATCCTCCCAGGAGCTGTACACAGGATTAACTCTCTTTTTTCCCTCAGAGGCTGGGCTTGGCAGAGGAGCCTCTGGGAAGCCCCTGACCTCCCATGGAGCTGGCAGGAATTCCTGCCTCTGGCCAAGTTTGTGTACCTTCCAGTCAAAGCCTGGTTTGAGGCTTTCAGGCTGCCGTGAGTTGGCTGTTGTGGTGGTTTGGGTGATGATTCACAACCCACAGCAGCTTTGTCTTCTCTGGGAGGTTGCTTTGTAGCAGAAATGAGGCACTTCAGGCCTTGTACTTCAGTGGAGCTGTTCTTCCTGGGTGGCTGGGGCTGCCCTGGAAAACCACAGCACCTCTGGGATGTGCTTCCCCACAGCACTGCTTGATTATTGCCAGCATCAGCTTTATTTATACAACAGAATAAACGTAGCTGGGCTGGCCAGCAGCTCCCATTAATCAGGCTCAGTAATGAGCTGGGGATACTGGGAGAGGAAAGGGGAAAGGAAAGGTCATAAATGTTTCCCCTGTGGAAGGATGTTGGATGTCTCCATTCTCACTCCTGTTTGGCCGCTGTCCGTGTGCCGGGCCCTGCCGCCTTCCAACGCCCTCTCTGCTCTGTGTCTGTCTGTCTGTCTGTGTGTCCTCGTCCCCCCGGCCAAGGAAGGACATCTGTGCTGCCATGAACAGGCCCTGTGAGACCCTGGGGCTGTCCCACGTGGCCGGGATGTGCCAACCCCACCGGAGCTGCAACATCAACGAGGACACGGGGCTGCCCCTCGCCTTCACCGTGGCCCACGAGCTCGGACACAGGTACTACCCTCTTCCTCCTCCTCCTCCTGTTCCTCTGCGTGCACCCTGGGGCTGGAGAAGGCGTGGGGGGAAGGTGGGAGATGGTTCTCAAGTGGTTCCTCACTGGTGCAAACACTCCCTTGCTCCCTGGGGACTTCATTCCAGAGTTAAGCTTTGGGTTGTCCCAGGTTCAATGAGAACCACGTAATCCAAGGCAACCTGGAGAAATTGCACTTATGGATTGTCCTGGGGTGGTTTGGGAAGGTTTTGGAGCAGGGGTTGCCCATTGAGAAGGTTTAAAGTAGGATCTGTCTGTAATATCAGCGACAGAATTTTGCTTGCCCCAGTTTCAGTTAGATTTTGACAAGGTCGCTTGAACGTTGCAGTTCCCAATAGACATCCACCAGTATGATCTTGTTGAATATTCCCGAGTTTTCAGTGGGCAAGCTGAAATGAAGGCACGGGGCAAAGTTCAGGGCTGTCAGTAGCACGTCCCCCAGGGCAGGTCCCTGCTGCTGTGCCGGGAGCAGGGCTGGGGCCGCACCCGGCGCCGCGCTGTGCCGGGAGCGGTGGCTGTGCTGGCTGTGCTGGTCGTGGCTCACCTCCCCTCCGTGGGCTGTGCTCTTACACAGTTTTGGGATTCAGCATGATGGAAGCAGCAATGACTGTGAGCCAGTTGGGAAAAGACCTTTCATCATGTCTCCACAGCTCCTGTATGACACGTCCCCACTCACCTGGTCCCGCTGCAGCCGCGAGTACATCACACGCTTCCTCGAGTGAGTGCTTCCTCCTCTTCTTCCTCACTGCGGGGGCTGGGGGGTCGGGGCCTAGGCAGGGGGGGTGCTCTGCTCTCTAAGATCCTCTCTCTAGCAGTGTTGGGGGTCTTTGCCCAGAGAAGCTGTGGCCGCCCCATCCCTGGGAGTGCCCAAGGCCAGGCTGGACGGGGCTCGGAGCAGCCTGGGACAGTGGAAGGTGTCCCTGCCATGGAAGGGGTGGGATGAGATGAGCTTTGCGGTCCCTTCCCACCAAACCACTCCATGATTCTGTGAATCCTCCCTGGGTTGCCTCAGTGTGCTGTGAAGGGGGGTCAGGAGTGTTTGGGGGGGCCCACGGGCTGTGGTTGCACAGATGAAACCAGAGTGTTTTCCCTTGATGCTCTCTGCAGGTTCTGCAGAATCTCTTCGATTCCCTCCTGCCTGACACAGGCAAACCAGACCCAGCCAAATTCTTCCCAGCCTTTGTTTATTTTTAGCACCCGTGGCTGAGTTTTCAGCCTGTTGTTAGGAAGTTCCAAGAAACACAGCCCGGAGTTTGGTTTGTCAGCCAGTGGCTTGCACTGGAGGAACGTTTTCCTCCCTTGCTGCAGGAAGGTTTGAAAACAGTGAGGAGCAGCGAGGGGAGAGCTGGGCCAGGGGCCAGCGTTCCGTGGCTGGGAGGCTGCTGGGGCCAGGCTCCTGCTCCCAGATCCGAGCCTGGGACGTGTGGGCTAGGCCCCGTGCAGGGGGAATTACTGCTGATTTATGGCTTTCAGAGGAGTGGAGCTTTCCCGCATCCGCAGCGCTCTTGGCCCTCTGCTTTTACCCTTCACTTTGGGATGAAGAATTTCCTGCTTTGGTGACCCTGGGCTGCTGCGAGCTGTGATGGGGGAGACAGAGCAGCTGGAAGCTCCTCTGGTGGAGTGTTGGTCCCTTTGCTCCCCCAGAAGGAGCAGCTCTTCCTCGTGAGCGGCGCAGGGCCGGGCAGGCGTCTGTCACCGGCTGTGACACCCCCGGGCCAAGGAGAGGCCGGGGCCAGCACTGACAGGAGCGTGTTTCAATGGGATGTTGGCAGGAGAACGGCAAGGAGGGAGCCAGGAAACGGGACCCTGCTGACCTGGGCTTGCTGGATGTGCTTGGAACAGACCTCACGTTCGGAAAAACCACACTCTCAGATGATGATTGTTATTACTTTACACAAGATTATTATTATTTCATGAGCACTGCCGAATGTTTGAACGTCTGAAAGTGATTCCCGGCAGCAGCACGGCCCCGGCACTGCAGGTCAGCACTGGCCACAGCTGGGGCTGCAGAGTCAGGCTGGACATGAGGGGGCACTGGGAGAGGTCCCATCCCTGCTGGGGCAGCGGTGTCCCCGAGGAAGTTGTCCCCTCCCTCAGACCAGTGTAGGACGCTGGCCCAGGGTGGCTGGTGATGCTCCTGCGATGCAGGGACCCTTCAGTCTTTGCTCTACGTCAGACAACCAGATTTTCAGCTTCTTTCCACAGTGCCAGGGCTCTTTTTCCATCATCCTCCTCTTCCCAGGGCCTGGGGCCAGCTGCCCTTCCCCTGCCCGTGCCACTCCTCTGCCAGCTCCACCAGCTCCATGGTTGTGCAACTGATTCTTCTCAAGCTCCAAGCCTTGCCTTTATTTTTGTTGAATTCTGTCCTGGCTTTTTTGGACCCTTCCTCCAGTTCTCTGGGAGCTTTTGGAATTTTAATCCTGCTCTCAAATGTATCTGCAGATCCTCTCAGCCTGCTCACAGATGGGGATTTAATCATCATTCCATCCACTCCATCCTCCAGCTCGTTAAGGAAGGGGCTGGAACAGGCAGAGCAGTGCAGGTCCCTGCGTCTTTCCCGGTGGACTGGGATTTACTGCAGATCCCTGAAAGCCAGAGGGAAACTCAGGCCAATTTTTCCATGCTTGGAGATGTGTTTTGGCCAATTGAATGACTGTAAAATATTTAACAAAGAAATAGCTTCTGGAAGAGCTGGAAAGCTGAGACAGATCCCAGTCCCCCCCAGACTGGACAGAGTCCCCTCTGTGAGCTGGGGCAGGACAGGGAGTGCCCCGAGCAGGTCAGAGGAACAGGAGGCTCAGGACAGTGTGGGGGGGACCTGTGGGGGGACCCAAACAGGCAGAGGGTGAAGAGACCAGAGCAGCACGAGTGTCACACCCAGGGCTCATCCAGGATGACGTGCTTGAGCCTGGACTTTTCCCAGTAAGGATACCATTCCTTCCGCTTTGAGAGAAAACACTCCAAGTGTAGAGAACAGGATGGGCTTTAAGGCTCCTTCCAACCCAAACCATTCCAGGATTCTGTGATTCCATGGAAATTCGTGTGGAGGTGCCATGCAGTGTGTGCCTGACACAGGCTGTGCCAGGACCTATCTCCATCCGTGCTCCATGCATGCTCCATCCGTGCTCCATCCGTGCTCCATCCGTGCTCCATCCGTGCTCCATCCATGCTCCATCCATCCCGGCTCAGCCCCACAGCGATCCTTCCCTTCTCGCTGGACTGGGAGCAGCAGGATGCTCCTGATGTTGGGAGCTTGGAAACAGAGACTTTCGAGCCCCTGGGCTGCTGAAAGAAACCCATGTCCTGGTTTTTCCACAGGGAAATATGAGTGTATTGCAGTAAGGATGTACATGGGAGTTTAAGGGGAGCTGTTTGCAGGAGTCCAGTGTGGAGCTCAGTGGGTGGGATGGGAAAGGGAGGAGGGGGTGCTGGCTCTGCTGGGCATCACCCCGTGGCACTGCCAGCACCCCAAAGCTGGAGCTCTCCTGCTTCCAGCCCTTGTTTCCATGCTGCTGGTTTGGGTTAAAAAGGAATCTCATTTCAAGTTAATTCAGAGCTGTTCTCAATCACAACAAACCCGAGTAATCTGATCCACCACAGCAGCCTTGCCAGAGGCTTGGCCTTGCTGGAAACGAGTTTGTTTAAATCAGCACCGAGGGCTGAACTGGTGACAATTCCGTGTATGTTTGGGAAGTGTCCAAAAGCAGTTGGAGCAGAGGGAGGCACCGCCCGCCTCGGCCGCTCCGCTCCCACCTCTGCTCCAAAGAAATCCTGTCCAGCCTGGTTTGAGCACTTCTGTAGTGGCAGTATGAGGGTGAGCACGTTCGGCTGCTGCTAATCTCCTTTATTCCTGTTAGCAGGGACATTTCTGGAGGTTGTGGGTCCACCAGGACATTTATGGTTGTTGTCCCTTCTGTCTTTGTCCCTTCACCTTCCCTGTGTCCTGCCACCCAGGGAGGACATGGGGATATCCCTCTGGGGGGCTCCCACCCCAGAAAGGTACCCAGAGGTGCCCATCCACACCGGAGCAGCTCCAGGGATTGCAGAGCCAGGGCTGTGTCAGTGGGAAGTGCTGATTGCTCCTCGTCCTGGCACATTCACCAGCTGCTGTTCCCCCCGGCACCTGCCAGAGGTGTTGGATACCTGGGGTGACACTGCTGTGACCTCTCTCTCTCTTTCAGCCGGGGCTGGGGGCTGTGCCTGGATGACCCCCCAGCCCAGGAGGTGCTGGACTTTCCCCTGGTGCCCCCGGGCGTCCTGTACGACGTGGGCCACCAGTGCCGGCTGCAGTACGGCCCCTACTCCACCTTCTGCGACGACATGGACGTGAGTGGGGTCTCCTGGTGGGCAGCGGGCCCCGGGGGGCTCTGCGTGGGGCTTTGCTGGGGCTGTGCTCACCCTGCCCGAGGGAGGGGTCTGTGCCCGAGGGGGGGATCTGTGCCGGGCAGGAACCGTGTCCCTCTGCTTCCCACAGAGCGTCTGCAACACGCTGTGGTGCACGGTGGGGAACACGTGTCACTCCAAGCTGGACGCGGCTGTGGACGGCACGGCGTGCGGGGACAGCAAGGTAACGGTGGGGAGACCCCTCCGTGGCCTTGGGGACCCCTGGTTCTTGCACACACGGGAGCTGTGCAGGGTCCAGTGCAGGGATGGGCTCATCCCACTGCCCTTGCGCTGCCCAAACACCCACTGCCCCCAGCAGGGACTGCCCTCAGGGAAGGTGGCTCATTTGGGGTTGATTGAGTGGCTTGGGAAGGTGAAACCCACAGTTCGTGACCATGGCAGGAGAGCACAAGGCTCGTTCTGCTGCCGTGGTAGATGCCCATCCCTGGGATCTTCCCCACTGCTGGGGAGACACCTCTGAGCCCCTCTGGCTCTTCCCTCTGGGCTGACACTGGGCTGTGAATCCCCTTGCTGAGGGGTCTCCGTGGAGGTTTGGGTTTGTTGCCTCCCTCAAATCCTCAAACAGCCCAACACCTCTGAGCTTCCCACAGCTTGAGGAGCTCCAGGCTCTGGCAGAGCCCAGCTGTCCCCGGGCACCTCCAACCAAGCAAAGCACAGATTTCCACAGGACAGTCCATGTGCTGGGCCTCAGTGCTCCCTGTCCTTAACCCTGCGTTCTCCTCTTCCTGCCTGTCCCCTGCAGTGGTGCTTCAATGGCGAGTGTGTTCCCGTGGGATACCGGCCCGAGGCCATCGACGGCGGCTGGAGCTCCTGGAGCTCCTGGGCCTCCTGCTCCCGCAGCTGTGGTGCAGGAGTGCAGAGCGCTGAGAGGCACTGCAGCCACCCCACGTAAGCCAGCCCTGACCCGGGGCTGCCCGGACCCCCAGGACACCAGTCAGGAGTCACAGAATCCTGGGGTGGTTTGGGTTGGAAGGGACCTCGTTCCATCCCCTGCCTGGGAGCGTTGCAGCGTGACTCAACCAAAGGGCAGAGACTGCACGCTCGGAGATGTGAAACATATCCGGTGTCCTTTAGTGACAGAACAGCAAACCAGGCATTCTTGGAGCCTGATTCAGAGTTGTTTTGAAAAATCCTGCTGAAGTTTATCACCCTGCTGCATTCCATGAGCCAGCGCCGGCTCCTGCCTGGAAGGGTCCGGGCGCTGCTGGAGGAGCTGCCATCTCCATCCTGGGATTTCTGGGCTGACCCACCTGCTCCCCAGATGTCCCCTTGGTCACCAAATCACTGTTGCACTGGATTGAGCCAAACCCCTGGCTTGCCCTGGTGTCAGAGCGCCCTGGGATGGGGAGGAAAAGGGCTTTGTAGTGATGTTCCAGGGGAGTCGCTTTTCCATGGCATGGAGTGAGCTCCTGACACTTCCAGACGTGTTCTGCCCATCCTCTTCCTCGGGTGAGTTTGGCACATGCTGCTGGGCTCTTGAGGGAAGAGCTCTGTCATCTGGGTCCTGAATCAGGACCTGGGTTTGTGTTTGACATGAGCTCCTTGGCAGAGGTGCCGTGGTGGTTTATGGAGTGTTCCAAACACAGCTGTGGACAGGCAGGAGAGCAAACACTGGGAATTTCCCGGGCAGTTGTTTGCTTTGGCCACTGGAGGTAAATCTGCAGCTTTGCCCTTGGGATGAAGTGAGAAAATGTGTGCTGGGCATCCCCCCTTCCACAGCCATTCCCTCAGGGCAGGGCATGTAAACACAGCACTGAAATAATCATTAGCTTCATTCTCTTCAGCAAAGTGTGCCCAGGAGAAGGAATTTTCATGAGGTCACTGGGACATGGGCTATGGACAGTGGTGTGACCGAGGGAAAAGGCAGCGTGGCAGGACATGGTGGTCGTGTTGTGAGGGTCTGCTGGCATCTGAGAAAAACGTTGTTGCTTCTCAAGTCTCTCTTGCTTTAAAAAGTCCAGTGTCAGCTTTGCTGTTCCCTGGGGCAGTAGAGCAGAGTCAGGAGGACACCCTGGGTGGGATGGAGAGCATCTCCTCTGGAGCTGCTGCAGGATGGGCTCCAGGCTGGACGGGGCTTGGAGCAACCTGGTCTGTGGAAGGTGTCCCTGCCCATGGCAGGGGGTGGAACAGGATTGGCTTTAATGTCCCTTCCAACCCAAACCATTCTGGAATTTACTGATTCTAAGGTCTCTGCCCCTCTAAGCCCCCCTGTGACTCCTGTTTGTCCCTGCCACGGACAGGCCGAAGTACGGGGGCCGGTACTGCCTGGGGGAGCGGAAGCGGTTCCGGATCTGCAACGTGAGGCGCTGTCCCCCGGACAAGCCCTCCTTCCGCCAGGTCCAGTGCAGCCAGTTCAACCCCATGCTCTACAAAGGGAAGCTCTACAAGTGGACGCCGGTGCCCAACAACAGTGAGTGGAGGGCAGAGACCTCAACCCTGGAAGCGCTCGGGCACGGTCCCGCAAACGGCTGGAGTTGGCCGTTTGTGTCCCGGCGTTGCCTTGCGGCCTGTTCACGCTGTATTTTGTATTTCACATTGTGGCTGGGCTTGCAGGGTTGATCTGTCCCGGGCGCTGGGGTTGAGTCTGTGCCTGTTCCGCAGTTAACCCCTGCGAGCTGCACTGCCGGCCCGAGCACGAGTACTTTGCGGAGAAGCTGCGGGACGCGGTGGTGGACGGGACGCCCTGCTACGACAGCGACGCCAGCCGCGACGTCTGCATCAACGGCATCTGCAAGGTGGGGCTGGGGGGGACACAGGGACACCCCGGGCCTTGGAAAACACGGGTGGGGGCAGGACCCGCCCTTGAGTGCTCAGCATGCCCTCCCTCCCCTGCTGAGCTCACTCCTTTTGCCACTCCCCACCTGGAGCATTCCCGATTGCCGTGGGGTGAGCGGTAGGGGCTGTGTCAGCCTCTGTGCTGGCCTCAAGGAGACAGAGCACAACCCAGGCCAGGCTGGACAGGGCTTGGAGCAGCCTGGTCTTGGGCAAGGTGTCCCTGCCCATGGCAGTGGGGCTGGAACCAGATTGTCTTTGATGTCCTTTCCAAGCCAAACCATCCCAGGATTCTGTGAATCCTTTGGAGACGGTGCAGTCGGTGCTGTGAGTGACTGGGAGGTGCCGGTGTGGGGCTGACAGGGCTCCCTTGCAGAACGTGGGCTGTGACTACGAGATCGACTCGCACGCCGTGGAGGATCGGTGCGGGGTCTGCCACGGGGACGGCTCCACCTGCCACACCGTCCACAAGACCTTCGAGGACAGCGAGGGGCTGGGTAAGGGCACCTCCTGCTGTCCCCAGAGCACCGCGTGCCTGGTCCAGCACAGCCAGGCTGCTGCTGCTCCTTTGGAGGGGGCGTTTAATTCCAGCTTGTCAATTTTTCTGGGGATAAGACAGCAGGGAACTCAGGCGGGCTCGGGGCAAGATAGGGTTTGGTGCCCACTGGTGCCTTACAGAGGTGTAAGGATTGGCACAATGCTGGCACCCATGGGACACGGCACCCAGCCAGGGGACACAGCCCTCACCCAAGGACAAAAATCGTCTCAGACACCTCTGACTCCACCAAGACCAACGCTTGGTTCCGTTCCCAGGTTATGTCGACATCGGGATTATCCCCGTGGGAGCTCGGGAGATCCGGATTGAAGAGGTGGCAGAAGCCGGGAATTTCCTGGCGCTGCGGAGCGAGGACCCAGAGAAATATTTCCTGAACGGCTGCTGGACCATCCAGTGGAACGGGGACTACAGGGTGGCAGGGACCACCTTCACCTACAAGAGGACGGGGAACTGGGAGAACCTCACCTCTCCGGGGCCCACCGTGGAGCCTGTGTGGATCCAGGTAGGATGGATCCTGCCTGCCTTGTGGGGCTGAGCTGCTGTGGTCCCTCACAGCCCCTCCCTGCATCCAAGGGATGGGCTCCACACCGCCTCAGGGTGTGTTTCTCTGGGAGCCAACGCTGGAGCAGCCAAGCACACACTGCCAGCCCGGGGCGTGTTTCCAGCCCACACCACTTCCAGCTTAGCCTCATCCCCTTTACAGCATTCTGCAAAATATTTACACGGGAGAGGGAGCATGAGGAGAAAGAGCCTTTTCCTGAGGCCTTTCCCGTATCTTATCAAGAGCAGGGAAAGAGCCCCCAGTGCTTCTGGCTGGGCTGGACAGTCAGGAGGGAGGGAGCTGCCAGTTCTTGCAAAGCTATGGGGAGTCAATATCCTTGTGACCGTGAGGCCAAGCGTTCCTCTGGAGAAAGCAGTGGGAATCATCCCACGGGTGATGGCACAGCTGGCACCAGGGTGAAATTCCTTGTGGTGCAGAGGTGGTGATGGCCATGGAGCTGCATCCCGTGGACCCCCAGAACCCCCCTGCCCCAGCAGTCACAGCTCAGCCCGATGCGCTCCCCCGAGCATCCCCTGCTTTGCACAGGCTCGCCCGGAGCTCGGCCACCCCGAGCAGCCAAAATCTCCTTCTGCCTTTCCTCCAGCAGCAGCTCGGGGTGGGATGTGAGCGGGATCCTGGGCCCGCTGCCTCCAAGGGCTGCTGTTAATGGGAACGCTGGCATGCTCGGCACCCACAAATCGCTTTCTGAGATTCATAACCTAATTAAAACCTTTGGACAAGAATCTTTCAGTATTCATGGAGAGGTTTTGGAAAGACGCCCTGGCTCCCGACAAAGCTCCAAGAACAACAAAGCTTTGGCAATAATGGGAGAGCTTAGGCTAAGAAAAACAGGGATGAACTCCCGGCCCTCGCGAGCGCGGGTGCGGGAGGCGCTTTGAGCAGGACTTGTGTCAACCACAGGAGCAGCAGGAGCCCGTTTGGAGTGGGAAACAATTTAGGAAATTCCAGCCACGGCTAGAGACACCTTCCACAGAACAAGTTACTCCAAGTTCCATCCAGCCCTGGTGTGGAGCTGGTCACAGGGTCATGTCCTTCTGGCCCTGCTGGGCAGCTCCTTCTCTCCTGAGAAGCCCCCGGGGCGATGCCACCCCCCACTGCCCTGCCCAGCCACCCCCTGCATGTCCCCTGTGTCCCCCAGCTGCTGTTCCAGGAGACCAACCCTGGAGTGAGGTACCAGTACACGATCCAGCGCCCGGCCGACAGCGAGAACGAGATTGAGCAGCCCGAGTTCCTCTGGCGCTTCGGCTCCTGGACCACCTGCACGGCCACCTGCGGGACAGGTGAGTGCAGCCCCATGGGACACCCGCTCCGAGCAGTGGGGCATCCCTGAGGAGCCTTAGAAATTCCTGGGTCTTGGGTTTCACGAGGTATTAGGGAAGAAAAAAGGGACATCTGCTGAGGTCACGGCTCCCGTGCCCCCATGGTGCTCACCAGGACCCCCAGGGCTTTATCAGCGCTTTGCTCCCAGCTCGGTGTCCTGTTACCCGGCAGGGGAGGGAGACAAAAGAGCTTTAGAGAAATCAGGGAGTGTGGAAAGGCCGGTCTCCTGCCTGGCTGGGCCTCTCCAGGGGGGAGAATATCCAGGGTTTTACAGAGAGCACTGGGGTCCCACACTGTCCGTGTGTGGGCATTTGCTTCCCCCCATCCTGCCCCACTGCACCACTGGCTGGGTATCCCAGGGTCCCCAGGGCAGCTTTTGGGGCAGCTGATGCAGAGGAACATTTCTGGAACACTGCTGGGGGAGGCTGGGACCAGCAAGCACTTCCTCGAGAGCAGCTGGCACTGGAAAAAAGGGGAATTCAAGGACACTCGTGCTTTCTAGGTAGCACAGAGTGCCAGGACATGGGCTTTGTTTAAAACCAGCTTTCCTTTGTATGATTTGAGTGCTTGGCTTCCAGAAAAGAGGGGAAATAGAGGGGTGAATCAGGCAGGAGTCAAGTGAGGGTGAACAGCTGGAGGAGGGCTGAGCCCCTCTTCCTGCACTGAGTGATGATGTGAGATGAGACGTGGATTTGGGAGAGCTCACACTGAGCCCCTGGTGAGTCCCAGGGCCCCGTAAGCTCCCAAGTGCTTGAGCCAGAGCCCAGCTCGGCGGCTTCATCAGGTTCTGTCAGTCTCAGCTGAGCTCGTGGTGACAGCTCTCCATGTCACAGGTCAAGTACGTGTTACAGAAACGGGGACAGAAGCTGGAGCGAGACAGGGTGGTGAGGTCACCCTTAAAAGCCCCTGTGAGCAGACGGGGGACACGAGGCTTTGGCTGGTGTTTTGTCCCTGAGTTTGTCTGGGGCAGGGCTGCCAAAAGAGCTGGGTGCTGCCCCTTGGCTCCCCACAGCCCCCAGAACTCCC
This sequence comes from Cnemophilus loriae, assembly GCA_013397755.1. Lineage (NCBI taxonomy): Eukaryota > Metazoa > Chordata > Aves > Passeriformes > Corvidae > Cnemophilus > Cnemophilus loriae. The sequence continues at coordinate 704,455 of VZTF01004366.1, read as the reverse complement.
AGTGCGCGCAGGCTCTGGTGGCTGAATGCGGCTCTAGGCAGTGGTGCCAGGACGGTGCAGCTCCGTGGCTGCAGCACCTCCAGCTGCCGTCCTGCCCCAGCTGCACCGGTGCCATGGGGCTCCGTGAGGGCATCACACCCTCAGCACAAATGAACTTGCAGCTTCAAGGGGTGGTTTCATTTTCTTTCCCCTGTTCTGGTGGCTCAGGCTCACCAAGGGCCCCCTGTCTCCTGCTGCCAGAGGATGCTGGGCGGTTTGGTCAGGCGCTGGTGCCTGTGTGGTGTCAGTGCCCCCAGGGGTTCCTGTGTCCTGTCGGTGCCCTCGGGGTGCCCTCAGTGTCCATCCTGCCCGCAGGGGTGCAGCGGCAGGTCGTGCACTGCGTGGAGAGGCTGGCGGGCCTGGTGGAGGAGCGGTTCTGCGACGCGCTCAGCCGCCCCGACGACCAGCAGCGCACCTGCAGCGAGGAGCCCTGCCCGGCCAGGTGCGGCCCTGCCCTGCTCCTCCCCTCTCCCTCACCCTGGGATGGGTCCCAGGCCCTGTGTTGGTCCATGGCAGCATCCCTGGGGTTGCCTGACTGCTGCAGGGCTTTGCCCATCCACAGGGTGAGCCTCATGGGAGGTCCCATCCTGGCAGGATGCTCCTCTCTGCCTCTGTGCACATAACCCTGGCACGGCTCAGGGACTGTCCCATCCCTGCCCCTCTGTCCGAGCTCCCAGACCTTGGACTGACACA
>VZTF01004366.1:681001-703713 GCA_013397755.1 Cnemophilus loriae | reverse complement strand
CCTTTCCCTCTCCGCAGGTGGTGGGTGGGTGAGTGGCAGCAGTGCTCGGCCACGTGCGGCCGGGCGGGGCTGATGAAGAGGACGGTGCTGTGCATCCAGAGCGTGGGGCTGGACGAGCAGAGGGCCCTGCAGCCAGCGGACTGCCAGCACCTCGCCAAGCCGGATGCCACCGCGCCCTGCCACCCAGAGGTCCCCTGTCCCTCCCAGTGGGCTGTGGGGAACTGGTCTGAGGTGAGAGGGAGCGTCGGGGAGGTCCCAGTGTCTTGCAGAGTGGTAGGAGCTGGGGATGGGTGCCCTCAGACCCCTCAGCCTGCCCGAGAGCGATGGGTGTGCTCCTGCTCACAGAAAATCCAGGGATGTGTCTCTGTGGGCTCAGCAGCTCCCTTGGACGGGAATTCCATTGCTTGGAGAGGTCTCAGAGTGAGGAAGGAGTGTGGGGCAGTTTAACTCTGCCCCATCTCTGAGCTTTGCAGCTCCCTCACACACGGTGAGGGCCATGCTCCGTGCTTGGCACAAGGGGGTTTTCGACTGGACGTGGCTTGGAACAGCCTGGTGGAGTGGAAGGTGTCCCTGCCCATGGCAGGGGGTGGAACTGGATGATCTTCAAGGTCCCTTCCAGCCCCAACCATTCCATGGGGTGATTAATGGTGACACTCTGTGTAGCCTTGATATATTTTTGTGTTTCTGTGAATCAGCTTAACCACAGGCTGAGAGTTTCAACCAGAAAATGATAACTCCTAATTTAGGCAGCCGTTCCAAAAGTGTTCAGAGTGAAGACAAATATCAGGAGAGAAAGGAGAGAGCCTGGGAACGGAGCTTGTTGCTAAGGAACAAATGGAATCAAATGTGAACAGAGAACTTGAAGGCACGATGAGAGCGAGTTGGAAATATTTTTCTAGGGGCCCACAAAAGCCACAATTAAGGGCTGAGAAAGATGGATGCAATGGTTTAATGGGAAAATTACAGCTTGTTGGCGGGTCAGTGCTGGGCAGGGCCAGCCCCAGCCCTCACAGCTGTCCTCTGTGGTGTTGGCACCAATGGATTTGTGAGCCTAGGAGAAATGTGGTTGGGATTTTGAGGTTCTGTCATTTTTCTGTCCTTTAATTTAAAGGGAGAGCCCTCTTGCTTTTCCATTCCCACCTCCGTAAGTAGGGGAATTGGAGGGGCTTGGAAGCTTCCCAGAACCGTGGTCCTTCCGTCAGCAGTACCAGCAGGGTGGGGCAGCTTTGTCCATGCAGAGCCCAGGCAGGAGCACATGTGCCCATCCAGCACCGTGGCACTGCCACGCCGGAGGGGCTCTCTGGGGCTTGGGTGGCCCACAGCTGCTTGAACACTGGGACTTAGTGCCTTAGAAGGACCCCAAAGCACTGTACATCCAGCTTTATGGACTTTCCAAAGAAGTCAACGCGGTCAGAAGGCTGGTTTGTTGTTCTTTAGCTCCCAAATGGGATGGCTGTGTCCTGGCAGGAGCACATCCCACCGTGCCAGCCAGCCCTGATGCCTCCTGCTCAAGGCTGAACCCTCCTGCGAGCTCAGTGTGTTCCCACATGAGGCTCCTAGCAGCCCTCACTCCTTATCTGTGTCCCAAGGGCTCTCCTGATAACCCAGCCTTGGCAAATAACCTCCCTCCTTCCCCGCTGCAAGCACTGTGGTACCTGGAGTTATCTCCTGGCCAGAGCTGGAGGCCTTTGCTGGGAGGTTTCGGCTTTGTGGGAGTTGACCTCTGCTTTCCCTGGTTTGGCAGTGCCATCCCAAGGGGAGGAGCAGCTCCTTGCAGCCCTCTCACAAGAGTTGGTGTGTGGTAATGTTTGATTCCAGCTCCTGGAAATGCCTGGTGGTGGCCACGTGGTTTTACCAGAGAATCCTGGAATGCTCTGGGGTGGAAGGGACCTTAAAGCTCATCTGGTTCCACGCCCCTGCCATGGGCAGGAACACCTTGCACAAATCCGGGTTGCTCCAAGCCTCAAATGCAACAGAAAACTCTGCTGTTCTCCTTTCCTGCTTCTCGGGTTCTTTTGTACTGACCCATCTCAAAGAGCCCATTATGGGGGGACGGGGTGTCCCCAGCAAAGCTCCCTCCTGACCTTTGCTTTTTCCCTACTCGGACAACACCCATGTTGTTATTCCCTGCTCCAAAGAATGCTCTTCTGGAAGAAGAGATGCAATTCATGGCAATAGGTCACAGGAAAGACCTATTAGATCATCTTACCCCTGCCCTTCCCAGCGTCCATCTCCCAGAAAAACTTTCTGGCTGGAGTGCAGGTCAAGGATCACCCTGAGCAAAGTCCCCGCAGCACCAGCCCTGCTCTGGGACGGTCTCTGACTGGGGGAGCCCCAGAGTGCCATTTGGGCAGTAATGCTCTGCTTACCAGTGTGACCAGTGCCCCAAGCGTGGGACTGGCACAGGAGCTGTCCAGGGAGCTGGGTGGGTGGTGGGAGCCGGCAGAGCGGCACGGAGCCCCGTGCCCGAAGCACTGTGGCACAGGGGACAGTGGAGCCCTCACGGAGGGAGCACCGGTGAGGCCATGGGCACCGCTCCCGGCCCGGCCCTGCAGACGTGTCCCTCTCTCTTCCCTTCCCAGTGCTCCGTGACCTGTGGAAACGGGACCCAGAGGCGCCCTGTCCACTGCAGCAACAGCACCGGGGCCGCGTGTGACCCTGCGGAGAGACCCAGCCCAGAAAGGGTTTGCTCCTTGCCACAGTGCCACAAGAAATGGGACAGCGGCAACGCGGACTGGTCTGGCAGCGGCTCCTCCAGCAGGGAGATATTTAATGAAATCCATTACATCCCCAGCAACCACATTGCTAAATTTAACCCCTTAATGCCAAACATCCCTGAGTCCAACGATGTCAATGTCATCACCGAGGAGGACTTCTCAGCCAGGAAAGGAAATGTCTTTGTTGATGATTTTTACTACGATTATAACTTTATCAACTTCCATGAGGATCTGTCTTACTATCCCTTCACGGAGAAGGAGACCAAAGGCGAGGAGCCAAAGCCAGAGCTGAGCACTGATGATATGGAGGGGCCTCAGGAGCTGCCCACTGAGGCCCTGCTCGCCACCGAGCTGGGAGGAGAGAGTGAGGACCACCCAGGCACCCGTGAGGAAAGCACTCCTGCTCCTGTGGATGAGCAAGAGACAGAGCCCGGGGATTTAGCCATGAATGACCTCCTGAGCATGGTCCCCGAGGATGTGGGATCAGCCCCTCCCAGATACACCACCCCTGGCTTTTTGGGTGAGGAGGAGGAGGGAGATACAGTGCTTGTGCCCCACTCTGAGCACCACCCACCCACCCAGAGCTCTGTGAGCCGCAACTCTGCAAACAGCCACGGCCACCCGCCCTGGGATGAACCCCACGGAGCTGTGCCCACCAGGACCAGCCCTGGGCAGGATGCCCCAGCCCCTGACCTCGCTCCCTGGACTCCCCACCCAGCCGATGCGGTGCCCACGGGCTGGGGCAGTGCCAGTATGGATGTGTCCCATGGGCCGGCAGCGCCGGGCAGCGGCGGCGAGGGCCGTGTGAGCACAGAGGGACACGGCACGGCCAGGTCTGCAGGGAGAGGCCACGAGGGCTCCAGGGAAATGGGTCTGGCCATCGTCAGTGATGTTAATGGTGCAGCCCCCCAGCCCACGGAGCAGCATGGGTGGGCAGGAATGCCAGAGAGGGTGTTGGACACGCAGGCAGGCGGGCAGTCCCATGGGCTGGAGAGGGCAGATCTTGCCTTGCCCACCCCGCAGGCCCCGGGCTGGGAGGTGGCAGGGAGTGCTGGCAGCCCCCACTCTGCCATGAGTCCCCCTCCCGCGGGTGCTGATGGGGCTCCCGTGGGCCAGGGAGGGCACCAGCCAGAGCTCCACACCCCCACAGCCCCCACCTCAACCCCCTCAGTGGCCACAACAGCCCCTCCAGTGTCCTTGTCCCCTGCCGTGCCCAGGCCAGCCACCCAGCTCACCTCCAGCGGCCTCACCCAGCAGGATGCCCTTGCCCCAGCCGTGCCCACAGCCCAGGCTCATGGCCCACCTGCCCACACAGCAGAGTCCCCCTTGGGATGGGGGACAGAGGGGGTGTCCCAGCACCCGGATCCGGCATCGCCCCACACCGAGCTGACCTCCCATGGGACCCCGCTGAGCGTCACTGCACCGAGGGAACCCTCACCGTGGGCACCCCCAGGGACATCTGCCTCCAGTGACGGGGCGCACGAGTTGTCCCAGCCCACCCCTTTGCCCCCCCTGCTCTGGGAGAAGAGGCTGGAGGAGGAGGCTCTGCTTCCACCATCAACCACCGCAGCAGCCACCGCCAAGCCCAGCTGGGAGGTCGGGAACTGGAGTGAGGTACGTGGTGAGTGCCGTTGAAAGTGTGACATGGCCAGTATGGATGGGAGAGCTGTCCCTGTCCTGGCTGGCTCTGGAACGTTGCTCTGGGCAGCAGTCGGTGGCTGGGGTCATTAGTGCTAGTTAAGAGACAACTGGTAACCAAAAGCTAAAGGCACCCCCAGGCCCAGGGTGCTGCCCCATTTTCCCCTGAGCTGTGGGCAGCCGTGGCCGTGAGAATCCTCCTGGGCGCAAACACTGGGCAGGGAGAGGAAAGATTAGTCCCACCCAGAGCAGAAACCACTGGAATGGGCTATGGAGGAGCATGTTCTTCCTCCTTCCCTGGGCTCAGAGCTGCCCGATGTGGGGTTGCTTAGAGGGGAAAAGTCCTCTCACCACATCGTCCCACAGCCCCAGTTCACCCAGCACCCTCCCAGTGCCCATGGAAGAGGCAGGAGTTGAGCCCCCAGGGACCCTTCTGCTGGGTCAGCAGGCTCCCTCCTTGGCCAGATCCAGAGCTGGGGGGTCGGGGGCGTCGGGATGGAGAGCAGCAGGGTCCCTGTGTTGCAGTGCTCGGCCACGTGCGGCGTGGGCGCGGTGTGGAGGCCGGTGCGCTGCAGCAGCGGCAGCGACGGCGGCTGTGCCGCGGCCGACAGGCCCGTCCCTGCCCGGAGGTGCTCCCTGAGACCCTGCTCGGCCTGGCGTGTGGGCAACTGGAGCAAGGTAAGGGGCCCTGCAGGGAGCGAGGGTCCCAAAAACCCACGGGACAAGGCGGGCGTGGGGTCACACCTGCTCTCGGGGAGGGCTCCTGCCCAATGGCTCACAAAGGTAAAGGTTTGCACTTGCGACAGAGTTTAAACTACTCATCCCACAGTATTTTCATTTTCCCTGCTCTTGGGCTGGTAAAAAAGTCAGGAATTTGCAAAAGCTAAACAAAGTGATTTGAAAGGCCAGGTTGGGTGGGGCTGGACAACCTGGTCTAGTGGGTGTCGTCCCGTGGCAGGGTCTTTAAGGTCCATCCCAAACCATTCTGTGGTTCTATGATTTGTCAGACTCTGGACAATGCTCTGGCCGCTCTGCACCGCCAGGGGATGTTTGCAGTTGGGTTGGGTGAATTCGGTAGGTTCGGTGGTGGGGAACAGCCCTCCTTGCTCTGGGTGGTCCCTGTTCCTTGGGATCATCAGCTCTTTAAGGCATAAAGACGGTTCTTGTTACAGCTGGAACCCAGCTGGTTTCAGAGGGGTGGTAGTGACGGATGAGCTGCACAGACTGTGCTCTAGCCTGGCCTAGAGCAAGAGGGGAAAGGAGGTGGAGTGTCAACTCAACCCAACGCAAGGCAGAGCGTGTCCCTGGGGTCACCTCCCGCTCGCACAGGGATTCCCCCCGCAGCCCTCGCTGCCCTTCCCCAGCGTGGTGCTGTGTCCTTTCCCAGTGCTCCAGGAGCTGCGGCGGGGGGATGAAGGTTCGGGATGTTCACTGCATTGACACCAGAGACCAGCGGCTGCTGCGGCCCTTCCACTGCCAGGCCGTGCTCTCCCAGCCCCCGGCACAGCTGCCCTGCCAGACCGCGCCGTGCCTGGACTGGTACACGTCCTCCTGGAGAGAGGTACGGGCTGCCCAGCGGGGACGGCTCGTTCCACCCCTGCCACGGGCAGGGACACCTGCCTCTGTCCCAGGCTGCTCCAAGCCCCAGTGTCCAGCCTGGCCTTGGGCACTGCCAGGGATCCAGGGGCAGCCACAGCTGCTCTGGGCACCCTGTGCCAGGGCCTCCCCACCCTCCCAGGGAACAATTCCTTCCCAATATCCCATCTAAATCTCCGCTTTTCCACTGTGAAGCCATTCCCTGTGGCCTGTCCCCCATCCCTTGTCCCCAGTCCCTCTCCAGCTCTCCTGGAGCCCCTTTAGGCCCCAGAAGAGGCTCTGAGCTCTCCCTGGAGCCTTCTCCACTCCAGGTGAAGCCGCCCAGCTCTCCCCAGGGCAGAGGGGCCGCAGCGCTCAGCCCCTGACGGTGTCTCCCGTTTGTCGCGCAGTGCTCGGAGCCGTGTGGCGGCGGGGAGCAGGCACGGCTGGTGACGTGCCCGGAGCCGGGGCGCTGCGAGGAGACGCTGCGGCCCAACAGCACCCGGGCCTGCAACACCCAGCCCTGCACCACCTGGCTGGTGGGCTCCTGGGGGCAGGTGAGCGGGGCTGCCCCCTCCGCGGGGAACTGCAGGGAATGGGAGATCCCGGCCCTCCAACCAGCCCGGGGTGGCGCTGGGGGCTCTGCGGGACACGGGGAGGGTCCCCCAGCCTGACCCCCGGGTCCCCACAGTGCTCGGCTCCCTGCGGAGGGGGCATCCAGCGGCGCCAGGTGAAGTGCATCGACACCAGGACGGGGGTGGCCGAGGAGGACAGCAGCCTGTGCGACCACGAGCCCTGGCCAGAGAGCACGCAGAAGTGCAACCCCCAGGACTGCGACAGCTCCGAGCCGGGTGAGCAGCAGTCAAAACCAGTCTGGAAAATGATGTGGGAAGTCTGTGGGGAGATAGAGCGAGCATTTCGTATGTGGATTGTGTAAGGCTGACTTGGCTAATGGGTAATTAAGTGGGAATGTTATAACCGTATATAAATGTCCAGAGCATCCGTCCCTCGAGGGGCCAAGCAGGGTTTTGCTGGCACGGATGTGAGCTGGGATGTTCTTGTTGGAGTCAGCAGTGTCACCCAGCACGGGGACACCCGAGGGACCCCGTGGGCTGTGCGGTGAAGGGACCCCATTCAGGGGCGGTGAGGCAGTCAGGAAAAGGGAGGCAGAGGGGAATACCCAGGGATGGAGCTCTCAGGAAGCTGTTTAGTGGTAAAGTCCCGGAACACAAGGCTTACGGAACACAAGACTTGCGGAACAAGCTGGGCCCAGCATTAGAAAATGGAATAAAGGAGCAGTTCTCCAGCATCTTCAGGTGTGTCTGAGCAGGTGGCACAGAGAGCCAGCCCCTTTTTAGCCTGTTTTTAATTTACCTGCCCTGGCTGCAGCCACAGTGCTTGGCCACACCACGGACACTCGCTTGGCTTCTCCTCCCTCTTCCACTCACAGAGATACATCCCAAGCACCAGGCAGTTCCCTGGGAGACAGAAATCTGGGGGCTGCAAGGGTTAACAGCACTTACGGAAAAGCAATATAACGAGGGATTAGATGTCACTGATGTCAGCATGTCAGTCATTTATCAGCTTTATCTTTTTCATGTGTCTGGGCAAAAGAAAAGCTCTTTGGCTGTCCAGAAAGTATTGCTGGATCTCCAGGAGGTTTGTTGGACAAAGGGAGGGCTGAGAGATGGAGCGGGGTGGGCAGGGGGGTAGCTGGTGCCTAGGGTGGAGGAGCTGGATCCACACATCCCTGAGGTCCCCCCTGCAGCCTGGGACACCCGTTCTACCCTTCCAGCTCTTTGTGTTTATCCCATGCCCAGCGTGTTCCTCCTAACACCTGTTCCAGAGGGGGCAGGAGCGTTGGCTTTGGTTAACTGGGATTTGAGCACTGGCACTGCTGGCCATCAGGATGTTTTTGGCCATTGATCTGCTCCTTTTTGGAGCGTTTGCAGGGCCATGGGGCACTCCAGCATTTAGGAAATGATGAGTCAGCCCTGCTCAAGAAACGATGTGCGGTTCCGGCTGTTTCGTTTAGAGGAAAATTTCCGTGCCAGCCTTGGTGATGAGAGCTGTGGAGCCAAGGCTGGACCAGAATAACCACTGAGATGTGTAGGAAGCATACAAATAAATGGTAAAATCCTGGATCAAAAATGACATAAATGCTCTGGCTGCAGCCCAGGGCAGGAAACGCCTCTTGGAAATACAAACGTTTCCAGCCAAAGCATGAAGGGGAACAAAACTTTCACATGGCAGGAAATCCCAGATGTGTAAATGCACAGGGAAAGGCTCCCAGAAAGACATAAATGTAACTCCAGCCCTTTCCTGTGCTTTAAGGGATCTTTACTGCACAAGATGGATTCAGGCTGGAGAGATCCCTGTTTTTGTGAGGAGCACGAGGTGCTCTGGTACCCACAGAGCCAGGGCTGGGTCTGTGAGTGGTCACGTCCTCACTGGACACAGAAGTGCCAATAACCCCAGTAGGGTTTAAATGTTCAAACCGTTATCAGATGGATTTTGAGCAGAGATGGAACAGATGAAGCGCAAACAAACATCTCACAGCGATCGGCTCCTCAATTAAAGGAGGTTGGGATTAATTAGAACCAGAGTCCTGAGCTGTTGCCAGGTTATAAATTAATTGAAGATTCCACCGAGGTTATTTTTGAATGTGGCTGTTGTCTTACAGCTGCAGCCAGCTGTGAGTGTGTCCTTAGATGGCTCCTGGGAGCTTCAGAGCTGTGGGCACCCCAGTGCCTCCGTGTGATGCTCCAGAGGCTGGGGACATTGATCTGGGAATTGTTTATGGTGTCTTGGAAAGGAGCTGAGCCCCAGGTCTATGTGAGGGCCTGGAGAAACCTGCAGCAGTTTATCCAGCAGATCAGAGAGATTTAAACCAGAAAAGTGGGAATTGCTGTGTACTGGAGGAGGAGGCAGGGTCTGAATGGAGCTGGTCACTCGGCTGGTCACTGCAGGGTGGTGGCCATGCTGGACACGGCTTTTGGGCAGATCCTGATGGTGGTGGCACACCCCTGCTCAGGACACAGCAGGGCAGCCCCGGGTGCTCATCGTGGTCATGCCATGGAATGAATCAGTTCTCTCGTGCCCATTTCTCCAGACCCAATACCAAGGAGGTCACTGAATTCCCCAAATCCACCCCGGGCAGGTGCCAGGCAGGTGACGGGGCCAGTTCTTGGCTCCAACAGCAAACACAGCTGTTCCACAGGTGTCTCAGCTTGGAATTCCAGAGGGGTGAGGTAAAGACTTCACAGGCTCGAGGACAAGTGTGTATAAAGTGGCGCAGTTCCTCTGGGAGCGGGACGGAGCAGCGGGAAGGAGCCCAGCCCCGTGTCCCAGGATTTCAGCCCCGTGTCCCGGGAGCAGCCAGCTCAGGGGATCGTGCTGGGGGCTGTGGCAGCAGCAGTGCCTGGGGGGGCCAAGGCAGGAAGCCCCTGCTCACACTGGGTCAGTCCCATCACTCTCCCACTGCTCCCGTTTGCTGGCTCATTATCTGGGGCTGGCTGTATTCCGAGTTGCCACAAGATTAATTGGCAATTAAACGTGGTGCTCCTGCTTGCTCTGAGTAAGGAAATGAAATTGTTCGTGGTTCTGTGAGTCGCAGAGTTTGTCCACAAGGGATCCATGTGGGAAATAATTGCAGCAAATCTCAATTTTCTCTGTCGTTTGAGTGTGTAAGTCTCTATCCGAGTGGTGAGGCCAGGAGGTGCTGCTGAGCGAGGCATGGAGAGCAATTAATTAACTGCTAATTAACAGCAGGAGTCAGTGGGAAAGGGATGCTCAGGAAAGGACTCCTTGTTTTGATAAAATGTAGGAGAAAGATGTTGCCCTCAGCAGGGCTGACTCCTGAAAACTGTGGGGTTAGTGGTTTTCTCCCAGTTTTCCCAGCTGTGGCCGCGTCAGGGCCAGCCTGTGCAGGCCAGGCTGGCAGCTGGGGGTGCATCCCATGCATCCTGTCCATCCCATCCATCCCATCCATCCCATGCATCCCATCCATCCCATCCATCCCGTCCATCCCATCCATCCCATGCATCCCATGCATCCCATCCATCCCATCCATCCCATCCATCCCATGCATCCCATCCATCCCATGCATCCCATCCATCCCATGCATCCCATCCATCCCATGCATCCCATCCATCCCATCCATCCCATGCATCCCATCCGTCCCGTCCGTCCCGTCCATCCCATCCATCCCATGCATCCCATCCATCCCATCCACCCCATCATGCTGACCAGAGACCACAGGGAGGCACCTTGGCCCCAGAGCAGGACCCTGGGATAATTTACTTGTTAAATTCGGCCCTGGCTCCGAGAGCATCCCGAAGGCCAGAGGTCAGCAGCCTAATTCCCTGGATTTGCCAGCTCAGCTCTAAGCTCAACCTTTCCTTGTTTTTACAAAACGTGTTCCAGGAAGTTTATTTTTCCCAGGAATAAAAGTAAAAGCTTAGGTCTGGCTGGCAGAAGCTTAAATGAAATTTAAAGCGACCTAAAAAAACAGCCCGGAAAAAAGTGGGGGTTTTCAGTCTCTAATGTGCTGACTTAGCCTGGATTTTTAAAGCCCTGCTTTAAGCTATTTCTTTAGCCTAAAATTTGGCATGGACTTATGGAACGTGTGTCCAAATGAAGTGCAAGGATTATGTAAAAAAACTGTTAATAGAAAGAAATAGCAGTAACAGGATTAAATGAAAATTGGGTGGGTTCTGTAGGTCCCTCTCTGAAGAGCTGACAAATTAAGTGCTTATTACAGCTTCCCTTGCCCAAGACCAAATTCCAGGGAGGAATCACAAGCTCAGCCAAGATTTTCAGACCTGAGCCTGACCCCGCACACATCCACCCTGAGACTGCAGCAGGATCTGGGAAAGTGATGGGAACTCAACCCCTCAGCGACTCCCACTGACTTCACTGAGCTCGGGGAGCGTTTGGAAAATGCTCTCAGGCACAGGGTGGGATTGTGGGGGTGTCCTGTGCAGGGCCAGGAGCTGGACTGGATGATCCCTGTGGGTCCCTTCCAGTTCGGATATTTTATGATTCTATGAGGTCGTTTTGCTTTGGAGCCCTGAGGTCCTGCCGGGGTCTCCTGTAAGGTCAGCAGAGCCTCCAGCCAAGGGTGGTGGCCCTTCTCCCCCATCCCCAAGCCCATCCCAGCTGTTTCCCACAGTAATCCCATACCTTTGTGGATAAGGAGGTGTTCAGGGAGCAGTAACCCCTGGCAGGGTGGGCTCATTGCTGCCGGGGCACCGCGCAGGGACAGGAATTTCCTGACGGGCCCAGGGTGCTGACCCGCTGGAAACGGATCAGGAAAGAGCTAAACCATCACTCCAGGCCTGGAAAGCAGCCTCCCAGTGTGAGCCTCCTGCAGCCTGGCCTTCACAGGTCTTTCCAGGGAAGGCAGGAGGCAGCTTGGTTGTGATCCATAAATAACTTTCTAGGAAGCTGCGAGTGCTAAAAATACTGAGGGGCTGGGCAGGGTCTGCCCGAGCAGAGCATCCTCCAGCAGTGCCCAGGACATTCCCAGCCATCCATGCGCATCCAGGCTGATTCCCACTCTCATGGGGCACCCCTGAGGTGTTTTAGGAGCCCTGCTGAGCCATCCCTGTCCTGCAGCAAATGGGAATACCTGTATTCCTGTGCTCCAGTGTCCCAGTGCAGCAGGGCCCTGGGGGTTCAGGGGGTGCCTTGTGCAGCCACAGGGATGCTCCCAGGGAATGTTATCCTGAGAGCCCAGTGGCGCACGGCAGCAACAAGCACTTCCCTTTTTCTGATGGCTCCGGTGCTGTCACAGCAGGTCTGGGATGTGCTGCACTCCTGGCCCAGCCCTCGCTGGGCTGTGCAGAGATTTCTCATCTGCTCTGCTCACCCAGCAGGGAAAACCCGCAGTGTCCCAGCACGCAGGGGCTGGAGCGAGCCCCCAGCCTGGAAGTGTGATGTGAAGCTGGGATCCCCTCAATCCCGCTCTGTCAGCACTGTTGCATCCAGCAGTGTGGTGATAAATGGCTTTTTTGGGGCACAGGGACGCTCTGTCGGGGCACAAAGAGCTGCAGCTTGGGAGGCAGGGAGGAAATACCTCAGCTGAAACAGAAAATAAATTTTAGAGCAGTGTAGTGACCTTCTCACTGCTGGGCTGGGGGAGGGGGCTGTGACTGAAATCCCAAACCGGGGGAGAAGTCTCTGCTTTGCATCTGCCGCGTCCTTTGCATCGGCCGCGGGTCGGCTCATCCCGTGGGAATCGGGGCAGCAGCCGTTCCCTCGGCACAGCCTTTGTTCCCAGAGGGGACAGGGCGAGGGGCAGTGGTCAGCCAGAGCTCTCCCGGCTCGGTCACAGTGTTTCCCCTGCAGAGAAGTGTCCTGAGAAAGAGAAAAGCCCGTCTGCCTGCCCCCTTTCTGCCCCTGCTCTGCATGGTCCTGGTGGAGGCTGCCCAGGGAGAACCAGTGGGGGGGTTGGCCTCAGAGAGCATCAACTCTGCCCTTTTCCGGAGAAAAGCTGTCATTTATTTTAATCACTTGTACAGGAGGCAAAATTGGAATCGCAGAATCATGGATTTTAATCTGAGGCTCCTTTTTGAGTTGATGGAATTTAAGTGAGTCTTACACCACTGGGTGAGAAGCTGGAAGCTCAGGGAGTCGTGCCTTGCTCTGAGATAAAGTGGAAAAGGAGGAAACCAAAAATTCAAACAAACCAACTATGTACTCAGATCAACAGTGTGTATTTGGTGATGGGTCTGTGCTGCTGGACTGAGCCCAGGTGGAGCCTGGTGGAGCCTGGTCTGGCTGGTGGTGGAGCTGGGGCTGCTGGTGGTGCAGGGAGGGCTCTCTCCTCCTTGCCACATCCCAGGCTGTTCCCTGCCGTGTGTGTCCCACACCATCCATGGGATGACGTCCCACAGCATCCCGTGGGATGCATGGGGTGGCAGGTGGGAGGCAGTTCCAGGTGGGATGTCCCACCCACCCTCACTCCCTGGGCAGCGCTTGCGTCTCCCCCGCTGTGAACCCAAACCCCTGACCTGGCACTCCCAGCCCTGCAGTGGGAGCTGGGATTTCCAGACTGTTTGCAGAGAGGAAACAGTTCCTGCAAACAGTTTGCTCAGCCTGGGGGTGACTCAGCTGGGGTGGCCGGGCTGTGGCCTGTGGCCACCACGGCTGCTGCTGCAGCTGCCCGGGCGCTCCCCCACAGCAGAGCCAGGGCTGCCACTGGAGCAGCCGTTTCCGAAACAAAGCCCATCCTCGGAGCAGCACCAGAGTTGTTTTGAGGGCTGCAGGACACCTGCAGGAAGCAAACCAGATGGTGCAGGTTCTCAAAATAACAGAAACAATTCAAAGGGAAAGGAATTCTGGCCTTTCCACCTCTCTGCTGGCACTGGGGCGGGGGGCTGGGGACTGGCAGGAGGTGTCAGTATGGGGGGGATTTGTCCCCTGGACCTCAACTCTGTTCCCTGGGAGTGTCGCTGCCCTGGGAAGATGCTTTGGAGCTGCTGGCAGCAGCAGAGGTGTGGTTTTTGCTGGGAATGGGAAATGCCACAGCTGCCCAGGTGCAGGGGGGCTCTGGAGTGGGGGAGCTCTGTCTGTGTCTCTCCAGCCAGTGCTTCCACAGAATCCTGGAATGGTTTGGGTTGGAAGGGACCTTAACGATCACCTCATTCCTCCCCTGCCATGTGCAGGGACATTTTCACATCAGACACCTGATGACCGTGGTGGCACTGGCACTGATACCCTCCTTGTCCTCCTGCAGGTGTCCCCTGCGAGCGCGACCGCCTGACCTTCGCCTTCTGCCAGACGCTGCGGCTGCTGGGCAGGTGCCACCTCCCCACCGTGCACGTCCAGTGCTGCCGGAGCTGCCGCCAGCACGGGCTGCTGGCCGGGCCCGGCCGGGACCGCGGCGACGAGCGGCTCTCCCGGAGGTGACAGGACGGTCCCCGAGGGCGCCGGGGTCCCGGGGTTCTCTAATTCGTGCTACTCTCTCACGGTGCTCAAACCATCAGTGGGGCTGGTGGGGCTGGGGGTGCAGATCCCGCTGCTCCCGATGGAGATTCCAGGACCTGCCGGGGTCACGCTGCCCTGGGACACCAGCGGGGAAGCCTTTGGGGGAAGGGGAGCTGAAAGCAGCAATAATTCGGGGAAGACCTCTCAGAAATGCTTATGGTGCTATCATTTGACATTTGCAGCCTCTCGAAGGTGTTGGCTGGCCAGCACAAACCTTAACTTTTATTATTATTTTTATATCTCTGAAGTGAGCATCCAGCATTCCACCAGCTCTGCCGACCCTTTGGAGTAGGGATTTTTTTATTTTTCCTTTAAGGGACTTGAAGCTGGCAACCCATTCCTGTAATTTTCATTAAAATGTTTACGCACTGAAGCTAAATAGATTTAATTTAAGAAGTGGAGACAGGGCAGAGGAATAAAGTTCCAGCTTCAGTTGGGGGTGTGCAGGGCTCCGTGCCCCGTCTCCCCACTGCTGGCTTTCTCTGCCAAAGCCATTGCTGTGTCCCTCTGGAGCAGAGGGGATCCTCAGGGACAGCAAGGTTTGGAGTCCAGCAGTGCATTCCCTTGCATGCCTTTGGGCAGGAGAGAGAAGCTGCCCTGGCAGTGAGTGGCACATCCCCTCCCTAGTGGGCAGCCAAGTGCTCAGTCCCTGAATTTCTGTATGTGTAGCAGTGTAATGCTCGGTTAAGGTGTTTCTCTGTGGCCTTACAGGCTAAACCCCTTTTTTCCTGCTTATCTAGATTCTCCTCTGTTAAGGTTAGCTGATTTTTAACTAGAATATCCAATTTATTCTGAGGCACAGCCCCTACCACCTGCTCCCAGAGCGGTGTGGGAACGAATCCCTCCCTGTCTCGGGGAGGGTTTGCTGGCAGGTTGGTCTCTGGAGGAGGGCAGGAGCATTTAGGTAGGAATTCCTTATTACTCTTCAGGCTGTGAAGGATGCCCAAAAACTGGGGGACCTTGAAGGGCAGCCCTCCCTGCAGTGGGCAGAGTCAGGCTGGAGCCCGTCCCGGGCTGCACAGCTCCAGGTGCATCTCCGTGGGCTGTCGGGAGCAACACTCAGTCCAAACAGGGAAATTCCTGTGTGTGATTTGTATGTAAAACACAAGCCATGACTTCACCATTTGTGCTTTATTCCGTTCCAAGGTGGTGTAAAGTTTTTATGTTCCAAGAGCCTGTGTCCAGTCCTGGTTTCCTTGTCCCCAGCACCGTCTGTCCCACACCCCATCACCCTCCCAGGGCTGCAAAGGGACAACCCTTGTGTTGGGGTCTCATGGCCACAGCTCACGAGTGTGTTAAATTAAACAGTTACTGAAGGAAACAGGTGGGTTTCACATTTTCTCTTCCCCTTGGGGAATTCCGAAGGTTTTCCGTTAATTGGAGATGGTTCGGGCACTGGCAGCAGGAAGGAACGATCAGTTTGCATCCGAAAAGCATTCACAGCTGCCGTTTGCAACTGGGATTTGTTGATTAAAACATGAGCTGGGTTGATGGGGTAAATCAGTTCTGCAAATCAATTTATTTGTGATACAGGATCTGGTGAGCCCCTCCTGCAGGGCCTTTCCACGTGCAGGGTCCCATCTGTGGCTGGTTGAGGGCACGGGATAATCCCTGCTGTGGGACACCAGGCCGTTTTTAGCCACATAACAAGCCAGGCCTCCCACCAGCACAGAAACTGCATTATCGGTGACAAAAACACACATCTGGCTTAAATATCTGCAAGATTTTCTTTCAGTGAGACACCCCCAGTGAGTGTCTCTGGAAAGAGGCTCTTCACAAGGGCCTGGCGTGACAGGAGAGGGGGGAATGGCTCCCCGCTGACAGAGGGCAGGGTTGGATGGGATATAGAAATGCCTTTTTTCTTCTTCTAAGGATGCTTTTATTGTCTCAACACAAGCAGGATGTTACTCAGACAGAGCTGCTGCAGTGGGGCGAAAGGGAAGGAGGAAAGGACTCATGGATCAAAAGATGTTTGAAATAGGATCATGGAAGGGTTTGGGTGGGAAGGGACCTTAAAGCCCATCTAGTTGCTCCCCATGGCAGGGGGTGGGACTGGATGGGCTTTAAGGTCCCTTCCCACCCAAACCATTCCGTGAGTCCATGATCTCCTGGAAGACTCTCTGAGAGAGTCTTTTGGCTTCAGATCAGAAGTCAGACCTTTGTGCCTCCCTCGGTCACCTCCAGACATTTCCATACTGGAGACAGGAAGGAAGAGGAGCTCGTTAACCGGGAGGCAGCAGCTGCTCATGGAGGAGCTTGTTTGTCTCAGGTCCTCGGGAACGCTCCAAGCGCTTCCGCAGCCCCGGGAGCCACCGGCTTTCCTGGCAGAGCACCTGTGGTTCGCAGCTCTCAGACCTCACCAACCGCCTCTGTCCAGCCCAGATGATCTCGGCTGAAGGATTTTAATTCCCGAAGAGCCAGAGGGGTCATCAGTCCTTCATCAGCTGCATGGACAGGGGAGAGGCGCTGTCCCAGCTCAGGCAGGCAAGGAGGCAGCAAACCCAGTGGGACCAGGAACAGCCCAACCCCCACCTGTCCTCTCCACATAATAATAAGAGATGGGTTTATTTTCTCTTATTCTTCAAACCTCCTTGTGCCACACAGAAAGGGTTCACAGGCACAGCACAGGAGGCAGCAAAGCCAGGGCAGCAAGGGAAGGGTTTGAAAAACGGCCCTGGTTTATCCTTTTTGTTTGGATTTTAATTGGCAGCTGATCCCTGCCAGCTGCTCTGGGAGGGAACAGCCTTCACCCACCCACCTCGGGGTGCTGCACCCCGGCCACTGCTCCAGCAACTCATCCCGGGACTGCCTGTTGCAGAGGGACATTCCCGGTGGGAAGGAAAGCACAGAAAGCGGGAGGAGGGAAGGGAGGGAGGGAAAGGAGCTGCCCCGCTCCTCAGCTGGTACCGAGGCACGGTGTGTTTGCTCACCCAGAGCAACCGTTTGGTTGGGAAATTCAATAAAGCTGTTCCACATGTGCTGTAGGAGGGCAGGGCTGCCACAAACCCACAGCCCCCGGCCCCTGAGCTGCACCGAGGGAAGGCTCAGCCGGGTGTAAACATTTAGAAATATCTACGTGCTAAAAAGAGCTCTGTGTCTACATGCAACTGCTCCGCTGCCGTCTGCGGTGAGTAATAGTTACCCCTCGAGTAAAGTGTGTGCAAACACGAGCCCTTTGCACGGCCCTGGGCCCGACGGGGCAGGGGAACAGCCCCGTCCCTCTTCCTCCGCGCTTGCTCCTCTTTGCAAGGACCCGCAGCCTGGGGACCTGGGCTGGAAGCGTGAATTCAGACCTGGAAAAGCCAGCTGGAAATCCAGAGGCTGCTGTGAATCCCTCGGCGTGTCAGGGGTCTGGCAAAGGGGCAGAAGGTTGATGCTGGCTCTGCCTGGGAGGAGCAGAGGTGGGGAATGGTCTCCGTGTTATGCTGAGGTTTGAGGCAAGACAGGAGCTAAACCCGGGCCCTGGGTGCCCCCTCCTGCTCGGAGGGCGATCTGATGGGAAGGAAGGTGCCCGCCACCAGCTGCCCTGGCTGAATTCCCGCAGCTCCGAGTGTCGGGGTTTGCTGTGCTCTCTGCTGCTCCCGGGCTGCTCGGAGCCCCTGGAGAGGTGTAACCCCGGGAGCGCACCCTCCTGCCGGGATCCCTGGGGCCCCGGGACGGGGAGAGAGCCCAGCCCCTTCCAGCTCGGAGTATGCCGTGAGTTACCCCAGAAGGCAGCACCGAAAGGGCAGAACCGCCACAGCTCAGCTCAAACCCTGCCCTGCCCTTCCTCCATCCCCAGCTTGTCCACAGCTTCTCCAGCAAACACCCGGATGGCTCTGCAGCCGCAGGGGTGCTGCTGGTGGCAGGGCTCAGGGGAGCCCGCGGGGTTCCCGGGATGGACCGGGAGCCGGACGGGTGGGGAGGCTCCTCCCGGCGCAGCAGTGCCGTGGGTTGCTGGTGCCCTCTGCAGTTGTTCCTCCCTGCTGTAAATGCAAAGGATTCATAATCCGAAGGAACAATTTTAGTACTTGGAAACGCTGGAAGGCGCCGCAGCTTCTAGGGAGCCACCCCCCAGTGCCCCAGCAATGATCCGCTCCCTGAGGAACTGGGAATATTCCCGGTTTCAGAGGCCTGGTTTTGGGATCTGGCCCGTTTTCCCGAACTGTTGCTCTGGAGAAGAACTTTTAACCTCTGCACCCCAGCACAAAGCCCTCAGGGCTACGGGTCCCAGGGCACTGCTTAAACAAGGAGAGTCACCCTGTGGTCACCCGAGCATCCTATTCCCTGTCCCCCAAGCTTTTGTCAGAGCTGGGAATGTCATTTTGGTGGTGCCACCGAGCTGTGCAGGGGCAGCAGGCACAGACAGCCCCCAGGAGCCCATCCAAGGAGAGGAGCTGCTATCTCGTGGCCACAGGATCCACAGAACCTCCTTGCTGGCAGAGATATCTGTACTCTGAAAATAAAATATCAACCTTCCTGCTGGAGAGCGAAAAAAAATAAAAAGGGCAAATTCCAGGAAAGAAGCCAACAGATAATGGCAGCTCAGGCTCCCTGGAGCGTTTGATCCATCCCTGCAGGAGGTACCTGCCTGGCCCCCTTCCCAGCAGAGGGGTGGGAAGCAGGACACGTCCCCCGTGCTGGCACATGAGGCACATTTGTCCCTGGGGGTACAAAGGAGTTTGAAATTTAACTGAAATTTAATCGAAGCTGAGCAACTGAAGTTAAGAGAAGTATTTTTTCACATGTGCAGGAACCTGTGGAAAAAAGATTATTTTCTCCCCCCTCCCCTTTAATTAATTTTTTCAGCTAATTTGGCACTTGAGGGGAGGGGCCTGGCTGTGCCATGGAGCAGTTCACTGGTTTACCAAGGGGAACATTGCCCCTGTTTATAACGCTGGAGCCCATTCCATCGTTCCATGCCCTCGGGAAAGCTTTGTGGGGATTATTAAAACGGCCACAAATCCCCGAAATCCCAACAGATGTTCGCGCTGCGCTCCAAGGATCTCTCACCGCTGAACCAGCCACAAACCACTGCAGCACTCCAGGGAGGAGCAGCTCCCGAAGTCCCTCAGGAGCAGATCCTGAACACCGCTGCACTGGGAGGAGGAGCCGGGAGGGAACTGCCTCATTCCCAGGGAAAGGTAAATCCGTGCTCAGATCCAGAGCTGCACTACAAACGAACCCTGGGGAACTTCTCCAGTGAAAAATGTGGGGCAGCTGGAAACGTTATGGGTGCTCCAGGTAAGATTAGTGAGGGAGCAGCGACAGGGAACAGGGGAGCGGGAGCCCCAGAAGGAACAGGACAGTGGGAGCCAGCAGGAGGGGCTGTGGGATGCTCTCACCTCCCACTCTGCAGGAGAAGCAGGATCAAACTGTTAAGATCTCATCCTTATGGAAACGTCACCCTCAAGATGGTTATAAAGCAAAGCTTTCAGAATCAGAAATGTGTAACATTGACAGGGAAAAGAGCACAAGTATTTAGCAGGAATTGTGTCCCAGTAAAAATCTCCTTGTTCTAGTCCAGTCCCTCAGCTCCAAATTCTTTTTCTGAATTAATTTCAGCTTTAATGTTTATCAACCAAAGAAGCTGAATTAAATTAATTTCTATAATAGAAATCTAAACTTAATCCTTAAGGAAAAAAACAAAACAAATTCAGGACCCAGAAAGCAGCATTTCAGTACAAGAATCTGTTTTATTTTTACAGTGCAGTGATTGAAACAATGTATAAATTTTACTTGCAAAACTGAATTTATATCACAACGTCTCTCAGAAGGCAATGCTGATATGTTGCTTTGAATCACAAAATATTCCTCTGGACACCAAAAATTACAAACTCCCAGCACTATACACTGGACTTTTCTTTAGAGACTGATTCCTCGTAATTTAAATCTATCTTATAAACAATTTCTCTTTAAAAAAACACATGGAAGATAAAAAGAACTCAAGTATTAAACTCAAGGCCTTGATTATTACTGTTTTCCTCAGCTTGCAGCAGGGCTGTCCCCAGGGGCAGGGTCCCTAGTCTGGCTCAGTCACGCACTGCTCCACGATCTCCCGCAGGTTCGGGTTCTCCATGGCCGCCGCCACCCTCTCCTTGTCATTGATCTGCTTGTTGACTGCAAAACACCCCGGGACAGGGGGTCAGGAGCTGCCAGGGACACCCGAGGGCACGGGGGTGCTCAGAGAAAAGGACATTACCAGGAGGATTACTGGGAAATGGGGAACGAGGCAAATGAAAGCTCAGTTATAACAAAACAACCACTGGAAATAATAATTTTTGTCACTTTTCTAGCTTAGGAAAAGGATGTAAGGTGTTCCAGTGACATGTCCCAAAATCAAGAGCAAAATTCAAGATAAGTTAGCAGCCCAGGTTCTCCAGGTTCAGTTTCTGGCTATTTAACCAAAGTATCCCATTTCTGGCAGACACTGAAGGCTGAAGCCCTGGGCAGTGCCTGGACTCCATGGTGCTTAGGGCAGTGCCTGGCTGTGGCAGAACAGCCACGTCCTGCAAGCTTCACTGCGAAAACTGACTGGGAAACGTCCAATTTTGTTGTGAGGATTTTAGGAGTGGGAGCAACCAGTGAGGCAGCTCCTCAAGTTAATTATTCAGCAGCACCTCCTTTTGTTACAAACACAACTTAGCACCTGCAAGAACTGAGGGGGTTTTGTTATAAAACCAAGCCAGCAACAAGCAGGTGGTCTCAGAGTCACCCCAGCCTTGGAACACCTCAGGCCCACCTGGTTTTCAAGCTTTCACAGGGGATTAGTTTCTGGAAAGGCAGGGGAGGAGAGGACCCCACAGAGCACAAAGAGGGTGAGGCAACAGCATGCACAGGCTCTACTCACTGTCCTCCTCCGTGGAATGTGTGCCCTCAGAAATGTAGATTTCCAGCTAGAGGAGAGATGGGCAGTGTTAGCAGCACCACAAGAGTGGAACAGATTCCTTCCTGGAAGGAAAACACCGTCCCCCCACCACAGAGCCTGTCACCCCTGCTGCCACACGAGGGGACTGTGCCAAGAGCTCCCTTTACAGTGCTCAGCTGGGAACGTGGGGCCAGCAGCTACAAAAACAAAACAACCGCCCAAAAATCTACTGCAGAGATCCTCAGGTAATGAATTTATTCTTTAAATTATTTTGGTCAAGTCTCTGAAGGTCAGTGAATCACTGTGTTTAATTTAGGGAGGCTGCCATTCATTCAGGCAGTTTAAATCAGGCTTCAAAGCACGCACTTTACCTTGTGTCTAAAAGGCAAACATCTCTGAAGCTTTATTCTTAAACAAAGGCCTGTCAAAACAGAACACAAAAGAGATTTTCCTGTAAAATTCAAGGTCTGAGGTGCATTTTCAGAGAATCCCTGTTTAACAATCAGTAAAACTGACAATGTCCTTTTGTATTCTGAGCAGCACAAGCCACAGAAGGACTAAATACTTCTTTGTTTGACCCTTTGGATGCAATTTCTCAGGTAAATTCTCACCTGCCTTACAAGGCTGGGAGGTCTCTGCTCTCTAAACACCTCCTAGAAACACTAAATAGAGAGAAATTCCTCCATTCCCAGTTTTCTTTGGTACTTCTAGCTTCCCAGCCGTCCTGTGGCTGCATCTGTACCAAGGGGAGTGCTTGGATTGTTCTTTAATATTTGTTACAAAAACCCAACATAAATTGTTTGGGCATAAGTAATTTCCTGATTAAATTAAATACTTGATATTTAATCTTCAAACACACTGAGGAATCTTAGTATTGATATCTAATGATGAGTTTCTAACGCTGGCACATTTAAACAAATCATGTCAGAACCCTCAGATGTGACTTTTTCAGATGGAATCTCACCACTACTCATAAGGGAAAAAAAAAAAAAATCAAAATAAGCCAGCGTAAATTCTCATTCAGCTTAATTCCTTTCCAGCTTAATTCCTTTCCAGCTCCTGGTGGATCAGGACTTTTTGGGGATTCTGGATGGCATGTGGGGATTTCTGTGCATGTGTGAGAATGAGGAACAGCCCACAGGGAAGGGAAAGGGGACAAGCAGAAGTTTCTTTTTTTTTTTTTTTTTTTATTTTAACACCCACACAATTGTNTTTTTTTTTTTTTTAATTTAAGACCCGACAAATTGTCAGTTAATAACATTAATGAAGTAACTTGGAGAACACAAGGAAGGAATTCTGTACCACTCCCCAGCAGAGTTTTGAGGGGTTCTCTTTTTGAAGAGATTCCCTAACACGACACAAACAGATGGATGTCCCCATTTCTCTGCATTTGGGGTTTTTCTTTTTCTTGGTTTCGTTTGGTGTTTGGTTTGGTTTTTGGTTTGGTTGGGTTCTCAAGATGCAACTCCTGGTCAAACCAACAGGGCCAGGCAAGGCTGAATCTGACCTGGGACTGATGGATTCCACACAACCTCAAATTAACCTGTGCTCTTTGTTTCTGATTCAGCTAAAGGAACCTCACCGATGAGAGTGGCCAAGGAGCAATGAGGTACGGTTGGTGTAAACCTGATGATGACCAGATATTCATCCTCCCCTATCTCCTGCACTTCCACGCAGTTCTCCGTCACCACTTCCAGTTCCTCCAAAGTGTTGGGCTTCTCCGGGTCCCGGATAGTCCGGATTATATCTGAGGCACGAGACAAGTGAGCGGCAATAAGGTAACTTCCCTGGATTTAATAAAAGGCATTTTTATGAGCCCCCCCCCCCCTTCCCAGCACTGCTGAAGTTGCTCCTCTTTGGAAGCCAAAACAAACGAGCCCAATAAGCCAAACGCGGCCCTTTATCCCCGCCCCAGCCCCTCGGGGCCCCCTCCCCGCTCTGAG
>VZTF01004366.1:643439-679498 GCA_013397755.1 Cnemophilus loriae | reverse complement strand
CTGTAGTCGCGGCTCGGCGCCGTCCAGCTGACCGGAACGGGGGGCGGCCCCACCGAGATGGCGGCCGCCCGGGGCAGGCGTGTCGGGCGGCTCTGAGGAGGAGGAGGAGGAGGATGGCGGCGGTGGGGGCCGGGGCCCGGGCCCGGCCGGAGCTGCGTGTGCTGCTGGTGCCCCGCTCGGGGGAGCCGCGGGGATGGCCGCGGGACGCGGCGCGGGTGCGGCTGAGCAGAGCCCAGGACGCCCTGGGCACCCTCCTGGTGCCCGGCGGGATCTACCTGGAGCCGCTGTCGCCGGGCGGGGCCGGCCGGGCCCGGGGCAGCGTCCTGCCGGGAGCCTGGGCTGAGTGAGTGCGGTTGGGCAGGGCGAGGGGCGGGCGCCGGGCGAGGGGAGCCGGGGCTGCGGAGCGGGGAGCTCTCCCCGGGGCCGCGGGGGTGCTGGGCCGCATCTGCCTGTTCAGGTGGCTGTGCCCACGGCAGTGCATCCGAAAGCCAAAGCAAACGAAAAGGGTTTGTCTGTCAGGCTGTTGGCTTCACACCGCAGTGCCCTGAGTGCCCCGGGCTGCGCCTCCCCTGCTGCCCGGGGTGAGCGGGGCAGTCACATGATGGTTCAACATCTGCCTTGGCAGCTTCCGTGCTGAGCCAAAACCACGGCCACGCCTGAGGTCTGAGCATCTGCAGCGTCCAGCAGCGCCGGCGCTGTGCAGGGACTCACAGAATCCCGGACTGGTTCGGGCTGGGACGGACCTCAGAGCCCATCCCGTTCCACCCTTGCCATGGGCAGGGACACCTCCCACTGTCCCAGGGTGCTCCAAGCCCCGTCCAGCCTGGCCTGGGACATTCCAGGGATGGGGAGTGTTTCAGTGCTGTGGCAGGGCTCTGCTCTCTGGTTTGCTCTGCCCCATCCTGAGCTGGTCCCTCTCTGCCCCCTCCCCATCACCACGGAGCAGGTGTGACACACCTGGAGAGTTTCTCAGCCCAAAAAACGGAAAAATCTGGAAATGGACAATGTGTTCTGCTGTCGCTTGCTGGCAGAGCTGGTGTTCTCCCTCCTGGAAATCCTGAAGCAGAGCATCCCTCGTGTCCTGGGTGACTAAAGGGAAAATCCCCTTTATCCTAGAGAGGAGGAGGAGTTGGGGCTCCTCAGGCTCTGTCCTGCCAAGGATGAAACCATTCCAGTGCTGGGAGGGACGGGGTGGCAGCAGAGTCTTCGCTGCTGGAGTGACAGTGCTGTCCATCAGCAGTGCACGTGCAGAACTGCTCGGTGTGGGACATGGGGGAAGGGAATAAAGCCAGTAACCCTCCTGAATGTTGTATCTTCAGCTTCGTGTGGGACAGCGCAGAAGATGATGGTTTGCAATCAAACAAGACAAAACTCCTGGCTCTTGGTCAAAGCCGTGACCTGTTTGTCTATGAATTCAGTGTAGAAGATGGAAAACACAACCCGAATTCCCTGCACGGTTGTAAGGAAGAAACGCTTAAAAAGCTCCTTGAAGCTAAAAACATCAGTGAGTAACTTTCAGTGTGTTCCTTGTGTGAGATTATTGCAGGTCTGGTTCTGCTGCTCCTGGTGGGATGAATCAGGCAGGGGGTTGAGCACTGGGCAATTTCAGGTACCTCCACCCTGATCCAGTGTGGTCGGCAGGATTCATGGGCTTGAAATGACATATTATTTTGCGCTGATTTTTTATGTTCTTTGTAGTGCTGTCCGCTGAAAAAGCCACATAAAAGTTTTAGGAAATTGTTCTAGAATTAGTGCCCCTGGCACAGAAAGTGAGATTTAAAACCAACCGCCCCAACTCACAGTCCCAGCTTCTGCTAGGATGGTAACTGGGGCAATGAATTTGAGCTGTCATTTTCTTGGGATCCCTTTACAAATCAAAAGTCCCAGCTGACTGTAATCCAAAACTTAAATAGCTTTACATTTGCAGGTCTGCCTTCAGTTTTCTCAGTGAAGATTCTGTCTTTTCGAAACAACAAGTGCAAACTTCTGCTCAACCACTTTATCCTTGTGCACCTGACCTTTCGTGAGGACGACTCGCCCCCAGAGACCTGTGACTGCTTCACCCTGGCTCTGCCTCCAGAAGCTGTGGGGAGAATAACAGACTCCCAGTTCTGCAGGGGCATCCTGTTCCTGTTGGACAGTGCTGGCTGGATTTGTATCCTTTCTAGGAGAGATGAGCTCTCGGGGAAAATCATCTGGAAGAACGAAGTTGCTTTTCTTTGTTGTCAGGGCTGAGCAGAAATTTCTTTAAAGATGTTTAAGTGAGATGCCTGCAAAGAAGGTTGTGTGGCCAAGTCCTGGTTATTGGAGTGCCATAGCTGTGTGTCCAGTGTTTTCCAGCACCCCACTGGAGATCTGTTTCCCCCTGGATTCATGGGTTTCATTAACGGGTTTGATTCATGGGTCTGTGTATAACAGGCTGACTTCTACTGCGACAGGGCTAATTGCTTAATTAAAGTGGAAATGATCTGCAGGTACACAGAGAGTCAGAGCTCGGGAGGCAGATTTGTGTGCTGGGATGGGGCTCAGACTTGCCAGTTCCACCAGCTGCTGGATTTAACCTGTTCCTGCTCATCTTCTCTGACACATTAAAGTGCAATGAAGTCGGGTTGCCTTTCCCTCCTCTTAGAGCCAAAATTCACCACCGTCCCCTCCTGTGTAACTCCTCTGCTGGGTGCTCCAGGGCCTGGGCTTTTCCTTGATGCTGTTTGCAGACATATTTGACTGCTCCGATGGTGCCACCTTAGGGAAGGTCGGTGTAGCCCTGGGAGCTGGGCAGGGCCAGGGCCCAGCCCCGGTGCCCCCCCTGGCTGCCCTGGCAGTGTCCCCTGACCTCAGCACGGCTGTGCTGACCGACACCTGCCACCGTGCCCTGGCCGTGCAGCTCAACACCTACTTCAGGTACAGCTCCCAGGGGAAGGCTTTGGGCTGAACTGACCCTCACAGGTCCCTGATCTTGGGCCTGTACTCATCGGGGTGCTGGCAGCTTTTCATTCTGAGGTCTGTGCTAGAGCGGAAGTTTCCTCTTTGTTTAAGGATTATCCTTTCATTATTTGCTCTAATTTATTCTTTGTCACTTTAACAAAGGAAAATGTATCTATAACATCTCTTTATTTTAATTTATCTGTTAACAAATAGATAAACTTTGTCTTGCACTTCATATTTTTTCCAGGAAGATGACATGCTCTCAGTGCCAGGGGTGGGTGGTAGCACCTTTTAGAAATGCTGTGGGGCATGGAATTATCAAACTCTACTGGCACAGCTGTGCTGATTTAGCTTGATAAATTAGGGCCAGGTGGTGATTAAGAGGTGATGTCCACCTCAAAGGAAGGAACATCAGGTTTTGATGGCTCACCTGTTACCCTGAGAGAAAACTGCACCGAGAGCTCCTGAAGGAATGAAATGTGAAAAAACATCTTAAATCATCTGAGCAAGGTGAAATTGTGTATATATTTCTTTACAGACAGTTCCCTGAACATTTGCTCTGTAAGAGGGATCCTGAAAATCTTCCAGTGAAGCCTGCAGAGGGACTGGATGAGGATGACCTGGCCAGTTCTGAGCACAGCATGGAGCTCCTGCCGTCGCCTTTCCGCACAGACAGGTACAGAGGGCAAAAACCTCCTGACACAGGCTGGGCCTTGCCTCCTTTGGATCACTGATAATAAACTGCTGATTTGTTATTTCAGTTGTACTTGTGACAGGTAAAATCAGCCCATTCTGCTGTAAATATTTTGAATTTAGGGTGGACCAAGACAGCTTTATTTGGCATTGAACAGCTTCCAAACAGGAATTGCTGCTTAGGGGTTACCTTTAAATCTTAGAGTGTTGATACTAATAAAACATATCAATTATAACCTGATGTATAGATAAGAAAGGCTCAGTTCTGGAATTAATTCTGTTCTACTGTTGTTTAATTGATGGGGCATTTTCTGTGAGGAAAAGAAAACTTTTTACTGAAAATGCTAAACATGGACGTTGTCAGCTAACGCAGCTGTGACCAGTCAGCTTGGGCTGCAGGGAGTATTTAAATGCAAATAAAGAGGCCATGGTAAGGTTAAAATGCAGGATGCTGGATGGATTTTATAAGCTCAAAGTGCATTTTATTTAATGGAGAGAGCTTTATCTGCCTTGTTCTTGGAGTGCTACCTGGTGTCACAGGTGACTCTGTCCCCTCCCAGGTCCTGGAAGGCACACTTGTCCTCACTGTGGGACAGAGTAAGGAGAAGAAGAGCACCAGCTTCTCCAGATTTGGTGAACGACTTGAATGTCCCTTGGTATCAGTTTTTTACCCATCTCGAAGATCACGATCCTGAAATTTGTGAGGATCCAGAGAAGATGGTGGCCTTTGTTCCCCGGGCTGTGACGTGGGCGGCGTCCCGAGCGCTCCAGAGCCAGGGTGCAGCCCGTGGGGATGCAGGGCAGCACTGGGCACAAATCCCCGTGGGAGCCCCCCAGGGAATGGTGAAACTGGAGTGTAAGCTGGTGACTGGAGCTAAAGCTGTGTTCGTGGTGCTGGCGCAGGACGCGGGGCTGTCTCTGGCGCTCTGGGATTTTGAGTCTCGGGGCGTGACGTGCTCCCACTTCGGCAGAAGCAGTGTTTATGTGGAGTGCAGTGCAGAGGTGCCGCTGTGTCTGCTGCTGACAGGTGAGGGGTCGTAAACTGTCCCTGGACAGCTGCTGTGGGGGTTTTTAGTGTTTTACCTGGCTGCTGTTGGGTAACTTCCGTTGCATTCCTGCTCGGCCGGAATCCAAAAGGAGCTGCTGCAGCTTTGCCTCTCTTTTGGAAGCAGCAGAGGGTAGAAATGCTGCTGCCCAGCGAGTGGCTGCTCTGTCTTTAATTACGGCGTGGTTCTGTCCTTCAGAGCGTGGTCTCTCCCTGGTCCTGTTCGGTTTAACTCAGGAGGAGTTTCTGACCAGGCTGATGATGTTCGGCAGCGCCGGAGTCGTGGATTCCGTGTGCCACCTGAACGGGTGGGAGAGGTGCTCCATCCCCATCCATGCCCTCGAGGTGAGGGAAGCTGGCTCGTGTCTTGCAAATAACAAATGCTTCTCTCGAGTATTGAAGGCAGTTTAGCAATGTTAGTGTAGGTTTAGACACAATTAAAAGTGTGCCTCAAACCCAGGGGCCAAAAGGAAGTGGTTTAGTTATTAAACAAACAATAAAACCCCAAGCAGATGAGTAACCCAAAGGAAGAAATACAGCAACAAAGTGAATGCACATTAATAAAATAAAACAAAACAGAATAAAGCAGTGCTCAAAATTCTCTCTTAATTAGACCTCAAAGCAATTTTGCCAATTTCTGCAGCGGTTTTTGCCCTCTTGCAAGGTGTTAAGTATTAAAAGAAGTCCTTAGAACTAGATTTTTGGGTTTATTGTACCAGTCGTATAAAATCGCTGTGAGCTTATTCGGAGTCCTGGTTCTCGTAGTATTTCCTTTATATTGCTGCAGTAACATTTTGTGTGTGAAGATACAGGGCAGGGTTTGAGCAGAGCCTGTCAAAGCAGGTACTGAGCAGGTCACCTGGTTATTTCAGGCTGCAGGTGCTGCACACAGAGTTCAAATTCCTTCTGTTTCTGTGCGTGTGTAGTTTGTCACTGAGTATGAAGAATCCCAGCAGTAAGTGCACAATGTGTGGGTTTGGAGTCCGTGCTTAACTGTTCTGTTTCGTGTTTGTCTAGGCAGGTTTGGAAAATCGCCAGCTGGACACAGTGGACTTGTTTTTAAAAAGCAAAGAAAGTGTTTTCAGTCTCTCTGGGGATGGTGCCTCCCAGTCTTACCTGAGAAGTAAGTGAAGTACCTGCAGCTGCTCAGAGGTTTATGTAAGTCCCTTTGTCCCTATGGCTCTGTGCAGAATGCAGATGTTGAGCTGTTTCTGGAACCGTTGCAGATTTGGAGGAGCTCAGGTCAGCTTTAAACTTGCTCTGCTCAGCAATCCAAGACAATGATCTGGAGCCTCACAGCAAACACTTCTCTGAGCAGCTCCTGAACCTCACCCTGACTTTCCTTACCAAGCAGCTGGAGGAAATCTTTGTGCACACAGAGGGTAAGATCACCCATGCTGGTCATATCTAGTGATGTGTCATCATTTAAGCGCATAAGAACAACTAACTCTTTCAATTAAAAGCTTAAATTTGCCTAGAATTAACATAAAAATACTAGAATTAAGTGAGTGAAAGATGTTCATCGCTGTCTTTTAGATTGGACTTACCTGACTAATCATTGGTTGGATTAATACAAAATTTCACTTCTCCTTTACCGGTCCCCAGGAAGGAAAACACCTCAGTGAGGGCAGGGAGCTCTGTGGGGTGGTGGCTGTGTCCTGTGTCCTGACAGGCTGCTGGCAGTGCTGGGCTGTCACTGCCTGTGCAGGGCACAGAGCTGATGTGCGCTTCCCTCTGAGGGGTTTCTGTTTATTAATCAGCACCTTTATTAATTCAACATTGCTAAACAATAAAACCCTGTCTGTTCATTCCCGTTTAACTGGTGTCTTGGATGCTCTTGGCAGAACCTGATGAGTTCCTGCAGAAGGCTGCAGACATTTTAACTGATTACATCATTAAACTGAGAAAATTCCTGAGGAAATATCCTCGACCACCGATAACTGCAGGGCACACGGCAGCTGACCTGGATGAGGACCTGCCCGAGATAGAAGAGAGCCACGAGTGGGAAAAACTGACCCCAGAGGTGAGAATGAGTAACCCAGTTTCTACTGCTGTTACTGAGTTTATTTAAGGAGATCATTAATGTGGAAATGTCTTAAAGTATTGGGGAAGAAAACCAACGTGGGACTTATAAAGATAGGTCGGTTTGTTCCGTGTTTTTTTAGGAAGTCATTGCTGAGGCCATCCTGAGCAACAAAATGCCAGAGGCCCAGATCTTCTTCCGAAGGCAGCAGCATCCTGCTGAGAGTCTCCAGGAGTTCATCCAGGCAGGGTTGAACCTGGTCTATGACTGTCTGCTGAAGGGCAGCACCGCGGAGGCCTCGGAGCTGCTGAGGAATATGGTGAGAGGTGTTCAGTGCATCTTCACGCTGCCGTGTGCCTAACGAGATGCAGGAGCGTGGGCAGCTTTCTGGGGTTCTGGGGGTGTATTGATGGCACCAGAACAGGTGGAATTACAGTGAAAATTGGCTTGTTTGAAGAGCTGCTGAGGGAGCCTGGCCGAGGGCGTGTGCTGGCTGAGGTGCTGCCCAGCAGAGTGAGGGTGGCTCTGCCTGGGGAAGGTGTCACAGGGTTTGTACCCCAGTGCTGGGGACATCAGGGACAGCCCTGTGGGAGCTGCTGCAGGGACTGTCACGAGCCTGGTTGGAAGGGCTGTGTGCTTTGGAAGGAAGGCAGGTGTGTTTATTCTGTATTTGATCTTTTTGGTGTGTCCTGTGGGCACGTTTCACAGTGTGCATGCAGTGAGTGTCTTCTTTGTGCCAGGGCTTCGACGTGAAGCAGGAATTGCACAAGATCTGCTTTCACACAGAGGACGAACACGTGCGAGACCTCCTGGTGAGTGCAGCAAGGGCTCGTTTAGTCCAGGTCTGAGCCCTGAAGCCTTGTGTGTGTTTGTGCTGAGGGCAGCCCCTGTATTGAATAGAGCTTCAGAGACAGCCAGGGCTTGTCCCTGCATCCTCCCAGTGTTGTTCCTGGCACATCCCTGGCCCTTTGTATTTGCAGTTAAAGCCCAGAGCTGTTAAAATGTCATTTCTTTGTCCTGGCTCTGATCTGGTTCTCTCACACCGTCTGGAGTCCTCTTGTCATTTAAGTGTATTGCCCTCTGCTTCCAGCATTTTTTTCCTGCAGATGGTTAATTGTTGCACTTGTAGGATCATTTGCAACTTGAATGTATTAAAGATAGATAAAGATTGGAGGTAATGCTTTAACAATTGGAGGTAATACTTTAATTTGAATTAAAGGTGAAAGTGTTACGAGAAGAAAATTATTTTTCTGAAGAAGAGAGGAAAATGATAGACTTTGTGCATCAGGTTGAAAGCTTCTACTCAGAATCCTTCCAGGAAAATAAAGAGATTGAGCCTCTTTCCAGGTAATGTGGGTTATCAATTTTAATTATTAATTAATAACATTAATAGAATTTAAAATGTGCTGGATTCTGCATTCAGTGTGATTTTCTGCACTAGCAAATACAGCCTTTAATTTCATTAATTTCACACTGGTCTTCTTTGCAGAAATCAGAGTCAGTGTGAGGACTGAGTAATTTTCTCATTAATGTAACAGTTGCTGTCATGTTCTCAGCATCCCTCGTGTCGTGTTTGAGTCATGACAAACTATTGTGAGGGTGACAGAGCTCTTCTGCTTCAAATGAAGCATTTTTAATAATAATATTAGAATTACTAGTCAATTATTTGTGTTCAGATGTTTTCTCTGGTTTTGATCCACGATGTCTGTAACAGAGCAAACTAAATAACCTAAAAAAATCATTTTACAGTTAAATAATGGTATAACTGTTATGATACTCATAATTTGTCATGTCAGCCTTGGGAAAATGAGGCAATTCTTTAGTTCTCAAACCTTGAGCTCAAGTCAGTCCTCCTGGCACTCCCAGACTGGGAACTTTGCTGGGCCTTCCTTGGCTGCTGTTTGTTGGGCTGGGCACTGCTCAGCCCAGCCTGACCCCAGCCCATTGCAGTTTCAGCAGCTGGAGGAGGGAACAGGACCTTGCCAGCCACCAGGCAGTGCTGGGCTCGGAGCTGGGCTGGGGCAGCCCCGGGGCCCACAGCAGGAGGCTCAGAGTGATGTTCAACTGGGCTCGCTGGTGGGGTGAGCTGGTGCAGGAGATGATTCTGCTCCCCAGGAAATCACGCCAAGGCAAGTATTGTGGGACTGAGGGCTTAAACTGGGAATTAGAACCTCTTTGGCACAGCATACAGCCACTGTGTGGGAGCGGCATGGGCACAGTTAAAAGCCTGTGCTGCCACAGAGGTCGGTGGGTAAGGATGGGTTTCATCCTGTTCCGTCGTGGATCTCGATGGGTTTCGTCCTGTTCCGTCCTGGATCTCGATGGGTTTCATCCTGTTCCGTCCTGGATCTCGATGGGTTTCATCCTGTTCTGTCCTGGATCTCGGCTGTTCCTGTAGAGAGGAGTTTGGAAGCAGCTGGAAGGGACTTGCCCGAGGCATGGCCACGTGTGGATGCCATCCTCGCCATGTCCTGTGCCACCCCCTGCACTGGGCAATCGCTTCCAGCTCTGCCAACGTGCAGCTCCAAAAGCTGGAACATTATCCTTGATCTCAGCATTATATTTACAGCTGTTCATTAAAAATGGGTACCTGGAGGGACAGGATACAGGGAATGGCTTCCCACTGCCAGAGGGCAGGGATGGATGGGATATTGGGAAGGAATTGTTCCCTGGGAGGGTGGGGAGGCCCTGGCACAGGATGCCCAGAGCAGCTGTGGCTGCCCCATCCCTGGAAGTGTCCAAGGTTGGACACTGGGGCTTGGAGCAGCCTGGGGTAGTGGCAGGTGTCCCTGCCCAAGGAACTGGATGCTCTTTAAGGTCCCAGCCCAAACCATTCCACAATTCTGTGTAAGAAAACACCAGTATTTCCCTCAGAAGTGTTTGTATGTGCTGGTTTCATCCATTTGCCTTTCTGAAACACAGAACTCAAGACCTGCAGTCCTGAGGTTCTTTGGATGCACCTGACAGCCCAGCATGACTGGGTCAGTATTTGCTCCTGGATTGAGGAGACAGAGCCCAGCCAGGCTCCGTGTGGCCGAGCTGCCTGGCCCCCCCTGAGCCCTGACATCGTTGACAGGAACACGCTGTGCAGCACCTACATGAGACAGGACATCCTGACCAAGCTGGCCAGGTAGGACCCCAAGGCTTTACACTTTCTCTGCTTCCTGCAAAGCCAAAATCAGAGCAATAAAATCCTTGATGCATATTAATTTTTATACTGCTCTTTTTGGAAACAGCACGAATCCATTGGTAAATGTCATTTTAGTCTTGTACTTTCAGTTACCTGAAAACAGTAAGAACCATGAAAGCAAAAGCAATCCTCCCTCAGCCCTTGGATGTTTCCCAGTGGTTATATTCCTGATGCCCACTGTAATGCAAGGCAGGAAATTCTGAGCATTTCACTGCTCACACCTCGTTCTGTGCAGTGACCTGGAGTAACCACGGTGTTGTTGGGGCACAAGCAGATGGATTTTGGCACGTTGTGTTTGCCTCAGTAGGGCATTAATCCGTGGGAGGGAAAGGTCTGCTCTAATTTTGAGCTGAAAGCACCCATCAGAACTTGTCAAAGAGAGATGTGTGATCAGTGTCTGTGCTTTTTCTCTTCTCTGACAGAAAGGGAATTTTTGTCCGTTCTGAGCTGGAAGATTTTGAGCTCCTGCTCCAGAGGTTGTCGTGCCTGGGGGGAGTCCTGCAGAATCCTCTCCCTGTTCCAAAATACAGCACTGCCAGTGGCCTGGATTTCCATGCTCAGTTTGTCCTCCACTGCTTGGAGCACAGCCTGCAGTACCTGCTGTACACCTACCTGGACTATTACAGGTAGGAATGCTTCCCATCCCTCAAATCCCAGGCAGATTTAAAGAAGGAAACACAATTTGAATGGTTGATGGAGGAAGAGTCTTCCTCAGCCCTAGCGCTGTCATTTAACAGAAGCTCTGGGGCAGTGTGTGAGGTTTTAAGCTGTATTCTGAAGCTTTATTCAGGTTGTGCTAATATTAATTTGTGCGTCAGTCATGAAAGGAAACAATTCAGTTGTAATTAGCATAATGCTATAAGCAATATAATCCTAAATGAGCCAAGACAAGTTGCTCTTCAGAAACTCAGAATTTACAGAATTCAGAAACTCACAAGTGTGAGTTGACTCCTGATATGTTCACAAATAAGGAAATTGCTGGTTTCCACCTAAACTAGGATTGGTTGGGATTTGAAGTTGGTACCAATATTAGGTATTGGAGCTATATGAATACTTCACACTTAATGGATACTTGGCAGTTAAAAATTCTGAGTTATAACTCCAGTCTAATACTGGAATTGTCAAGAAGGAAGAAGTGGACCAGAAAAAAAGCCAATACATCATTTTCTGATTGTTTGTCTAACCAGTTGTAGTTGGCATTACATCCATGAGACGCTCCAGATCTTTAACGCTGTGTTTCATCAGTGGTTACAAATGCTGTGTTTTCACTGTGCTGCTCATTTATTTCCAGTTTAACCCCTTCAAACTGCCCTGTCCTGGACAGCAAGGAGCTGCACGAGGCACATCCCTGGTTTGAGTTCCTGGTGCAGTGTCGAGGGGTTGCCAGCAATCCCCGAGGTAGGAATCTCGCTCCGGATGGGGGGGGCTGATGTTTCCTCCCTAGCCCAGGGTTTGGCACAGCTGGATTAAACCTCTGCTCTGCTGCAAACCCTTTGGCCATGGCTGATCACCTCCCTGCCCATCACCTTCTTATCTCTAAAGTCTGGATTCTAATTCCTGCTTGAACTGTACTTAAAGATCTGGAGACTGCACATAAGTGGGAATCATTTGTGTGTGATCATCGTTACCTCCAGTTCAATTACATTCCCAACAGGTTGAACAGAAGGAGAATTCATAAAAAAATGCACATCCTATTAAAATTGAACCTTCCTCTAGTCCTTGTGGTGCATTTTGATTTCTCTGCCCTTGGATTATGTGTTGGCTTCACTGAAAACCAGTAGAATTTGTGCCTTTAACTCATTGCACTTTTTAAACATCTCATCCTCCGCAGAGTCACACATTAACAAAAGATAGAAATAATCCCAAGTTAATACTTTTTTTAGCGAGTGTGATCAGTGTAGGATAAAGAATTGAACCACTACAGTGCTAAACTCAACCCCGGTCAATCTGTGTAGGCAAAGCTGTAGTTTGAAACGGGGAAAGCTGGGTAAACCTTAGCTCATCTTATCTGTGTTTGTAGGCAAAGTGAGAAAAACCAGTATTAACAACAAAAAGTAGAAAATTCAGCATTTTTTCACAGTCAGAGGACAGCTGTAATGTGTGATTGATGATTTAATACTGGTTTTGTGTGGAATTAAATGTCACTTTTTTTTTTTCCTTTCAAGATCCCAAGATGATTTTCCAGGCGAGTCTGGCCAACGCTCAGATCCTGATTCCCAGCAGCCAGGGGGGTGTGAGCAGCATCCTGCTGGAGGGCAGGACCCTGCTGGCCCTGGCCACCACGGTGTACGGGCCTGGGGGCATCGACCAGGTACTGCCTGGGGCACCTGATCCCCCCTGCTCCCCCCGTGTGCTGCTGCTCCCTCTGTCCTGCTGCTGCCCCGTCCTGCACTCGTGGCTTTGAGAGGAAAATGCCCCCTGAGCCCCGTGCTGGAACAGAGGGGATGACCAGAGTGTCTTGATCCACAGCACAGTCACCTGGAACATCAGGTGCTGGGGAAGATGGGTCTGATACAACTTAAAAGCATTTTACAGGAAAAAAATGATACTCTGTGTTGTCACTGCATGTCAAATTCCCGTGAGGTAGATTGGCACACCCCAGAATTGTTTTGTTGTTATTTAATGCAGTTTCCTCCTAATGAATTTTGCTTCCTTGCAATGTAGGTCCTTCAGAACGAAGATACAGAAAAACCTCTAAAGAAGGTTGATCCACAGCTCTTAAAAATGGCCTTGACCCCTTACCCCAAGCTCAAGGCTGCTCTCTTTCCCTCCTGCACTGCTCACGGAATTCTGCCTGCTGACATCTCTCTGTACCACCTTCTTCAGGTACACAAAATGCTTTTGGCAGGACACCAGGGAAGAGAAGCTGCTTTGCAGCTGAAGCCTGGGGGTGGGGGCCGTGGGTTGATTCTTTGGGATCCTTATTGTGGAGCTGAAGTTCACAGCTTCATCCTGAGCTGCTTTTTCAAGTGGTCTCTAAACCCTGTGAGTTCCCAGTGCTGGAATGTCAGAGAGGGATATTCTTGCAGTGTTCAGTGGGCAAGGTGTTTAACATTGTAGAAATTACAGTATTTAAATTTTTAAATGTTTTAAAACAGCCTAGGAGAAATAGAAATTGTGAGTTTTAGGACAGTGACGTGAAGTTCTTAAGCTGCCTCGATATATTTTGTTTCTGATCTTTCAGTCATTAATGCCCTTTGATCCCACGAAATTGTTTGGCTGGCAGTCAACAAACACTCTTGCTGTGTCAGGTATGTGTCTTGCCAAGGTTTACATGCTTTCCTAGCCTGAGCACCTAAAATAAAACACATTCCAGGGCAATTATTTGGCAGGTAAATTTACTCAAAAGGCCATTTCTTTCACAAGACAAACAGTGTAATTTTCTAAAATTGGGGTTTCAACTAGAATTCTAGATTTTCGTGTTAAAAAATCCTCACAGAGATAATTTCTAAATATAAGAGAAAAGCAATGTTTTCTTTTAAAAGCAAGCTGAGGTGATGCAGAGCTCTGATTTTCCAGTGGGAAGTGGAATTCCAGTGTGGGTTTGGATATGCCAAGATGTGAATTGGCACCAGAGGAGCCGCGTTTGCTTCTCACCTCACGTTTTGCAGCCAAAGGCCGTTTCTGATGCTGAATTCAGCTGGGTCTCACTGCCAGCGCTGCTCTGTTGTTCCCAGATGCCTGGAGCGAGCTGCCTCACTTCTCGAGCCCCGAGCTGGTGAGCAGGCACGCCGTGCTGGAGAGGCTGGATTTCCTGTTCTACCTGCACCACGGCCGCCCCGCCTTCGCCTTCGGCACCTTCCTGGTGCAGCAGCTGGCCACGAGCAAAACCCCCAGGCAGCTGTGAGTGCCCTCAGCAGGGACAGGCAGAGCTCTGGGAGCTGAGCACAGCGAGGCAATTTGTCCTCCCCAGCAGCACCCAAGTGCTGAGCACTGGAGCTGTGAGTGTCCTAAAGGTTAGAAATCAAATATCACCTGAAAGGAGGTGAGCTTGATTTGTAATTACCTCAATAAAATCTGCACGAGGGAAGCAAGGAAGATATTCCAGTCATATCAGACATGGGTGGGCTCTTCTTTTAGGAACGTGGGGCTCTAGATCACTTTGTAGAAAAATGATGCCTCTTTTCTTTGACATTTCCTAGTGGTGACACTTCTTTAGTTCAATTAATAAGACGAAAAATGTGCTGGAGGTTGATGGAATTAAATGTTCTGGCTGAAGCTTCAAAATCAGGTGTTCAAAAGGGTACAGTCAAATGGCACATCTTGCTTGAATACACGAAATTCACTGTTTAGTGCAGGAATTAGAACAAACCACTTTGTTTCTGGAATGTCTGGTTTGTGCGTTAGTCACTGTTTGTTTCTCTCCATCCACAGATCAGTTTCTCTTGTGTAAACAGGTAAAACTGGGGCAAAAAGGGAAACGTACATCAGTGTAGAGTGAAGTCGTGGTTTAACTGACAGTCAGGGATACAGGATTTTTTCAGTGACTGCTGTGGAGAAGCCCTTTGGGTACATTTTTGTCTTAGCACCATCTGCAGGTCAGACTCAGGTTCCTGGTGCTGCAGTGGATTGTAAACTCTGCAAGGGCTCTTCCTGCACTCAGCTGCTGAGGGGGTGTTCTATTAATTATAGTAACTCCACTACCTTTAATTTTTGATAAGTGTGTTAAATTGCAAACCGCTTATCACGTGTGAGTCTTCGTTCTCATACCCACGTTTTTTATAAATATGAAACTTCTGGCTCGTAATTATCTGTGATGCTGATGAACCTGAGCTCAGTAAACCTCGTGGGCGGTTGTTTGCCTGGGGAGCGCTCGTGCTGGACGTGGGTTAAAACCCCGTGTGTTCCCTGTTGCAGGATCCAGCAGGCAGCCCAGGAGGCCCAGGTTTTGGCTCTGTCCTCCTTCGGTGCCCCCTCGGTGGCAGCAGCCTGCGTGTGCTTCCTGGAGCTGCTGGGCCTCGACAGCCGCCGGCTGCGCGTGGATCTGAGAGCGGCAAGGATGATTTTCAGCCACAGAACCAGGAGGGAGGCCTCTCAGCACAGCCACGTCAGAGACTCTTTGGGTAAGGGTGTCTTTGTCTGCTCTGGGACGGGTGCTGTGGATTTCCTGGGGAGAGAAGCAGAGAGGGATGCAGAGATGCTGCCTGGTGGCTCTGCAGAGCAGTGAAGGCATCTCAGAACTTTGTTGTTCTTTTATTCCTGTTTTTCTTACTAATTTTGAAGGTGCATTTTGCCCCTGCCGTGTCAGATAAGGCAGGAAGGCTGATGTAACCTGTATCAGGATCTAACAGACACCGTCCAGCAGCTGCCTAAGACTGATACTAGTGAGGTTCAGCCTGACACTGTAATAATCTTACAGAGAGTTAAACAAAGTCCATTGCCAAATCTCCTTTCTCCTTCCTATTTGAAAACTGTCTTACAGCTGCAGGGAGATCAGGTG
Organism: Cnemophilus loriae; assembly: GCA_013397755.1. NCBI lineage: Eukaryota > Metazoa > Chordata > Aves > Passeriformes > Corvidae > Cnemophilus > Cnemophilus loriae. Next base: position 664,182 of record VZTF01004366.1, on the reverse strand, counting down.
TTCCAAGCTGTAGGGAAATTAAATTTATCCTAGAAATAACTTTGGAAAGTTGAATTTCTAACTCTAGGGCCACAGGTGTCTGCTTTCCCAACTAGAAAGCTACTGGTACTCTTGGGAGTGCTGCCCTGGCTCTGATCCCAAGTAGCACCTCAGGAATGTGTTCTTTTAAACAGTTGAGAAGTTAACAAAGCTGGCTGATGGTGAAAAAGCAGCAGCAGCAGCAGTTCTGGCCTCCTTGGAAGAGGCCTTCTGGGATGAGATTGATCACCAAGGAATAAAGAGGTGAGAACAGCCTGGTTTGAGGGGTTATCTGGGACATGGAGGCTGAGCACTGAGTTCTGTTATTCGTGTATCAGATAATGCCAGAGAGGGCAGGACAGGACAGTGCCTGCCTTGGTGGGTGGGAACATCCAGAGGGTGAGGAAGCTCCCGAGGGAGCTGCCGTGGTGTCGGTGAAGCCCCTGGCAGTGCCGTGTTGCTGCCTGCAGACAGTGGGTCTGGGGTCACTTCATACCTGAACATCTGCTGCAAATATTGCAGTTCATTGCAGCTGAAGCTCTCTACATTCCCTGCAGGACATCCAGTGACTCCAGAAGGCAGTGGTCCTTGGTCATGCAGTTCTGCAAACTCCATAACCTGGAGCTGAGCACGTCCTTCCTGAGGGAATGTGCCAGATCCAACGAGTGGCTGCAGTTCCTCATCCAGACCCAGCTCTACAGCCACCAGCCAGCCCAGGTGAGCTGTCTGTGCATTAAACTGAGCCTTGTAGCAAGAGAATGTCCCAGTCTGGAGACAACAGGAGCCTCACCAGTTCCTGGGTTTTGGTTGTCTCGAGATGTTGATACCCCTGGACTGTGGTAGCCCTTCCCTTGCAGCCACACTTGTAAATTTAGTTTAAACTCATGTAGTTACTGCTTCTTATAACTGAAGAGTTGCCAGATGTTCAGTGTAAGTTTTAATAAAGCCACTCATCTTTCCTTTCAAAACTCAAATTGAGTTTTTGGTAAAGATACTTAAACTTTTAAGAATCCAAATTTTCCACCTTTAGTTTTGAACGTGATTTAAAAATGAATAAAATACTCCCAATACATAAAGGCAATTGGGAAGAGTCATGTGAGGAAGCTAACTGGGTAATTCCAGGTAAGATGATGCTTAGCAGGCCTAGGATTTCAACTTGGATCTCCTTGTTGTTTTGAAGAATCTGTAGTCCCACAAAAGCACCCATGCAGACCCTTCTCATGCTCTGCTGCTGCACCACGAGAGAGAACAGAACTGAGGCTCTCTAGCAGGCATTTGAGCTCCATGGAAAAGGATGAGCTTCAATGTTTCATTAGAGTAATTCACACCTACAGGACCCTTTTTCCTCTCTGTGTCTCCAAAGTTGTTCTAAGAACTGAATTTGAAGAGTGTTTTATTTGTCTCCATGTATTCAGTGCTTCCATCCCCCTGCCCTCTCCTCTCTGGAGCTCACGAGGTTTTGGTGCTGTTTTCCCAGGTCATTCCCCTCCTGCAGGACTTCCCTCCCGTGGTACGAGATCACCTGGTGCTGGCCCTGGGGAAGTTCCTGCGTGCTGAGCCCGGCGGGGCCCGGGGCAGCCGTGCAGGGAGCCTGTTCCAGATCCTGCTGCAGTGCCAGGAGAACCGCAGCCCCTGCTGCTTCCTGCTGGCTGAAGGGCTCCGGGAACACGCCCCCATCCTCAGCGTGCTGGCAGCCTGCTGCCCCGTGAGTTACTTGTCTGTATGGGAGGTGGGTAATGGCAGCTGATGGCTGTGCCTGGTTCTGTTGCACGGCTGATCTGCCGTTGCAGTAAAAGCTGGCTTTGTGGTTCTGTGGTAGTTGTGCACAGTGTGACCCCTTTCACCAAGTGCTGGATAACGAGGTGATGCATAAACCCATCCTTTTGGCATTTCCAGGGTGCAAACCTCATTTCCTGCCTCTGTGTTTGGATCATCACCTCTGTGGATGATGCCACCAGGGCTGAGGCAACCGCCCACACCCAGAGCTGGGCACAGAGTCCCCGCTGGGACCTGCAGGACCTCGCCGTTATCTGGAAAGTCTTCTTGAGGAAGCAAAAGAGTAAAACACTTCTGAATGGCTTCCAGCTCTTTTTAAAGGTGAGCGAATGTGGTTTCAGGGGTATATTTGAGTGCTTCTCAAACCTTCTGGGCCTGTAGATCCCCCTCTGTCTTGCTTTGTGCCAAGGATAACCTGGCTGTCCACTGGAATTCCCAGTCAAATTGAAAGTTCTTCCAGTTATCACAGATTTGTAGATTCTACATCAACCTTGCATTTTAATAAATCAGAACTTCATTGTTCTGCTGCTGAGGAAGACAAATCCTACATTTATTGAATGAAATAATGTATGCTTTTTTTAAAGTATGATTTATTTATTGAGGTGCTTCTGGGAATTTATTATCGCCTGTTTTTGTGTTTTAAGGATTCCCCTTTGCTGCACATCCTGGAGATGTATGAACTGTGCATGAACTGTAAAAAGTACAACGAAGCTAAGACCAAACTGGACAAATTTCAGGAAAGCCTCGCAGAAGTAAGGGAATTAATTTTGTCTAAATGTCATTGCTAGGATTTGGCAGCTGGGCTAAGAGGAGCAGAGTGTTTTCACACACTGCTCCTTGTCTCTCAGTGCAGATGTTTTAACGGTTCTTTCCTTTCCATCCCAGTTCTCTGGTTCCCTGAGTATGCTGCTAACATTCCCTGTCATCAGTGGTTTTCCTTGCTGGACCTCGGGCTCGGTTCCCTTCCCCTGCATGAGCACATGTGCTTGGGAAGGACCCAGCAGTGACAGGGACTGTTTGTCTAACAATTAATTTTATCTGGCCATTGCTGAGCCTGCTCACACCTCTTACCTCCCCCTTGGTTATCAGCAGGAACTGGAGGCCACCCTGCTATAAAATATTCCACTTTGAGGTCCAGCACATCAGGGATGGCTCCGTGCTCCCTCGGGAACGGCAGCTCCTTGTCCCCTAAAGAGGGACAGACCTGGTGCACCCTCCATTCCTAGTGCCATTCCCACCCAAATGCACAACATACCTGCAAGGAAAGGGACACCCTGACCCTGAACCCCTTCATTCCCACAGCTGAGGGCTGCAGGAGGAGGAGGAGGAGCAGCCCCTGAGGTGCCGGTGCCGTGGTTGGAGTCGCAGGCGTTGTTCCTCCTGGAGCTGATGCTGCAGCAGTGCCGGACAGAGTACGAGCTGGGCAAGCTCCTACAGCTCTTTGCTGCAGCAGAGAACCTCCTGCTGGATGGTGAGGACAGGATGAATCCCAGGCCCTCTGGCAGGGCTGGATCCCGAGGGAAGTTCAGCCTTCCCTGGGGTTCAGACCCAGCTTTCCTGAGCTGTTTGTTCTCGTTAACCCAGGCCCCTATGTGAAGAAACTGTGTGCCCTCAGTGAGGCCCTGAGGGACTCCTCCATCTCCATCAGTCGCTCCATCCTGACCTCCTGCAGCCCGGAGGCATTCCAGGGGGAGTGCAGGTCCATTCTGGAGCAGCTGCAGGAGAAAGGAATGTTCAGCCGGGCTCGGGAGGTGGCAGCCCTGGCTGAGCTGCCCGTGGACAGTGTTGTCACACACGAGGTACAGTGCAGTTGGTGACAGTCACCTCTTCTTCCTGCTGCTGCTAGGATTGAGGATGCAACTTCTCAGCCTTCCTGAAACATTAATTTTTCTTAAAGTAATTTTTTTATTTTAAGTGCAGGTGCACCAAACACACTGGCTGTAAGTGCTGAGCTGCAGAGGACAGGACAACTGTCCTTATTCTCTTACTGTTTTTACTTGAATGCAGTCAGTTTTATTTGGACAGAAAAACAGGGGTTTGTCCATCAGGGGGTGGAATGAGATGATCTTTAAGATCTCTTCCAACCCAAACCAATTCTGTGACTTGTTGCATACTGGGGCACTTACCTAAACCCAGTGTTTCCGTGCTGGCCATTCTGTGTGAGTTGGAGTTTTCTTTCTTGGGAAGATAATTGTGATAAACCTCTGTGGATTTTACAGGTTCTGAGAGATCTACGTCATTTAAGAGACACTGGACAGTGGCATCAGACCCAGACAAGAGCTGAGTTCTGGAAGAAGTGCAACGACACCTTCACCAAATATTCCATCTGCAGCCGAGCCGCAGCAGGATTCTTCCTCGATCAGGCTGACCACGTGTGGCAATCCTCAGGGCAGGAGAAGACAAGCCCCATTCTGGAGAGACAGCTGCTGCTCACCCTGGCCGGGCACTGGCTGGCCAAGGAGCCCGAGGTGGCCGTGCAGGAGCTGGAGGAGGTGGAGAAGCAGATCTGGCTGTGCCGCGTCGCCCAGCGGGTGCTGGCGGCCGAGGGCTCGGGGCAGTGCCCGTGTCCCGGCCCCGCCGGCGTGGGCAGGGACCTGTCCTTCGCCAGCCTGGCCCAGCACTTCTCCTTTGCCAAGCTGCCAGCCCTGAACACGGCCAGGCACTGCAGGCTGGAGGCTCTGGCTCCCGGGGAGCCCCGGCAGGCGCTGGGGGACGCGGAGCGGGCGGCGCTGGCGGCCCTGGTGGGGGCCCTGCTGGACGAGGGCAGCGTGCACGAGGCCACCCGCGTGTGCCACTACTTCCAGCTGTGGCACAGGGACGTGGCCCTGGTGCTGCACTGCAGAGCCCTGGCCTCGGGGGAGGCCGGGCTGGAGCAGCTGCAGCCCGAGGTGCAGACCCTGCTGGCGGCCAGAGCGGGGACACCCGAGGGCAGCGTGGCCTCAAGCAGAGCCCCCAGCAGTGAGTAACTCGTGGGGTCACCTGCCAGCTGAGACCTGCACTGGCTTTCCTCTCTCTCTGCATTTCCCCAAACCTCTGCAGAAATTAAGCTCTTCCTGGTTTCTCTCCTTGGTTCATAAATGCTCTTGTGGAAGGAATCTGAAGCCTTGCAATGCACGTCGCCCCTGTGTGCTCCAGGCAGGATGTTCTGTGTACAATTTCCACAGATCCTCAACCTTTCATTTTTTACAGCTCCCAGTAAAGCAGCTACCGGGCTTCATCCCTGCTCCTGCTTTTAGAAAATCCACTCCACTGATTTTTTTTTCTGTAGCTGAAGCAAGGAAATGCTTTAATTAATACATTTTTCTGACTTTTTTGTGCATTATAAAGGGTTTAGTGTTTCTTGTTTAATAGCAAGGCTAAGGCTCAGAATGTTTATCTGTAAAGTTTTCTGCATGTCCCTGAAGTCTGAGTGAGTTTCAGCTGGAACGTCACTTTCTAATACTGATGTGTGAAGCTGAATAGGCACAGAAGAGCATAAATTAATCCTAAGTCATCAGAAAGGCTGCAGAACCCTTACTCGATCTTATGCTTAGAGATTTTATATCTGAGGTGTTACTGAGGATATTTGTGTTCTGTTACGTTGTTTGTACCCTGAAACAAATGTAAAATTTAAAAAATCACAAGTGGCAAGAGCTCACTTTTCAAAGACTGAGAAAGCGTTATGGCATTGCTGCAGGTTTTGGGAGCCTTGCCCAGGTGTGAGGGTGTTGTCTGCCTTTATGAGATAGGAATTGATGGTTTTTGTGTCTGCAGCATCCAGCCTGGAGGACGGGGCCCCGTGTGGGGATGATGCGGTGGTGGCAGCACTGAAGGCTCTGGCAGAGGAATGTGTCCATGGCAGGAACTACTGCAGGCAGGTCCTGTGCCTCTACGAGCTCTCCAAGGTAACCCCAGGGACCAGGGCTTGGGGCCAGCCCTGCTGGGGGCTGGGGAGGGCAGGATGAGGGGGTAAAGGTCCTCAGAGGTGCCCTCAAGGAGCTGCAGAGGGTGAAATTCCCAACCCTTTGTGTGGGAAAAGGCCAGAGGCCACCTGGGCAGGAGGTGCTGAGAGGAGCTCGGCTGCCAGCGTGGCCAGTCCCATCCCTGAGCCCACCCAGCCTCAGTCCAGCCTGGCTCTCTCTCTGATGGCCTTTCCACAACGTCCCCAGCACGTTTGTCCACCCAGCTCTTCTCCTTAGGCCGTGTGGGAGCTGCCTCCCTGATCCATGGGGATCCCAGGCCCACGGGGGTCGCAGCTGCCTGGGCCCTCCGAGGAGCTGTGCAGGCACAGCCTCTCCTCGGGGCAGAGGCTCTGTGTCCCCTCTGTGTCCCCTCTCTGTCCCCCGTGTCCCCAGGGCTTTGGGCAGTGCCGCCGCTCGTGCCCCTCTGCCCCGTGACCTCCAGGGCTGCTGGCAGGGGACAGCCCCTGCCGTGGCAGTTGGGCTGTAGGTCTGGAATGTAGCATTAGGTTCTTTTTCCTGAATAGAACAGCAAAAATGTGTGCTGAAAATGTTGGTATGGCCTTTATCACAGGGGTTCTTAGATTCTCCTACAGAATTTTTTGTGCCTCAAATATTTGTGCTTTAGGTTTGAGTTACTAAGAATTAGTCGTAGGGCTGCCTTGTCCCTCTTATCCCATCCATATCCTTCTGAACTGAACCTGGATGCCCACACTTTTTATTTAAGAGTCAATCAATTTGGCTTTGCGGTACGTTTTCTGATTACTTTGTAATTTTATAAAGTTGTGATATGTCACAGCAGAGTATTTTCAGAGCCTCAGCAGCTCCCCTTCCAAACGTGAAGACTAATTTACCTTTTCCACTGAGAGTTTGTGGTGTGTGGAGAAGAGGGCAAGGAGCCTCGTAAGTCAAACCTGTGCAGCTGTTTGTTTGGGAGGAGCTGTTCCTGTCCTTCTGTGGATACTTGGAGTGTTGAGGTTTATCTTTGGCTCAGGAAATCATCTCTGAGCAGCTCTGGGCTGTGAGGCTGCAGACCCAGAGCCCGTCCCTGCCTGGAGCCCGGGGCTGAGGGAGTGTGCCGCGGGTCGGGGATGCTCTGACTGGGGTTTCGGGTGTGTCCCGCAGGAACTGAGCTGCTCCTTCGGGGAGGTGTCGGCCCGGGAGCCGCAGGAGGTGCTGGGGGCCATCCTGGCCCGGCGGGGCCCGGAGCGGGGCCACAGGGCCCAGGCCTTCATCGCCTGCCAGGGGCTGCCGCCCGCCGCCGTGGCCCCGCTGCTGGCACAGCAGATCACGCAGGAGCTGCTGGCCTCTGCGCAGGGCAAAGGTGGGGACAGGCCTGGGCTGTGCTGGGGGTTTGGCCTCTGCGCAGGGCAAAGGTGGGGACAGGCCTGGGCTGTGCTGGGGGTTTGGCCTCTGCGCAGGGCAAAGGTGGGGACAGGCCTGGGCTGTGCTGGGGGTTTGGTCTCTGCGCAGGGGAAAGGTGGGGACAGGTCTGGGGTGTCCCTGGGGGTTTGGTCTCTGAGGGGGGATTTGTGTGTCCCAGAGCAGCCCCTGCACTCCTGAGGGCTCGGCACAGCCAGGGGTGCCTGGGCAGCTCTGTCAGCATTGTCTGCCTTATGTGAAGTTTTACACAAGCGTTCATTTGTGGTTATTTCTGTGTCCAGCGTGGTGTTGCAGTAGTTAAGGTTATACTTCTATGGACATAAATTTAATTTTTTTTTTTTTTAAATGGACTTTTAACTGTGGTCTTTGCTGCCCCACATCATCTGACTTGGGAAAACTCACGTGCATTTCCCCGTGTAAAGCATGACAAAAGGTTTTCCCCTTCCGTTTTTTGTTTGTGAAATGAGGGACAGCAGTATGGTTGTCCAGGAGGATTTTGTTGGACTGAACTGGCAAAAAGGTATTTTCTGACTGTTAAATTTAAGCAGTAACACCCAAAGTGTCTTTAGGATTGTAGTCTCAAGTCCTCAGTCAATCTGGATGACATCAGGTTGGTTTGTTTGGGGTTTGTTAGTTAATGATAAAAAATAACAGTAGTTCTCTCCTGCACAATTAGCAGTGGTGACATAATTCTCTCTCTGGCCACAGGACAGAAGCAGGTTTGGAACCCTGCAGTGGAGAGCCAGGCACTCCTGCAGCTTGCCAAGCTGTGCCAGGATCACACCTTGGTTGGGATGAAGTTACTGGATAAAATCTCCTCTGTCCCCCGTGGGGAGCTGTCGTGCAGTGAGTAAATGGCAAATCCTACCTGGTGTAACGTGTGTGTAATGAACGGGGTATCACTGGCTTAAACTCACAGCTCAGAGGGAAGGCTCTGCTGCTGATCTCAAATTTGATATTCAATTAGTAGGGCTGAGGATATGCACAGTAGAGAAGGGTATTGCTTAAGAGTTTATTTTCCAAACAAAATTCAGATTTTTTTGTGCTAGACAAGAGGTGGGAAATGCAGTCAGGGAGTGACCTGAGCTGTCGTGGTGGTTTGTCACAGAAGGGGCATTGTGACTCTGTTCATATTCATCACAGTTAGAAATTGAATTTTTCAGACCCAAATGCAAAACCCATGCCCTTCCTTTTCCAAATGCAGAGCTGGCAGGCAGTGCAGTGGTGATGTGCTATACATTTGTCAGCTTTTGGTAGAGGAGCTTGGAAGTTCTGTGGTCTGTGTGTGTGTTGTGTTTTCTCTTCTGGAGAGAGGCAGTAATTCTCTTCCTCAGTCCTTTAGCTGAAATACCAGAATTCTTCTGCTCTGCAGTTACAGAGCTGCTGATCCTGGCCCACAACTGCTTCAGCCTGACGTGTCACATGGAAGGGATCACACGAGTGCTGCAGGCAGCTCGGCTGCTCACCGAGGAGCACCTGGCTCCCAAGGAAGAGTATGGGCTGGTGGTGAGTGTCTGTGGGGCAGGGGGGCTGTGCAGGGCTGGCTGGGCCTGTGCAGGGCTGCCTGGGCCTGTGGTGATTCAGCTGCTGGTGGAAGGTGCTGGTCTGTGTCCCTGGGCTGCTGGGCATCCATAATTCATGCCTTGAAAGGAGCTCCTGGAGTCTGGGACGTGCCCAGTGGAATGCTGTCAGTGCTAAAAGCTTCACTGCCTATTTTTATGTGATAAAACGATGCCCTTTCACCTCACTGTGAAAAAGATGCAGTTTGGGTTGGTTTAGGAGTACCCTCCGTGGCTCCAGGGGAACGAGTGCAGCCTGGTGTGCCTGGCCCAGCCCTCGGCGCTGGCTGCCCTGGGAGGGGATCGTTCCCTTCCCCTGGAGCTCCTGACGTGCCCTGGCTGTCCCCAGGTGCGCCTGCTGACGGGCATTGGCAGGTACAATGAGATGACCTACATCTTCGAGCTGCTGCACCAGAAGCACTACTTCGAGGTGCTCATGAGGAAGAAACTGGACCCGGTACGTGAGGGACAAACGTGCAGGGAGTTGTGTGGCTGCATCAGGAACTGGTGTTTACACAGGGTGGAATTGTCTGGGCATTTTACTTGCCGAGTGCAGGAACTGAGAGTCAGGTTTCATAGAAATAAATTAATTCTGGGGTTTATTCTCATTTTAGTTGAGCTGGTTTTTTCTAGTTAGTTCAGGGCTACAGCGAGAGCAACGTTGAAGCTTAAACTTGGCATTGTCAGAGTTCTCATGTCCTGCTTTGCTTTTATTTGCAGTTAAAGTTTCATGGGGGTTTTAAAAATCATGAATATTCATGGCTTTGTTTAAAATAAATAAGTCACAAAGAAATGTCACATTTTGACATTTATACCTAAAGAAACACTCAGGTGCTGGATTTTCATACCCAGCTGGGCATGGGTGTGAGGCTGCTGTTGGGTTTTAGGGTGTAATGGTCACTTTTTGGGAAGTGGTGGGTTGTGGGTGCAGGAGGTGGCCCAAGGCAGGGCTCAGTGTGCCCCCTGTGCCCAGAGCGGGACGCTGAAGGCGGCGCTGCTGGACTACACCAAGCGCTGCCGGCCCGGCGACAGCGAGAAGCACAACATGATCGCGCTGTGCTTCAGCATGTGCAGGGAGATCGGCCAGAACCACGAGGCCGCCGCCTCCACCCAGCTCAAACTCATCGAGTGCCGGCCCTGGGGTGAGCGGGGCACGGGGGAGGGCCAGGGAGGGGAGGGCCTCTGTGTCCTGAAACACCCCTGGAGCTGCCGCTGCGGGGGGGGAGGCTCCTGCTTGCCCTGAGCAGTTCCCAAAGGGAACTTTGTGTGTTCCCAGAGGGGTGACATTTAGGGCTCCTTCCTGATGGACCATTGCCGCGGTACCTCCCGTGCAGCAGGTGCAGACACAGCCAGGTTTCCCTCAGCCCACAGCGTGTGACACAGGGGGTTTGCAGGGGTTCTGTGGAGTGCTGGGGTCTGTGTGTGACACCCGCGGGGTGAGCTCTGCAGCGTGGGCAGCCAGTGCTGTGAGAGCAGCGACACCAGGAGCTGTGCCAAGGGATTTCTGAATGGATCTGGCAATGGTCAGTGCTGGGATCTGCCACAAATGTGTGGCTGGGCTTTCTTTCCAGTCTCCACTCACTCGACCAGGCTCCAGCAATAGCTGTGATCCATTAACTGAACAGGCACTGTTTCTTCCTGCTTTTTTAAAGCATAAATTTTGGTTTAGTCTGTTGGTACTTTCTGAGACAACACCAGGGACAGACTTGGCACTGGGAGGGAGTTTTGTAACTTACTTTGTCATCTTTATAACTGGTTCTTCCTTCTTTTTTCTGGTTCCAGAGGAGTCTCTTCAGGATGTTGCAAATTTAAAGAAGCTGCTGCTGAAGGCTCTGACTCTCTTCATTGATGCAGCAGAAAGTTACTCCAAGGTAAAGTGAGATGGGATGGAATGAGGTGTGGGCAGCCATGGGAGCACAGGAGGAGTGGGCTGGGCTGGGAGAACACACAGAGCTGCCCCAGGGAGGGTGTGCAGGGTCCTGGCCCAGGGCAGAAGGAATCTGTCTCTGCAGCCCAGTAGCACGGCTGTACCTGAGTGGGCTGTGCTGGCCCCTGCTCAGGCTTTAACCCCTGGGGTTGCAGGTGCGTTCCCCACTTCCAGAGCAGGGACCATGAGTTTAATTAGCAAGGATAGAACAAATAAAGTGTTTACACCCAAGTGTAATTATGATGGAAGTATTTGTGGGAATGAAGGTTTGTTTAACGCTCATGGAATACGATGAATGTGCAGCTGCAGTGCTCTCAGTCACTGCACAGCTCTGAGCTCCTCAGGGCTGCTCTCAGGGATGTTTCCAAGTTCCCTGGAAGCTCTCAGGCCGCTCTGTTCCAGGACTCGTGTGTGCGGCAGGCGCTGCGCTGCCGCCGCCTGACGCGGCTCATCACGCTCCAGCTGCACTTCCTGGGCTCGGGGCAGAGCACAAGGATCATCAACCTGGGCAGGCAGGACCTGCCGGGGGCCATCCTGGCCTTGCCCAGGTTCTACCAGGTGAGCTGGGCTCCCTCGGGGTCCTTCTGCGGGGAAATGACGCGGTCAGAGCAGTGACCGAGCGCTCGGCTCCTTCCCCTAGCCTCTGAGTCCTGTGACTGTTATCCTGACTTTATATCCCATGGGATACAGGGGATGGAGGGACAGGATACAAGGAAGGGCTTCCCACTGCCAGATGGCAGGGTTGGATGGGATATGGGGAAGGAATTGTTCCCTGTGAGGGTGAGGAGGGGCTGGGATAGAATTCCCAGAGAAGCTGTGGCTGCCCCTGGATCCCTGGAAGTGTCCAAGGCCAGGCTGGACACTTGGGGCTTGGAGCACCCTGGGATGCTGGAAGGTGTCCCTGTTTAGGGGCTGAGGAAGGTTATTCGCAGTGCTTTGTTACCCTGTATTTCACAGCTGCTCTCAAGAACAGCAGCAACGGCTGGGTCAGACAGAAGATCCCTGGTACTGAGTTCTCTGTGTGGAATGTTCTGTGCAATCCCTTCTCTCTGTTCTGCTCTCCCTGCAGGCAGCCATCGTGGCCGAGGCCTACGAGTTCCTGCCGGACTGGGCCGAGGTTCTGTTCCAGCAGGTGATCACCAGGGGCGACTTCGTGTACCTGGAGGAGTTCAAGCAGCAGCGGCCGCTGCGGCCCGGCCTCTTCGAGGAGGTGGCCAAGAAGTGAGTGAGGTTCTGGGGGCACACTGCAGCTTTACCTGCACAGGGCCCCTGAGAGGGGCAGGAGAGAAGGGTTAAACTGTGAAACCTGTTATGGGGTAAGATCTTGTACACAGGGACTCGAGACACAATTCCAGAATGGTTTGGGTGGGAAGGGACCATCCCATCCCACCTCTGCCATGGGCAGGGACACCTTCCACTGTCCCAGGCTGCTCCAAGCCCAGTCCAGCCTGGCCTTGGGCACTGCCAGGGATCTAGGGGCAGCCACAGCTTCTCTGGGCACCCTGTGCCAGGGCCTCCCCACCCTCCCAGGGAAGGATCTGTTGGCAGGTTTGGTTCCTGAGCACAGCGTGGAAGTAGCTCTGCTCCAGCCTTGTTCTTGAGCCGGACAGGGAGGGAGCTCAGGGCTGGGCAGAGCAAATAAAGCAGGAGATTCAAGTGTAGGTGCTGGGCACAACCTCTTTTTGAAAATGTCGTTCTTGCAGGCCCAGAGCAAGAGTCTCAGGGGCCTGGGAAGCTTGTGTGTCTCAGTTCCATGTGCAATTGTTCCAGGGTCAAACAACATCCCCCTGCTGACACTGCCCTGAGGAACCTGAAGCGGTTCCTCACCCACTGTGAGGACATCTACACCTACTACAGGCTGGCCTATGACCACAAGTTCTATGACGTGGTGAACTCCCTGCTGAAGGACCCTCAGACCGGCTGCTGCCTCAACGACCTCTTATCCAACTGAATTCCAGCTGAATTCCAGCCCAGAGCACAGACTGCAGGGTCAGTGCTGATTAACACAGATTTTATCAATGACCAGCTCCCAGGGCTCTGCTGCTCTGTAAAAATGACTCCAGAGAACTGCAAAGGGTTGTAAGTATTTAAAATGCTGAGACTGTGTTAACCTAAAATTGTGTTTTGTATAATAAACCTTATTGTTTATAAATTACTTGAGTCACCAGCAAATAGTGACTGGCCCATGTGGGGGGTGAAGCAGAGATCCAGCAGCCCTTTAAATTAGGGGCATGGGGGAGGGAGCACCCCAGGAATTGTGTCCAAAGAGGCTGCAACAGGTGTGCAGAATATCCAGGCCAAGAGGGTGGAAAAAGCAGAATCAGTGAAGGTTTCAGGTATACAGTAGGATAACGTGTTCTTTGAGTCCAGTCTGATTTCTAAATTCTTGTACAGCTCTAAACAGCACATTCCTAATTCTGCTGTCTTGGAGTAAAAGAAATAAGTGCAAATGCATTTTTATACTTATTAAATACAAATTTCTTTCCAAGCCCAAGCCATGGGCACACCCCCAGCACAGCTCAGCTCTGCAACTCTCCCTCTTCAGGTATTTTTCCTGTCAGGCCCCAAAAGAACTGCTCCAAGGCCAGCCTGGTGAAGTCCTCAATAGTGATTTTTATTAAATTAGTTGCTTTATAAAACATTGCAGATGTTGTAATTGTTAACATAACAATTTGCCCAACTGTAGGAACTGCTGCAGTTTGCTAAGCAAGTTTGGTTTTTAATGAAAGAAAACGGCCGAGTTGTGAGACCCACCACAACCCAGGAGAGCCCCAAGGAAGTCGTGTGGTTTGGTTTTTTCTTTTTTTTACACTTAACCCCTTAATTAACTGTTAAAGAACACCCACCCCAGACAGCTGCATTAGTAGAAATTTAAATGAATGGAACTAAACTTCATCCTCAAGACACAAGTGGGTTTTGCCTTGCCCTGCCCCACCAGGTGCTGTTCAGGTGTCGGGCTCTGGAGCAGTGGCTGTCCCAGGGGACACGCTCCCAGGTGCAGTATTCCACACTGAAGTTAGCAGTTCTCTTCCCAAAATACTGAAATCCTCAAGCTCTAACTCAAAGCGACTGGAACTCTACGTGCACTCCCTGCCCTTGCTGCAAACTGCTCATGCTCAGCCCTGGCCCTGGAGCAGGGACAGTTAAGGCCATGTCATGGAGCTGTGCTGGTTATAATCCTTCACCTTGTTCCAATTCCTTCCCAATTTAGTGGCTGTTGCTATAAATAGCAGCAGTGCCCATTATCAGAGTTTTGGGTTTTTAACTGCAATTTCCAGACGTTTTCCCTTCTACCCCTGCCCGGAGCTTCCGCCCGGACCCGGCACCTCCAGCCCAGCACACAGATACTGCAATTCTGATTGTAGCATTTGGCAGAATTTAGAGGAAGAAAAGTTGTGCTACATGTTTAAGGGATTATGGGCAACAGAAAGACAACAGAAGGGAGATAAATGTCACATGAAGTCTTCAAAGTCTTGTACGTACTCGCCGTCGTAGCCGCCGTAGTCGGCCAGGTCGTCTTTCATCGTCGCCTTCAGCCCCCCGCCAGGCACAACACCTTTTTTCTTCTTTTTGGCTTTATTCTGTGGCAAGAGGATGAGGATGGTGATTTGAACAGGCCCAGTGCTCTGCCATGACCCCAGGCAGGGTCAGCCCAGTGGCACTGAGCAGTCACAGCCCCTGCACTGAGCGCAGCCCTGCCCATGGTTTCCCCCCCACACGTTTTCTCTTCCTAGGACAGCTGTGACAGTTCCAGGTGTCCCCAGCTCCCTGCACCACAGCCCTGCCCACCTTTTGCCTTTCATCCTATTTCCCCTGGACTCCCAACAAGTAACTACTACATGCAGGGGAGCCCCGAGCAGGGGCTGTGATCCCTGAGGAACAGCCCCAGTCTTACCTTCTCTTGTTTTTGTTTTTCACTGCATAATACTGTCAGAGTGTTTGTGATCTTTTTCAAATCATCCACCTCCACTGCATCAGGGAAAAAAAAGGAAAAAAAAAAGATTCCTTATCACTGTTGTTCTTATAAGGCAGTTAAATAACATCCACAGTCTCTAAAACTAGAAATAAGCATTAGTGTAACTATGGGCAATTACTTGATTTAAATCAGCAAAACACAGAGTGGGTGGTTCTGGTCCTTACAATCCCAACAAAGATTCCAGCTGGTCCCTTGGAAGCCTGAGTGTTGCAGAAGGTAAACCTTGCAAATCAAGTTACTGAACACAAGAGTTTTACTGAGGCATTTGAACAGTAAAATGTGGAGACAGTAAAATACAGTAAAATGTATGAAAAGGAGCACTGGATTATCAATAAATTATTATGTTTATCAATAAATAGTGCAAGAAGCTGGGAGTCCCTCCTGTTAGGAGTTCTGGAATCCCTCTGAGATGGAAGCTCCCAGCTGCCAGCAGGGATGATGGATTTACCCAGCTCTGCCTGGGATCGAGTTACTCCTCCCTGAAGGACAACTGGGTACAGGGCAGGGAACCATCCCAGCCACCAGGGCACTGGGAAAAGGAGTTTAAATTACTTCATCTCTGTATACACGCTGAATTCCAGAACAGTTAATCTGCAGTTCCAGGATTACATGAACTCAATTTTGTAACAGTTTCCCCCCAAATGAGGTACTCAAGTTACCTGCCTCAGAGAATTTACTCTTATTATTATTATTTTAGAAATGGCTTCAAGAAAAACATGCAGGGTTTATGACAGCATAAAAATTCACACTTTTTAAATGACTGTCTCTAACTAACGTGCAGAAAGAGCAACTCTTGCACGAGGAGAGGATCCTTAATGGAGCCTGTGGGAATGGAATCAGGTCAGTGCTTCATTTGGTACAAACTAACAGAGTGATCCCCTCTGAACACTGACTATCACAGCACGTTTTCCACTTCAGCTCCAGCACAGCTCTGGCAGCAGGGCTGGGCCTGTCTGGACTTACAGGAAATACAGACGTCCCGAAGCAACGCTTCCAAAAACCCGGCGTAATGTAACGACTTCTCGTACTGTGTGATTTTCTCCTTGAGGAGCTTCCCAAATTCCGTGAAGTCATCTTTTGAAGAGGGATTCATGGCATCTATTCCACAAGTGTTATTTACACCTGCAGGGACAGGCAGGGGTGTTACAGAGAACATGAGCTGTGAGCCCTAAAAGAGGAGCCAGTTCCCACCTGGCTCCCACCTCCCTGAGCTCTGCTCCCCCCACAGCCAGGGCCCATCCCAGGCCTTGCAGGAAGGGAGTTTGCTGCAAAACTCAGTAATTTCATAGAATCACGGAATGGTCTGGGTTGGAAGGGACCTTAAAGCTCACCCAGTCCCACCCCTGCCATGGGCAGGGACACCTTCCACTGTCCCAGGCTGCTCCAAGCCCCAGTGTCCAGCCTGGCCTTGGGCACTGCCAGGGATCCAGGGGCAGCCACAGCTGCTCTGGGCACCCTGTGCCAGGGCCTCCCCACCCTCCCAAGGAACAATTTCTTCTCAATATCCCATCTGTCCCTGCCCTCTGGCAGTGGGAAGCCATTCCCCCTTGTTCTGTCACTCCATGCCCTTGTCCAAAGTCTCTCCAACAATTTTTGAAGCCGAATCAGACTCAGTAAATTTAACCCAGCTATTCCCGTTCTCTGGACAACCTGCACCAGGAATCCCCTTTTCCCTGAAATAAACAATTCCTGCCTCCAGCTCCTGAGTGCAGAACTCAGCTTGTTCTTTGAAGCTGTATCCAGTGCACCCCCCCAAGCACTGTGCTCTGTGACAACTCCCTGAGCACAACCTCCCCTGAGCAATGAGCTGAATCATTCACCATAATCAAGGAAACGCTTCCATGTTTGAGGAATGCTGCTGTGCATCAGCATCTTTGCTACTTCTTTGTTCTCAGTGCCACAAGCTCTGTGTGCTGAGAGCCAAACCCTGCTCAGGCTGTGCAGGGTCCCACAGCTCCCAGGGGTTTATTTCCTGCTGCTTTAACTCACCAAAGGTTTCCTTTGCCAACTCCAGGTCCGACTCCTCCTGTAACTTCTTTAGCCGCAGTTTGTCTGCCAACTGTTCTTCTGGTGTGAGCTCCTTCTGTTCCTCGGGGGCCTCTAACTGCAGGGAAAACACATGGGGAGAAGGTGGCACGTTAAAGACACGGTGCCTTCTCCAGAGCCACTGAATCACCCACTGCTGCCCCGAGTCAGGGCACATGGAAAACCCGGAACCCGTTCCCTGGAGTGCCAATAAATCGTTAATTTCACAAGGAAGGGGAAGAAACACCAACCTCCCACTCCTGCCTGTTCCATCACATGCTGCACACAAAGGAACTGCGATAACACTGTTCCAATCACTGGTTAAATTATACAGGAATTAAAGCTCCCAGCCCCAGAGGGGATCACGTACAAGACCTCAGTTTGGTTTATCAGACAAATCAAGACCTTTCCAGGTCTTGGTCAACCTCAACAAAACCAAATCAAACCTACCCTCTGAATTTTATGTGACCCAAAAGAAATCACGAGTTACCCTTTTTTTAAGCTCCTCTTGCTTTTTCTTCTGTAGCTTTTCTTTTTCTTTGATTTTTTCTGCTATTTTCTTTTTTTCTGAAACTTTCGGTTCTGTCAAAGGTGGAACAACAACAAACACAGCTCTCAGAAGTCTGATAATTTTTTCCCCCCCACAACCACAGAAACCCTGGAAGCCACCGAGCTCAGCTCCTGGGACTGAGCACAGAATTAAAGACATTTGTGTTAAACCCAGTCCCAGCCCTGCTCAGGTTTGATCCTCACACACCCCCAGACACAACCAGTGTCTGTTCCCATGCAGGTACAGAGCCAGGGGTTACCTTAAAGCCTCACCTTGTTTTACCTCTGTCTCCTTCACCTCCTCCTCTTCTTCCTCATCATCCCAGTTATCCTGCAAAACAGTTAAGATTCTTTTACAGATACCTGTAAGCTCTTCCAATGCCAACGAACCCACTGATCTGGTGTCACAGTGAGGGAGCCATGGCAGCTGACCCTCACAGGTTTTTGGGGCTGTCCACGCTGGCTGGGGCCAGTTTTTACCACGACAAAGGCAGGTTTTGGTCAAACAATCAGCTTGTGTCAATAGTTACAACAGCCAGGTCACGAACAGGCAAACACCACCCACATAAACAGGACTTTATTCTCATTTGTGGTGTTATGAGACACTGAACATCACCGAGGGGTGGGCACAGCACAGCTGAAACCCCGTTAGACCAGCACAGGTTGCTGTTCCACACCACCCCAAGGACCCTCTCCTGTGCCGGGAAAAGCATTCCCGTGGCTGCAGGGATTTTCTGGGAGGCTACACCAGAGGCAGTGGTGCAGATCCCCACGTTCCACCGGGATGTGCTGATCCAAGCAAGGAGACACCCGAGTCCCTGCACCAGCTCACCCCGGATAATTGGCACTTGCAGAGGACTCGGCTTCCCTTCCACATTCCACGGAGCTGACTTGGATTTGGAGCAGCATTATTTTAGCGCACATCTAATTAAGTTTGTTACACCCACTGCTTAAACAGCTCCACTCAGCACTGAGGAGCTGCCTCAGCCCCAGCCTGGCCAGCCTGGGAATCAGATCTAAACTGCAGAGGAAGGGCAGCCTGGCCATGAGGGATGGCACTGGGGTATCTGGGAGACTTCACAGAGGGGCTGTGGGCAAGGACTCCACACCAAGAGACATGCTCCCACCCCGTCCTGGTTTATAAACCCAGGGAATCCAAATCCTGCCAGCCCTGCCTGGTTTATAAACCCAGGGAATCCAAATAAGTCCTGCCAGCCAGGCCTGGTTCATAAACTCCAGAGAGCTCTCTTGGAGGAACAGCCAACTGCCTTAATGCCGTGGCCTTGCAGTGATACAGTAATTCCCAGAGAACATCTTTATTCTGCAGTATTTCAACACTGTTTCTGTCCCTAACTACAACAGGGCCTCTGGAACATCCTCCCTGCAGCTGAGGCTGGGAAGTGACACGGACTGGGCACAGGGATGGGAGCAGGCAATGCCCCGCTCTGGCTCTGCCAGCACTGAGTCAATAGATGAAAATTCCTTGGCAGGAGGCCCGACTTCTGGGAAACGTGTGCTGGGGAACACTGAGAGGAGTTTTGTTACCAAAGGTGCTAATTTTAAACCTGGGAAGTTGACGTTTCCCAAATTAACAGTTACTGCAAGTTCATTACTAAAAAACCTTCCAAAACACAGATAGGCAGATACAAAGCACATTCCAAAATGTGAAATGCCTTAAGAAAGCCATGGTCAGAAAATACTCTCTGCTGCTGCTTTCGACCACGTCATTTCCCTCACGTGGACATTTCCCCACGGTGGGCCCTCGCACTGAGGGGTCCAGAGCCTGAGCAGGGGCCTTGGGGAATTTGGCAGCAAGAGCAAATCAAAGGAAAAAACCAAAATAAAACACCTTTCTTTGCTGGATCCTCTCTAGATGCAGCTCCGGCACTAAGTCCATAATCCCTCGGAAATGGTTAAGCAGCTGCATCCTCACTACGTGTAAGATGTAAAATGTCTTCCCACTGCCAGAGGGCAGGGATGGATGGATATTGGGAAGGAACTGTGCCCTGTGAGGTGCGGCCCTGGCACAGGGTGCCCAGAGCAGCTGTGGCTGCCCCTGGATCCCTGGCAGTGCCCAAGGCCAGGCTGGACGGGGCTTGGAGCAGCCTGGGACAGTGGGAGGTGTCCCTGCCCATGGCAGGGGTGGCACTGGATGGGCTTTAAGGTCCCTTCCAACCCAAACCATTCCAGGATTCCGTGATTCCATGTGGGGAATATTTGTTCCTTTGGTATACAGCCAGAGAGCCCTCAGGTATCTCCAAGAGAACCACTCCCGTCCAGTTCTCCTGGACACATTCTATCCAGCAGGAAAGCTTCTCACTTTCTTTGGAAGGAGGAAAAGCAAAGACTGTCACAGACAGTCTGAGCTACAGGTGTCTGTACACAGCTGTCAATCACACCTGTGTCAATCACACAGGTGCCACTCACACACACACACACCTGTGTCACTCCCACCCCGTGCGGTTCCACGCTCTCCACACCCATTCCCAGTGCCTGGAGCTGCTGTTCGCACGCCTGTCCTTGTCCGGCTGCTCTAATGTGACAACTGGGACACTCTGTGGCTATTACTGAATTTAAGGAGGAAAATTGCCAGCTTGTAACTCATAGAAATTCGGTAACTTTGGGGTCTTTTAAGAGAAGACGAATAACTTTTTCCGTACTGTTCATGAGAAGAACTCCACCTGACCCCCAAGAATAACTGCTGCTGCTTTTCAGAGATTCTGGTAACAGTGTCCTCAAAACCCACCCCAAGTCCTCACCTAGTGTTACAATGTCCCAGGGCTGGATTGGAAACAAAAAGGTCTTTTTCAGTTGCCTTATTCTGCTCAGAGTCCCGGGATGCTTTGGGTCGGAAAGGACCTCACAGACCACCCAGCTCCACCCTCTGCCGTGGGCAGCGACACCTTCCAGGTGCTCCAAACCCCATCCAGCCTGGCCTTGAAACCCATCTGGCACGTTCCTTGTGCATTCGGTGGCATCCCTCTGCATTATCCATATGAACACGGAGCGAACGGAGGTTTCTGTGGCACCACCACCCTGCCAAGGGCAGCTGGAGCTGGAGCAAACAGCCCCTGAGGGAGCTCTGCCTTCAGAAGCACCAGAAATCATCATCCACACGTCTTAATCCCACTCCCGTGCAGACACCACGCTGAAACACGGCAAAATCCTGCCTCGTGGTGTGTGAAGAAGCACGAAGATGAGGTGGAAAAGACGTGCTGGTAGAGCACAGAAGTTTCTGGTCAGCAGCAGAAGCACCAACACAGCACTGCCGGCATTAAACCCGTCCTGACGCCTCACCCAGCGCACCCCACTCACAGCTACGGGCCCGAAAGGCTGCAGAAGGCGAGGGGAAAGCGCCCCAAAGCCTGGGAAGCAGCTGGAAAGCAGCAGGTGGATCCCCCAGAGAGCAGGACGTGCCACTTCAAGAGCGTCTGTCCGACCCTTCCTGCCCTGCAAGTCCCAAGGCAGCGACACCGGCTGCGGGCAGGGCCGGCTCGGGTTCTCCTGGCATTCGGACTTGTCACCGTGACCGACCCCGGAGTCGCTGCCGCGCGGGCGGAGCCGCCGGCACCCGGCCGGGCCAGGGGCCCCC
>VZTF01004366.1:612969-642927 GCA_013397755.1 Cnemophilus loriae | reverse complement strand
ATCGCGGGGCCGCAGCCGCGGGAGCCGCCCCGGCGCTGCCCCGGCCCCGCCGCAAGCACAGCCCGGGAGGGGAGGGGAGCGGAGGGACCGGAGGGGCACGGCCCGGTTCGGCACTCGCGGGCTCAGCCCGGGCCCGCAGCTCCACACGCGGCGGTTCCGCCGCAGCCGGGACAGCCGAGCCTGCCCGCTCCGCTCCCGCCCCGCCCCGGGACCCGGCTGTGCCCCGGGCAGGATCCCGCCCGTGCCCGGTGCTCCCGCCTCACCTCCCCGCGCCCGGGCACGGCTCGGCCACGCCGCGCTCAGGGTTATGCACAGCGGGGCGCGAGGTTCTCCTTCCCCCTCTGCCCTGTGACATCCAATAAAGCTGAAGTGCTCACTTCATCCACTCCACTGCCAGCTCCCAGCTTCTGTGAGAATCCCAGTAAGTGGAAAAGGAGGATAGATTTTGTCCGAAGATAATAAATTTAGAACGTGTCTTTCGTATAACAAATGAATGATCTCTGTACATGCCTGTATAAATCACACACACGTGTCTAGGAAAAACACAAAGGAAAAATAGAGACTTCCAAATTTATCATCCTTTTCCTGTTCTTCTCCATTTACCAGACAATATAAATAATAAGAGCTATACCTACAGATCAAACAATATCATAAGTTATATCCTGGCCAAGTCTACAAAGTTTCACAGGCACAGGGTGCTGTGGGGATAATCAAAAAATCGCCAGGAATTGTGCAGCAATTTCGAATATATTAATATTGGAATATGTAATTTGGAATTCTAAGGAATTACATAGAACATTTAAATTTTTCCTTGACAGTAAAACACAGACACAATTTCTCTCCTTTCACTTCAAGGCTGAAAACTGACAGGAGCAATCTCGACTTACAGAAAACTGATTCTCAATGAAGGGTGGTAGCAGCTAAAAATCATAAAAACAGAATCCAGAGCGTAAGTATTTAATTAAAACTTTGTGCTTCTGTAGACTAGAAATAATTGCAGAAGAAACAGAAACCCATAGCACAGGACTTCTCTTCCCATATATTTTACAAGATTTGGCCCCATCAGTACAATGACATTTTTGCAAGTACCAAGAACAAAAACTCCTCCTCCTCCTCCTCCTCCTGCTGGTCCCTCTCACCCTGGGGCTCGATGCTTTCCAGCGGCACCGATCCAGCCCTGGACCTCCGACGCCGGCCAGAGCCGTGCTGGGGAAGGGGACGATGCTGAGCAGGGCTTTTGTCACCCACGGCACCCCCGTGAGGCTGGATTCCACATCTCACGGCTTTTCCCAAACCTGATCCGTCTCTTTGCTGCGACGCCTTCGGCTGACACCACTCGTGGTCTGGGAGATTCCTAATCCGGTCTGGAGACGTTCAGGCTTCCTGCCACATTCAAAAGCAATAAAAATGTCAGGCGGAGTGAATCCGAGGTGGGGGAAGCAGTAACACCAGGGCGAGGGCCATTCCAGCGCAAAGGACTGAACAGCTCCTGCCACCAAAGCTCTGGGAGATGTCACTGTGCTGCCAGAACCGAGGTGCTCCAACCTGGAACAGAACCCACGGGGACAGGGAAAACAGGCACACGGTCACCACAGCTCAGCAAAGACCACAAAGGAAATCGTTCAGAACTTCGGAAATAGGATGTGGTGCTTTCCGAAAGGACAAAAAACGAGAATCAGTGATCCAGCCGCACGACGCCCTGCTCGGGGGGCACAAGCCACACTCAAAGCTCAGCCTCCCCCAGGCACAGGGGTGGGTTTGGGGACACAACCTGACCCAGACCTTGGCACAGGAAAAGGGAACTCCCCCTCGAGAAGAACACAACAGAAATAAAACCTGTGGATGAAAACTCTGCTTCACACCAGAAAGGTTTGCAAGAGGCACAACCACTCCGCAGAGTTCAGTGATAAACACCAGGCCTGCAGCACAGGAAAATATGAATATTTAATATGTTTACTAAGCAATCTCTGTCACTCCCGTTGTGCATCAATGTAGAACTAAATCCCCTCGTTTACACTGGGGTTTCCCTCGTGGATCTGATGGGCGCAACACAGACACAGCTGGAAAGTGCAGCATGCCTTTGGTTTCCTCAGCTCCGGAAGCACTTTAGGAATGGCCGGAGCCGCAGAGGACGTGGGGTAAGGATGTTACTGGAACAGGTGAACATCCCGTTACTGCTGGAAAAGGCCATGAGCTAAAGCTGGGCTCATTCTGGCAGATCCGTGAGTTTTACAGCAGTTCTGTGATGTGGAGGAACTGGGAGGAACCCCCCGTCAGGCAACACTTCACCACTGAACTCCTGAAAGCCCTCAGATCCAGATTTACGTCGTAAGGAACGGCGGAGAAACGGCTGCAAACCAAGGGGCAGCTCCAGCAGCAGCTGCCCCTTCCAGAGTCCATCCATCCATCTCCACCAGCCCTGGGAGGCCGGGGCTGCCCAGGGGACACGGCTGCACCAAGCAGATGTAAAGGTAATGTTCTGTACATTTTATTTCAATAAAGACATAAGACAAACAGCGTAAAGATGCCCAGATGCCCTAAAGATAAATACATTTAAAAGATTCTCATTAAAATGAATCTGTAGTATTTCTTTCCTGCAAGCAAAATACCTTTCTTTAAATACAAAAAAAATCAGTATTCTGAATTGCAAATGTTCTCACTTTTTTGCAGAAAATCTGCCATGATGATTTTGTTTTTAATGAATAAGGATTTTCCACAAAACAGGCTTGCTCTACATGCTAAGTTTTAACAGTTCAGTGACACCATGTGCTAGCTACATACACAACAGATAATATAGTAAGAAAACACTCAACCTGATGAAAAGTTAAAATCTTCATTAATACACTGGAAAAAGTTGACATAACTCATGCCTTTTAAAATCAAAAATACAAAAATTAAATGTTTTGCTAAAAAGATTTTCCTTATTTTAAGGACTCATTTGAAAATGAAGCTGCATGTAATTTGTACAATAAAATTGTACAAGTAAACAGGTAATATACATAAAAAATTAATTGACATACTTCTCAATTATCAGCTGTCCACCTTTAATTTCCAATACTGTACTTTCTTATCAAGCATACAAAATAGCAAACTTCTCTTTAGAAAAAGTGCCGTTCTGTGACATCTTTTACACAAAACCAGTCCGAGCCTGTGGCGTGGTAATGCAGTCGAGAGGCAAAGCTTCCTAACTCGTACAAATGCTACCTTCCATAAAAAGCCTCCGGAAAAGCCGATTCCCCACCGCTATAAAAATATCACCTCCGGGGCGCTGCATTAGGAGCCACGGCCGGGCCTGTTCCCTCGGAAACCAGTGGGATGGCAGGGGAGCCCTGCCCCGGAGAGGCTGATTGCAACCAGGAGTGTCGCAGGAGCCCGGAGCCCCGCCCGGGGCAGCCCCGGGGCGAACGGGCGGCAGGAGCGGCCTCGCCACACCTGCCAGGCGGCCACACCTGCCAGGCGGCCACACCTGCCAGGCGGCCACACCTGCCAGGCGGCCACACCTGCCAGGCGGCCACACCTGCCAGGCGGCCACGCTCGTCCTGCCCCCGGCCCGGGCACGGCGGAGGGTGAGGTATTCATTCCTTGTCCATCGTGGTGCCACTGCCAGGTGTGCTCTGTCCGGAGGACGTGCCATCGCAATGGTTTAGGATATTCCCAATATTAGTAATTCTTATCTTCGTCTTATCTAGCCAGTCTCTTGATTTTTGAAAAGGTTTCGACTACAGTAGAATATTACAGAAAGAAAATATAAATGCAGAGGGTTTTTTTTTTTTTCTTTCTAAATGAAACTTACGTGGGCTAAAACTAGAGAATATTTTTAAACAAATATACAGGATGCAGGCAGACAAAGCAGGGAAACGGCCAGCCAACTGTTTAATAAAAAACTAACAAAATTTGGCTATTTCCAGAAAAACTATGAAGCGCCTCAACTAAAAGGAATGCATAATGAAATTCTAATCTAATACAGGTCAAAAATGTAAAAAGGTTATAAACCTTAACAGGAAAAATAAAACAACTTTTACTGGCCATTCCTGTTGAAATGAGAATCTTAAAAGTAACAGAAAAGTGGCTACAAACCCACTTAGAGCACCGAACAGAGAGAAAATCCGAGTCCGTTTTCAATCTCTGTTGTATCATAAAATCCTGTGTTTCTACAGGTCAAACTGCTGGTGGCAGAAACAGAATTTTCTTTATAAACTGCAGATGTCCTGTACATAAAAAATTTCCTTGGAGTTGCACTAGTTCTAAAGACTTTTCTGTTCTAGCCTCCCTACTGCGGGTACTGGATTGTACTGATGGCGGCAACCTCAGGTGTAGAAAGTCTCTTTCCGTAACCCTTGATCATTGTTGGGCACCAAAGATAAGAAAAGCAAGACGGGGTACAAAAATGCAAAATTTCAACAGTAATGGCAATGTTTTGTATTAGTCCAACAGGGTCCTGCATTTCCTCCCCTCGGCAGCGAGAGCAAAGGCTTTAATCGGGGGGTAGCAAATCATGCAAGCGAAATCTGTCTCTGATGTGAGGTCGGACGTCTTCGTTCTGTGGGGGAAAGGGCAGGTTTAGGAGAATGAACACAGCCAGAACCCCCCTGCAGCAGGGCTCCTTGTCTACCACCCCTATCTGAATATAACCAATACCAGCCACCGGTTATGTCATTCCAGAGACTTACAGAATTAACTCCAGAGCTTCCACAACAGTTCAGGAGTGGTTTATTGGCCTTTCAGGAATAAAGACACACAGCACAGCCAGCAACAGGCACTACGGCATCAAAATGCTCAGAGATTCCCCATTTCCTTAAGACTGATGTCACAATCCCACAGCCCTGCATCTAGAGCACAGTCAGCAATGACAAGTCCCCTTTTGCTGTGTGAACACGTCCCTGGATCTTCACCAGCCTCAATCTCAGTGACTTAGAAACCCTTAACAATAGGTGAAAATATTAAAGGAACTCACTGACAATTTTAGGAAAAGCCAAGAAAGCAAACACTTACCAGCTCTACGAGTTTCTCCAGAAATGGAATCAACTTTAGGAGTTCATTATCATTTTTATCCATGAACCAGCTTTCTATAGGAATTCCATTGGAAAGCTAAAGTTAAAATAGGAAAAAAATCATCAACACATGATTTATACTTAATTTATCTACAATAAATAGCATTTGGGGGAAAAATGTTTCAAAGTTACAGATTCATGAGTATTTTTCCCACAGTTTGGCTTGCAAACTTCAATACGAACGTAAGCCCCAAACTTACATCAGAAGTGAAATCCAAGCGTGGGGTTTCCCTGTGCCCCCTCAGGAAGTTTTGCCCCCCCCAAGGTGTCTCCTGCCCCAGCCCCTCACCTGGTAAGCAAAGGCTTGCGGTGAATTGTCGATGATGATGGTTTTGGAGAGGTCTCTGCCCAGGATGTTTAAATCCTTGATGTAATTCCCTTGTACACACACACAATGCTCACGGAAGAGTCGATGCCTGTCATTAAAGGAGAACACTCATTAATGAGGCCCAGGACAACATCCACACTGCACCAGGAGCACGGAGCTTTGCCAAGCCTTATCCAGCTTTCTCTCTTCCGATCTCCTGCTAGGGAATTGCGCCCTTTTTCTGTTCTCTTTAGAGCTTTTTACTGGTGAAATGCCCTGCTGAGGTGATTTTGCCCTAACCCAGTTCTGGAGTGGGGTGTTTGTATTTATTCAGGCTCTTCTTTCTGACCTTTCACAGACAGGCCGATGAAGGGACACGGAACACCCCAAGGATCTGCCAAGCCCCAGGTGCTGCACAGAGCCAGTTTATTGGGGTTTATTATCCCTTCCTTCTGCCCCAGCCCTCACAGAACGCAGCCTCCCTGCGCCACCTCATGCCAGAACACAAAGTGTCACAAGGAATGTTGCCTTTTCTGTTACACCTCTGCTGGCAATTAACCTATTTCAGTTATTACATCTCAGAAAAAATCCTCGAGGCCAAAACATCCCATCAACTCCTTCCCTTCCCATTAGCCTGCTGCCGTGTAATTTATGACAGAAGAAATGGATGGATTGACTAAAAGGACTCAGATTAAAACACCAGCAGGAATACAACTCCCGTTTCATGGCACATGCACAGAATTATAAACTGTAAAGCATGCAGATTTGAGGTTGCCCAGCCCTGTTGCCGAGCAGCCCCTTCCAGGCTGCCTGTATGTTTAAATGGAGTGTTCAGAAGCTGTACATAGTGTGCCTAATTCCATGCAGGAGCTGAGATCCCAACGTTGCCATGGAGGGAGATGAGCTGCTGCATTTATATATAGAGAGTGAGTCACACGTGTGGGGCCTGACAGGCACCTGGGGCTGGTGGCAGAGCTGGGACCGAGTCAGCTCAGCCACACCGACCCCAGACAAACCCAGGCAGCACAGGAACATCTCTGCAGGCTTCCAGACCCTGTCTGGCCTTTGGCTCTTCCCTGTCCCAGCACAGGGACAATCACAGTCCTGAACGTTTGGATCAGGAGTCTGGAGGAAGGTCTGACACATGGACACAGCCCCACACTCGTGTTCTGGAGTGCCAGTGCCCTCCTGGGCACCATCCTCCGGGGTGGCACACAGCTCTGGCACCACCAGGGAGGGGTTCCCTGGCCCGGGACACCCCACACAGGGGAAATCCCAGAAATCAGTTTAGGTCCAACATTGCCAGGTACAGACCCCCTGCCAGGTGAGTGTGACAGAATCTCACTCTGGAATTTCCTTCTGCCTTAAGGAACTGGAAAAGGCAAACACTTCCCAGCAGAGCTCAGTACTGAGAATGAAAACCAAACCAGCTCTAACACAAAGCCAACAGACAAATGATTTTGTGATTGAATGAGAATTAAAAGCACGCTGATTGTAAAAGGTATACAAGCCTCAATTTAAAATAAATAATTCAAGTTTGAATAGTTTAAAAGTAATCAGATACTCATTTCATTTCCTTTATTTTCAGTGTGTATTCCAAAGCACATTTCTGATCCCCAAGAGGTCATTTCCCATGAGCCAACCAGACAGAGAATGAACAGGGACACGTTTTGGCCTGGGGTTATTTTATCACAATTCCATCACTTCAGTCCATTTTTTGCTCTCTCTCAGCCCAGACAAACCCCCAAGGAATCAGTCAGGGAGACACTGCAGTAAGGAACACGTCCCACCCCACAGGGCAGGCACAGGACTCCGTTTGCTCACGACAGCTTCACACACATTGCTCCGGTTTTACCTGACCAGCTGCTTTTTGGGGTCCAGGATGTTCAATAACTTGTCTGCATACACCTTCTTAGAAGCAGTGAACAGAATGATCTGGGGATTGGAGGGGAAAAAGTCACCACTGGAGGTACAAGTAAGTGGACGTAATTTAAAAATGAAAGGCAAAGGTGGCGTCTGCCAGTTTTACCTCATAAATCTGAGACATCCGTTCCAGGAACTCTCGGAAGAACGGCCTTAGCCGGACGTACACCTGCAGCAGAGAGGGGCTTCAGCAAACACTCACAGCCCTCCAGCCATCACCCTCCCCACCGCTTTGTGCACGGAAGGTCAAAAGGAGCATCAGAAATAAACAGCAAATATCAACTGCTTGTGTAACAGCACCCCAATGACACCAACATCCCAGCAGCTCCCAGCCTGAGCAGCTCAGACTGAAGGCATAACATGGTCACATCAGCCTTAACACATCTACTGGAAAACTGGATGGAATTGGAAAAAAATTTAATAGAACACAGAAGTTGGACAATCTCTAAATTAAAAATGAAACTGGTTGCTTTGACTAAGCACCCTGACTCGGCTCTCACCAGCAGGGCAGCACCAGTTCAAGTCCTGGACACAAGAACTACATCCTCTTCTTAATAACCATCAATTCCCTGAGCCTGGGGGTGTCAGAAGTGATTATAAAAAAAGGCTTCAGGTGTTTCTGGATTCCATAAACTCAACCACCACCAGCACAGAACTGCACACACAGAGAAACCATTCCCTGTAAGGAACTGTGGAGTCACAAGAGGCCCCAAGCAGGAGGGTTCTGCCTCTCTCTGACTCCAGTACAGGATTTGGGCTCACGGGAGGACCTACAAAGGGGAACAGTTTCAGTGAATACAAAATTTCTTGCCAGATCTGACACCTGCAGTTTCTCACTAGACAGGGGTAAAACGCCAGGCTGCCAGGCTGCTGCTTCTCTCTCTTCAAACAAGCTGAGAACAACTACACACAGCAAGGATTCCCACAAAACAGAATAAAAAAGGTTGTGTTTTTTTATTTACCTGGTAAATGACGTCTTGAAAAAGAACTGGAAAAGTGAGTGCAGCATCTTCTAATTCGTTTAGACTACAGTGCACTAATGTTTCATCCTAGGGAAAAAATGATATAAAAGAAAGAAAAGAGTGTGAAAAAACAATGTTGAAAACAGAAGCAGTTTTCTGCATTTTATGTTCATTTTAAGGCAAGTTTATTCAGAACGGAAAATGTACTTTTGTGCAAGTGCTGTCAAGACTGAAGAAAATTCTTAGGATGAATTAAACATTTCATTATTCTTGTAATTGTTTAAAATTTTCACTGAAATTGTGTGCTGGGGGTATAATTATGAGGAGATACTTTGATTTTGTAGGCTCTCCTCTCATTTGTTTCCAGCCTGTATCTTTCAGTGTGAATAATCCACCCATTCCTATGACCACGCCAGGACCCAGCTGATGCTGCTCATAAAATCACACCACCACTGGGTCTGAAACAACTTTCGAAACAGAGACACTGAAACAAATCCTCGTAACAACAAAGATATTTTATAAGAGTATTTCAAAAAGTGTATTTGTGCCCTTTAAGAAGAATGTTGTAAAAAGTACAAGTTTAATTTTTCATCAATCTTGATGCAAGACACTCGTAACTGAATTTTCCTATTTATTCTGTCTCATTTTTCTCACACTGGATTTAGGGAAGCTTCATGGGGACAGATAACTCTCTGTTTGAGATGTTAAAACTGCAATGCTTTTTTTTTTAAGCAGGATGTACGTATTTGACAAATACAACACACATTCTATTCCTACCACAATTAATTCTTTTCCAACTATTTTTAACTAAAAGTATGCAGCATTCAACAGTCTCTTTGTTTAGAGCAAACATAACTGATTTCCACAACAAACAAAATACGGGAAATGCTCCATCCCCCTGCTTTGGTTTGTGTTTGTAAAGATACTTACCAAGTCTAGAACTAATGAGAACTCTGGTGTGCTTCTGGTTTTCAGTGGGAGAGCTGGCTTCCTGTTCAGCTGTTCTTCTGTTAGTGGGGGGACGTGTTTGATGAAATAGTATCTGAAAAGAACACGGATTTTGCTGTAAAAATGGACATTGTTGAACTGCAATGTTGCAGCCCAACTTAATATTTGAAATATTTAAGGCTGCACAAGAAGTAAGTATTTTAAATTGAAATAAACCCCACATGAGCATACACATACTTTTTTTTAAGCTAAGGGCTTTTGGCGTTCATTATCATAAGATGAAAATGATCCAATTTAAATAGAAGTATCTTAATTCAATGTCCAAATGATTTTCTTACTATTTCCAGTACAAACACTGGCACTTACGGATCAAAGACTTCCCAGTCCTCTTCATAGGTGGCTTCTGCGTGAGCTGATGAGTAGCCACTGTCTGGAGATACTGGTGCTGAAATTCAACGAAAATGACCAAAACAAAAAATAAAACAAAAAACCACAAGAGCTGGTCTTATTAGTGCAGTTCTTTGAAGTGACAATTAGCACTTGAGACACGAGGGAGGAAAAGAGTGACAAACTCTGCCTCCATCCCCACCTCCCCTGCCAGGGGCTCCCCTGGGCTGGACCCAGAGCAGCCCCTCTGCTCAGAGGTCACATTTATCCCCTACTAAAAAGCTGCTCATCTACCAGAGCTTTGGGGGGGTCTGGGGAGAGTTCAGTTAAGGATTTGATGGTGCCCATGCACACAGAAGCTGAATTTTATGGGTACAGTTTTTGTCAAAAAAAGATGTTGTCTTCTGAAGAAAATACGGAAAATGAATGTAGGATCTGTGTGTTTCTCATTTACCATGTGGTTCAAAGACAAGATATCAAAATGTAGCCAATTTCTCTTTGGAGATCACCAAGTCCAGAGCGTGCAAGTTCAATGTTAATAATAATGCCTTTCCTCTGGAATCTCTGCTTCCACGGGAAGAGGTGCTATGAGGCCACCCGAGTTACACCAGGAACAGGTAAGTCCTGTCAAAACTGTGTCTTCGGTGCATAAACCAGATTTGTCTATCAACCATCAAAATCAGTATTAACGCTGTTTGCATGCCCCAAGGGAAGGTGGGACAGGAGTCCCTGCCTGGTGCAGGAGCCGGACTCCAAGGGGAGCACCCTTCCCGCCCCGTGGCACAGGCATTGCCCCCTGTCCCTCACCCTAGGGAAGGTGGGACAGCAGTCCCTGCCTGGTGCAGGAGCTGGACTCCCCAGGAGCACCCTTCCCGCCCCGTGGCACAGGCATTGCCTGCTGTCCCTCACCCTAGGGAAGGTGGGACAGGAGTCCCTGCCTGGTGCAGGAGCTGGACTCCAAGGGGAGCACCCTTCCCGCCCCGTGGCACAGGCCTGTCCCGTGTCCCCGTCCCTTACCCGTGAGCGGGGGCAGGTCGCGGTCCCCCGGCTCCTCGGTGTCCCCCAGGCCGTTGTTGACAGCCCTGACCTGCACGGCCTGGCCGGGGAAGGCGGCGCCGTTGGTGGAGGTGGCCGTGCTCGTGGTGATCTCGTCCACCTGCTCCATGTCCAGCTGCTTCACGATCTCCTCAGCTTCCACAGCCTGGCCCGGAGAGTCGGAGCCCGATGTTCCTGAGGGACATTTCCAAACACTTCTTACCTGTGGGCTGAGTTCCCTATCACAACGCTCACACTCATTATTAACCACACACAAAGTCTCAGAATAATTAAAGAGATCTGCACTGATTCATGCCACAAAAATAAGAACCTAACTGAAGACCATGACAAACGACTTTAAAACACTTTCGGGACAAGGAACATAGTCCCTTTTCTCTTCCTTCTCCTTATTGTTTTTTACTGAAAGGTGCACCACTAAATACACTTACAAAAGAAATGTTCTAATGCTCGTAAGCTTATTGCTTCTTTCATTAATAATCAACCCTCCCAAGTATTAAGGAAGGAGCCTTTTATCTGGCAACAGTAACTCTTGGTTTGTAAACCAGAATGAAAAGTGTACTGCCACTCAAAGCAGCTATTTCACATAAAAATCTATCACTCTCAGCTTTAACATTATTGGTTTTTTGAATAATACTCACCATTTTTATTTGCTGGTGAAAAAAAATTGAAAACAGGAGAAAATATGGTTCC
This sequence comes from Cnemophilus loriae, assembly GCA_013397755.1. NCBI lineage: Eukaryota > Metazoa > Chordata > Aves > Passeriformes > Corvidae > Cnemophilus > Cnemophilus loriae. The sequence continues at coordinate 631,603 of VZTF01004366.1, read as the reverse complement.
CAGTAACGTTGTTCGTGGGGGACTGCCTGTGGTAGGGTTATCTTCCAATTTTCCATTCTGCTTTACGTGTTGGTTCGTCATCTCATAACTTCCAGCTTCTGGAAAAGAAAAAATAAGAGTTTTAACACCACCCAGCTGGGTTTCAGTTGCATCTGTTCCCTTATGGTCAGCATTTGCACTCTAGGGGTGTATTCTTGTTCGTGGCTCAGCTGGGTCCATGAAGAGTCAGCAACTTTCTACCAGCATAAACCCAAAGTGTCCGTTCTCAACAGCCTCTGAAGCTTCTCTCCAGACGAGGCAGCACCCCTTGCTCACACAAACAGCAGAGGCGTAAACCCTCGCAGGGATTTGGTGCGAGGCAGTCCCGGAGCTGCCATGCCCTGGCAGAGCTCGGCGCTGGCAGTGCCAGGACTCCACTAGAGGGAGGCACGAGAAAGGGCCAGAATTCCCTGGCTGAACCTCCAGCTGCTCCAGCGTCCATCGTTTGGTGCTCTCCACACTCACACACAGGCACAAACAACTCAGAACGGAAAGAATTGTCAGCTGTTATCACAGATAACAAAGGACAGAATTCAATAAATATCCACGTTACACATCTGAGATGGAACAAGGGTGATCTCTAGATGTTAGGACAGGTATGTACATTCCACAACTCAAATCCCATCTCACAGTTCTGACAAAAACCTGTCTATGTGTTTGACAAGTCCTTTCAGCATCTAAGGACACCTGGTTACTTCCACAAAGGTCAAAAGTTGGGAGGTCACATTTCACTTTTATTTGTGAGAAAATGGGAGAAGAGCTAAACCAAATTATTATGGGACTTTTAGAATAATAATTAAAAACAAAAAAAAGTTAAATTAGTTCCAAAGTAGCTGCTGCTGATCCAAACTGCTCTCACAGAGATACATGGGATGTGTCTGCGGGGTGATGTGAGGGTTGCTCGCACCCCTGGAAATCCTTTTTTGCTCTGACCAGCTCAGCCCTGCTCTCACTGCAGTCAGCCAGAACCCCCAGTAACCTCCCCCACTGCAGAACGGCGCCGGGTCAGTGCACAGCTGGGAGATTACGGAATGCCCCCTGCACTGCAGGGCACAATGTGAGGATTTACCAACCTCCATTCATCTGACTTTTCCGCCGCACTCGCGAGAGCTGTTTGTTGGGCTTCTCTCCTGTCTGGGGTGTGGACGTGATCAAGTTGTTATCGATATCCCGCTCAATCCGACTCCTCTTGGTGGGATTTTCTCTTTCTTCCTTAAAATAGAAAAGAGGGAAAAAAGAAACATACTGAACAGTGCCTCTTTTCCCATGGAACACACCAGGGAATGTTATCTCCTGGAGGAAGTTCACCAAGGATCCCGTCACTGCTCCACTTCCAGATGCAGAACATGCAACATGTGTCTGGCCAGCTGAGATTTTACATGAGTTCAAACTAAATCAAAGTATGGAGAATGAAAACTGTACATGGAGCTGCTGTAGTAGAAGAATTGTCTTTACAGCCAATCTATAAATATTTCAGTGCTGCAGAGGCTGGGAAATGCAGAGACAAAGGAATTAAAATTACCTGAAACTTGATTTCTTTGCCTGTTAAACACACAGGAGGTGAACTGCCCAACAATATCCAATGGGACAATGCATATCAGACAGTACAGGGCAATACTGAGCTGTGAAAAATCCAAGGATTCTCCTTACCTGGAAGTAAATGACTGCTCTTCCTTGCAGCACTCATGGGGATGAGACAGAACCAAACAGTTTTGCACATAGTCTGTGCATGGCTCTATGTGCAGGCACACGTTTATGACAGGTTTCTTAGCCTTTTCCCCCAAAACACCTACGACAACTCAATAAAATGTTGAAATTTTATCAGATTTTTATTTATCATGCAGTTGATCTGGGATACATTGTAAATTAGTTATGACTTCTCGGCTACTCTTCTTGCAAATCTGCGGTTACATAATGCCAGTATCTGAACCGCCGGGAGGGATGATGTGGGGTTTTTAACTGGCCTCCACCTAAAGACAAAATGCCAGTTTTTGAAGCAATTGCAAGGTTACATTCAGCCTATCAAAGTTTTCTTTATATATATATATATATGTGTGTGTGTGTGTGTGTGTGTGTGTGTATATTTTTTACCCACAAATGTCCATGCAGCACATGCAACAGGTGCTCACACGTGCAGATCAGTAAAGCTCAGCTTTCTGGCCACACCAAGACATGAGATTTCGTGGTTTTCCCCGACAAGATCTGGATGTGATGCTCCAAGCAGGGCAGTGCTCACTGCAGGAATCACTGAGCAGCTGCATCAATTCCACGGCACTTGGATTTGTGAGGTTTGACCTTAACTGACTAAATGACTCCTACACAATTTTGAATAAAATTGCCAGAAATAGTCAACAAATTAATGCTTACAGACTGGCTTTTCTAAGTTGTTGGTACTAGTAATTCCTTGAATCTGGATTCGAGGAAACCTTAAAATAGAAATTAAGAATGTACTGAATTTATTTGACATTTTCACAAACACCAGGTAATAAAGCCTGTGATTTATTGGACTGTTAAATACACCCACAATTGACTCCTGAAGGTTTCAAAGTCTGCTTTACCCGACACAACTCATAGGCACTTGTTGCCTTTCAATTCTTTACGTTTTGTTCCACCACGTGATTAATTCTTAACAGAACCGGTTTTCAATCAAATTTAAAGTGATTGTGACCCACTTAAAAGCAAAGCGGGGTCCCGCAGCCGGCGTACCTTGGGTGTGCTTCCTTTAATGAACTTTTTGATTGAAGACAAGAGGCCTGTGTCATTTTTGGGTGGTTTTCCCCCGCCGCCAGGTAAGGGCTCCTCCACCTCCGAGTGTTTCCGCTTGGCCCGCAGCGCCCGCTGTGTGTGGAGCTGGTTGGACTGCTGGGAAGCTTTCCGTGTCCTCAGCCTCATCTTCATGGGTACCACATGGAAAGCTAGAAAAGGAAAAACCAGGAGTACCTACTCATGGAGGAAACGTATTGAGCTGCAGCTCCTGAATGTGAGGGATTACATAACGCTGGTGGTGCCGCCCTCCCGCCGCACGGCTCCACTCACAGCACTGAGCAGCTGCTTCGGGGAGCGCTGCCAGAGGAACACACGGACAGAATCTGGCCATGGATACGGCACCCAGCACATCAGTGAGCCTGGCATAACCCTCCAATCCCAGTGGCGGGGAGGAAAAACCGCCCTGCTCAGAATGACAGAACTATCTAGGGTGGAAAGGATCTCTCAGGTCATCGAGTCCAACCTGCGAACAATCACACCTTGTCAGCCAGCAGGGTGTCAACTGCCTTGATGAAAGGATTGATTGTAGGGTGCCTGTTGTCTCCAGCCCCAAACGGCTGGACTCTGTGACCCAGGAAGTCCTTTCCTCTCTGTGTTCCTCAAAATACTTCATTGCAAGTCTCCACATTAAACTTGAGATGAGGCATAAATCTAAATCCCTGCCAAGTGCTCACAGAAGGGATCATGAGCCTGTGCACTCAGAGTGGGTGAGGACAGAGCAGCTCTGCAAAGGAACCCAAACTGAGCTTCAACACAGCTGAGTTTGGGAATCGCGTTAGACCTCGGGAACAATCACGCAAGGGCAGTATTTATTAAAAGCAGAGTAAAAGGCCATTCCAGGGAACGCATCCCATTTATCTCCAGCCTCCAAGTGGGCTGCTGGTAATGTCACACCCGAGCCTCAATGTCACTGTTCTCCGGGCTGGAGATGTGCCTTCTGCAGCTGTCCGGAGCTGGGCTGGTTTGAAGGGGACTCCTTGTGCTTAAAATCATTCTTATGATGGATCAGGAGTAGAAAATTGAAGTAGCAAGAAATCCATCTGAGGTGTAATGCACAGAAATACTGGAAAAAAAGTAATTTGCCTTTCCTAGCTGAAATCATGACAAAAACCAGGTTTTTAAAGAAAATTGTATGCTTATCACGACACGAATCAGCGCCTGCCTTTCTGGAGTCCATTTAGTGCAGATCTGATCGCTGCACAGACATAATAAATACAGCATTTAACATACAAGTTGACTTTCTGGAGTCCATTTAGTGTGGATCTGATTGCTGCAGAGACAGAATAAACAATCTGCAACATTTAACATATAAGTAATGTCACAACAGGTATGTTGTTTAGGAAAAGGCAACGGTGGCACTGGGATGAATCACAGACAGGGAAATACTGATAATATTTTTGAAAACCAGTCCAAAACCTGTTACACAGCTGCGTTTGTTCCCAGGTAAACCTCAGTCTCACACAAAGGTGTTGCAGCTAACGAGGAATGACCCAAGTACTGACACTGCTGTCAGACTCAGCAAGAAAAGTACTCTGTGGGTATTGCCAAGGGTGAAACATGATGTTACACAGAATTACTACATGGAATATTCACTGTAACTGCCAGCAAACACAGGGGGGGTCATTTTCCACAGGTCCATGCTCAGCATTTTCCTTCAGTGGTCAATACAGCAACATGAGGCAGCTCCAGCACTGCAAGACTCACCCACGTCCCAGGTGCCACATTCACAGGGCTGTTAAACCTCCCCAGCAACAGGGTCTCCAACACTGCCCTGGGCAGCTGTGCCACAGCTGGACAGCCCTTTCCATGATGAAATTTTCCTTGATAGCCAGCCTAAACCTCCCATGGCACAGCCTGAGGTCGTCTTCTCTTGTCCTGTCCCTGTTCCCTGGGAGCAGAGCCCGATCCCCCTGCCCTGTCAGGGAGTTGTGCAGAGCCAGAAGGTCTCCCTTGAGCCTCCTTTTCTCCAGGCTGAGCCCCCTTCCCAGCTCCCTCAGGAGCTCCTCACAGGATTTATGTTTCGGATCCTTCCCCAGCTCTGTTGCCCTTGTCTGGACACACTCCCAACACCTCAGTGTCCTTGCTGCTACTCCCTCCTCATTTCTTTCCCACACTCACTTCAGATCTTGTCTCCTCCTCACAGACCTGACCAGCTCACTGAGATAACAGGGAAAATTCCTTCATTTTTACACCATTAAATCAGTTTATAAGGGGAACCAGTGGGCATCCGAGCAATGCAACAGGGTTTCAGCGAGTGACGCAGCTGGACATCGCACAGCCCGTGGAGATGGTGGATCCTGGACAGCTGGACAGGACAGAGTCCAAGGACGGCAGGAAGGCAGCAGGGAGTCCCGGGAGGCTCCGTTCCCAGAGCACTCACCGTGGTGGAGCACTGGGCTCAGGGCCAGCCTGCAGCGAGGTGGGCAGCGTGTGTGGGTGTGTGGGGCCAGGCTCCGGCCATGGCACACGGAACAGGCGCATCCAGCAGCTGCCCTCTGTGACCTCTGGGAGCTGCCAGTGATGTCATGGAACCACTGAGACCACGAAGTCCAACCATCCCCAGCACTGCAAGGCCACCATAGCCCCTGTCCCCAGGTGCCACATCCACAGGGCTGTTAAATCCCTCCAGGGATGGGGACTCCATCACCAGCCCGGGCAGCTGTGCCACGGCTGGAGAACTTCTCAGTGAAGAAATTTTCCTTAATATCCAACCTGAGCCTCGCCTGGCCCAGCCTGAGGCCGTTCCCTCTCCTCCTGTCCCTGTTCCCTGGGAGCAGAGCCCGACCCCTCCCGGCTGCCCCCTCCTGTCAGGGAGTTGTGCAGAGCCACAAGGTCCCCCCTGAGCCTCCTTTTCTCCAGGCTGAGCCCCTTTCCCAGCTCCCTCAGCCGCTCCTGGGGCTCCAGACTCATCCCTGGACACGCTCCAGCCTTGCCAGGTCTCTCCTGTCAGAAGGGGCCCCCAGCTGCCTCCAGCACTGGAGGTGCCCCAGCACTGCCAGCACAGGGGACAGGCACTGTCCTGGGCCTGTGCCCACACTGCTGTATTGACCACACCAAACAAATGTCTGTAAAAAGGAATTAAAGAAAACTGTAAAACATGGAAAGGAGACTGACACCAGCGAAATTCCAACGTGGGAATGAAAATATTACTTCAAATCTGCTATGGTGTAAGTTGCCTGATTTTTCTAGAACTGAAACAAGTATCAGTCAGACAGAAGATGAACCAATTTAATATTTGTCAATGCTGAGTACATATTTATCCACCAGGGAAACATTCAGCTCCTCTGTGCAGCCCTGCCAGGGACTCCTCTGGCTCACTGCACATCCTGGGTATCAAGCCTGGGGTTATAAATATCTCTAATGGACTTAGCAACAGGTACCTACAATCCTCTCAGAGAAAGCAGTTTGCTTTCCTAGCACTGGATCCAGTTGGCGGGGGAGTTTTTATTGAATTATAGTCGTGGTTCTGTCCTGAAACAGGCTACAAAACCTAACGCAGTCAAAATAATCAAGTCTAAACACGTAGGAGAATTTCCCTCCTCAAAGCTGCAGGATTTGGATTTCCCCAGCACATGCCATCCCTGACGGGCCCGACAACAAGGCTGGGTGACCAAGGACCTGAGCCCGGGCTGGCACTGCCACCTCCACTGTGCCATGGAGTTTTGCTAAGGGAAATCAACTCCCAAAACCCCTTCTCTCTTCAATTACTTCTACACTTATCATAAACCCAGAAAGAGTGTGGGGAAAAAAAGGAAAAACCCTGTTCTTCAAGAGAGAATTACATCTCAAAGAAGGACTAAAAGGAATATCCAATCAGTAATTTGTGGGACAGGAAAATAAAATACAGGAGCTCTTAAAAAGCAGCAGCTGAGGGAGCTATGGCTGCAATAAATTCCATTTTCCTGAGTCCACACACACCAAGTGTAAGGCTCCCTGCCTTGTGAATACTGTTGTTATTCCACGGCACAGGTACACTGTACTTACAGGAAAGAAATTCCTTTGAATGACTCATGTTTCACACTGAGAGCACATCTCCACGGAATCTGCAGTTAGGGATGGTTTATTTCCCACCACATATGACACTGCTGTTTTCTCTGCTTTTCCCCAAACTATTAAAAGGAAAATTAGGTGAGGCACATCTAATTACAAGGTTTAGGGCTTTCTGATACAGGAAAAGGTTGAAGATGGTAAAAGAACAACGGCAAAGAACAACAGGAAGAGATAAGTGACAGGAAAATTTAAAACTATAGTGTTGAACAATTTCTCCATTCAGTTTGGCACTCAGGAATAACACTGAACTGCCGCCACAGAAATCAATCTATCCCAAGCCTCCACACCACAGGAGCTCCAGAGGATTCAGACAACTTGAACATGTCCAGAGTGTGACTTCGGTGACAGCAACACAGGAGGTGAAAAACTTCTATTTATTTATCCGGGGTTTTTCTTGAAACATTTTTTACACAAAGCCAAGAAAGTAAATTATTTTTTAACATTTTTAAAATTTTGAGCAAGAGCATCAATGCACGGTGTAAGCAGAGATGGAGATGTGACCAACTGCACAAAGCTGTGACCTGTCCCCAGATTTAACAGCTGTGACAACTGAGGGGTTTGACACTGAGAGAGTGGCAGGTTCGGTGTCCCACTCCCCACCAGCCCAGCTGACACTCATCTCCCTGCTGAGAAGATACGTGTGCTTCTTTCAGTCATTGCTGGATCACCGGGCAGACCCACGGACAGAGGAACCAAGACCAAATATTTTGCTCAGTTTCCTTTCAAACAAGTAATACCAGAGATGTTTCGTCAGCACATTTCATGGCTGCGATGTGACCCAGATTTCAGGGTGAGGAAACATCCCAAGGAGGAGATGTGCTCCAGAGCTGGCTGGGATCCATTCGCACAGCGCTCGGGATGCTTCAGGAAACGCAGATCCCGTGCTGGTGTCCAGGCACCCTGAGCACACGGGGAAGGGACATGGTGGCAGGGCTGTGGGGACAGAGGAGCGTGGGCCGAACAGCAACCGTGGTGTACCCACCGAAGGCAAGGGCAAGCACTGCCAGGTAAACCCTTCACTCAGACAGGCCCCAAAGCACTTCACACACCTCAAGGAAATACTTTTTGTTAGTTCAAAGATGTTGAGACTCTTCCCCCTCAATGACTCTTGGCTTTTTTTAACCAACTTATTCTCCCTCCCTAGAAAATTACAGCCATTTCATGTCACTTCAGCAGATGTATTTTGTATTCTCCAATGTACCGCACTACTTGTCACTCTTCTCCAATCTATAGGTGTGTTTTTCTGCCACTGCAGAACTGAGACAGCAATAACCCAGGAAACCCTGACTCAAAGCAGTCTGGAAGTGATGCTAGTCTGGGGTAGGTAAAAGCAAAACAAAAAGACAATGATTTATTAAACTAGCAAATCACCCAATATGTACACTTCAAATGCTGGTGCTGGGCTATGAAATCTGGATAAATGTATAAAGCAGCTACAAGTTCTACCAAAACAACAGTAAGGAATTACAACTATCAAAGGCACCTCTAAATTCTCCGTTTCACTGAAAGCCCCTTTTCTGCTTCTCCCCACCTTCCAGGGCACTAAATCATTTCCATCTGAAACAAAATCCTGCTCGAAATCCTTGGTCTTCCGTTGCCTTGTTCGAACCCTGATCCCTCAGGACTTCTACCTTGTGCTCACTTCTACTCTCCCAAAGTTTGAGTATCTCCCCTAGAACAAACACATCCTGAGAAGGATTTTGCCAAAGAAGGATGGCAGCCTTTTATAATTGGCCTCAGCAGAAAATAGATCTTTTGTTCCTTTATTTTTCTGCTCCAGCCATCATATTTCTGTTTTGCCATTGCTTTGCTAGTGAGGCTTTGTTTTGATTATACCAAATGCATTTGGAACTGAAAGTTTATTCCCTCCCAGCCAAGATATTTTTCTCTTTGCACTGAGGGTACACGCTGGTAATTAATTCAGGCTTTCCAGTTTGTCACACTGAGCAAGGAGGAGACATGGAAAGCTGGGGCAACCACGGGACAGCAAACCTCAGAGCAGAACCCCAAACCTGCTGCAGAAAGAAGACCCTATTTACAACCCCTGGTGCTGCCAAGACGACAATTTCACACGAGTCACCTTCAGATCTTGTGGGGCTCCCGAGAGCTGCGAGGTTGGGAAAGGAAAGTTTGCAGTGCTCGAGTTTTAGACGAGCAGTAACAGATTCCCCAGAACCAGCACTGTTCCTGCTGGGATTCTGGGACGGACCAGCTGTCCTCAGGCTCTCTGGACATTTAATCCATACTGCCAGGCACACAGGGAGCCTATTTATGGAAGTCAAGTCCCTCCGTTACAACCCGTGGCACAGACAGGTTGCGAACACTTCCTGAGCAGACCTGCTGGGATGTTGTCCGACTACAAAACAATCCTAACGAGTTACTTGTTGTAATTGTTCAGCTCACCCATATTAGTTATCTTTTTAATTAAAAAAAAAAAAGAAACAAGCAGATTAATAAGCCCAAGTAAGTCTGTGTTGGACTATGGAAGCCATGGAGTAACACCTGTGTTTGTGAGGAGAATCTAGGAATTTCTGCAAGGTCTGCACAGCAACAGAGCTGCCTTCTGCTTAACTTCACCAGAATACCTAATCCTGCTCCACTTCACCTGAATCCTCCCAGGGGACCACAGGCACAATCTTGTATCCCACAGGACCTTGTCAGGTTGCTATCTTTTAAAGGGATAGATAAGGGTTCTGGCTGCTCCTTTGGCCTTAAAAATAGCAGACTATTTTTACTGCAGGATAAAGACTCTTTAAATGATAATATGATTCTTACTGCCCTGGCAAACACTTTCCTTGGTACACTGTATCCCTTCACAACCTTTCACAAGAGGGTAAACTCTGCTCTCCCCTCTGCATGGGGCTGCTTTCATGCTCTCCTCACACCTGATTTAAAATAAAAAATCAACCAACTGTGTTGTTAAAAATGGGGAAAATGCCAGCACAGTCAGGATTTGTATTACTCAGTGTCCACACAAAGTTTAAACGAATCATTTTCCCTTATGAATACATGCTGAATTAATCCTGACTCTTTCATAGGCCAACCTGGCTTCTTTCCTGGATGGAAAACTTCATTCTAACAAAACTGCAAATCTGAGATTAATTTGTGCATGTACCTGAGTTAAAACTGACATGAAAATAAGCTCTAAAGGTTTAACAGCTGTACTCATTTGTGAGTGATATTCTGTTTTTACCTTATATAAATATATTCTGTTTATACCTTATATAACCTTAAAACATAATATTGAGACGTGATGAGCTTGAAACTTATCCAGTCTCAAAAACTTGCCTGAAATGAGTTTCAGGGACCTGTCTGATTCCATCACAATGAAGCTATTTTATACATTTTATTTTCATTCTCTTTTTTTCCCCATATTATTTTGGGTGAACAATCCACAAGGAAAAAAAAAACCAACAAACCTTGTTGCCTACTCAGTGGAAAGTTATAGGTAGTTTCTGGTCAATATTTCAATAATACAAAGTATAATAAGCACAAGCTACCAATGACAACAGAAATTTTGTAGGGTAAAACTGCCCTGCGTCCACAGTGTAATGTTTCCACTTTATTTCACCCTGAATTTCACTTATTTCTTTCACAAGATAATCACCTCCAGGTTGCTCTAATGAATCTCTGCCACTTTGAAATGTGCAACATGTAATGAAATAACAACTTTCTGGCTGTGAAGTGGCAGATTTGGCTCTGCAAACAGCCAGGGGATTGCTCTGCTGAGGGAGGAGATGGTGTTTGGCTCGTGCCTTACTTTGGGAAGTTTCTCTCTGAGGGAGTTTTCGAGCTGGGGAAAAGGGAGGTTGTGCACCTGTAGCACGGATTCACATACTGCAGCAGGCAATCTGCACAGGTGAGTGCCCTGATCTCCACACACGAGCCAAAAATCTGCATTGAGGGATCCTAAACCAGAGAAAACAGCAAGAACAAGAAGTGCTGGTATCACCTGTGAGCCTACACAGTTGCTGGATTTGTCTCCAGTCATTCCCCTGTATGAGGAGTGAGCCTGGCCTCTCCATCAGAAATCCCTACAATGAAGAAAGCACCAAGCCGCCTTCCAAAGCAAAGCTTCCAAAGTCTTGGCAGTGGTTAATTTATCGCATTACAAAGCGGCTACATTAGAATTTGGGAAAGTTTTCCAGATACTGAGGAGGCCTGAGTTCACTTAAATAACAATTTTTTCCAGCCCCCACAGCCCTGCAGCTCCTGAGGCAGCTCTGGCACTCCACTGACCCTCCAGCAAGCCGTGTCTTCAGGCTGGAGTGTTTCCACACAGGAACAAGGGGTGCAATAAAAACATATAACTCCTGGCAGGGGAAAGGACAGTTACAGCATGGGTTTCATTCACTCACTGCACTCTTTGATGGGCTCTGTCCTTCAGCACAGAAACACTGATCAGCTTTTCCTAGAGAAAATAAGGCTTATCCAATTGCAGCTGTCTGTGTGTCTGTCAGTCCTCCCTGGGAAACACAGAACCCATGGACCAGCATCAACCCGATGTCACATAGGAACAGAAATCTCAAATATACTCAGCTCCTACAGTGTTTCTGACAATTCAAACCTGTGTAGGTAAGACAGACCCTTGAAGCATCCCAAGTAAGCAGAAGATGGCCACAGCTCAGTCCTTACCCCTTATCCACTCTGGCTACACACAGGCACATTCCACCTTATCTCCTTGCCTAGCCCACCTCTGGAATATTTAAAAACTGGCACATTAAAGTAGGAAAAAAATTCCTTGTTTCATCCTTTTGGTATCATGTATGTTATAAAGAAGAAATCAGTGGTTTTTTAATTCTCTTTGAACACAGAGGATAAGCAAAGTCCATCCACCTGAGTTTAAACAACCATCTACTGCAGAGCTCAGTGCAGGAGCAGGGGAGGAGGGTCCGTGCAGCCCCAGCGAAGGAGCAGAGCTGAGCAACACATGGGAAACCCTCATTCTGACACGCAGAAAACTGCACAGATTCTCAGTGCTTTACCTCCATCCTGTGGATGCTGGCTGGGGGCTTTGAACCCTCTTTTACAGCCTTTTCACTCCGGTTTGTCCTTTCTATCGCTGCCGTGGCTCCTCTCTGCTTTCCCAAGGGGTTTAACCGAACACTTCACAAGCACTGGGGCATCCTCTGCCTGCTCCTGCGGCCGGGGGCTTGGACAGAGACCTGTCCCCGTGTGAAGTCTGGAAAAACCTCCCCTGCCCCACTGCCAGGGTTCTGCTGTAAGTGGAGCCCAGCCCGAGGTACGAGCCAGGAACACAGAGCACATCCCGCGGGTGTCACACCGGACCCAGCCCGAGGTACGAGCCACGAACACAGAGCACATCCCGCGGGTGTCACACCAGACCCAGCCCGAGGGACGAGCCACGAACACAGAGCACATCCCGCGGGTGTCACACCGGACCCAGCCCCAGGTACGAGCCAGGAACACAGAGCACATCCCGCGGGTGTCACACCGGACCCAGCCCGAGGTCTGGCCCTCGCCACGGACCCGGCAATGCCCCGAGGGAGCTACAGAGCAGCAGGGATTTATCAGCACAGTCACTCTAGTGCAAAACCAAACCCAAACTACCAAACAAACAAACAAACGAGCCTCTGCCCCTGTAATTCCGACAAATGTGAGCCATCTGCAGGCACCGAGCCCCCCGAATTCCCAGCAAACAGCACAGGAGCAGCACACACTCCTCACACCTCAGAGCCCCCACGCAGCAGGGAACAGAAATCCAAGAGTGCAGAAAGAGCACCGCAACCCTCTTGAAATGACTTTTTCGTTTCGAAAGCACATACCACCAATGACAAATGTTTATTTTCTAATCTTAAACTATTTTATGGTTTGGAACCCTATTATATTAATTGACTTAGGACATTTCTATATTAACTATTAATCTTTGAGATGGAACATTATCAAACCTTTTCAGGTATATAATAAACCAACATACTATCAAAAGAGAATTATCTTCAAATAAGTCCAACAGGGTAATTACACCTAACAATTAAGTCTGACACCTCTTCACCTGAACCTGGATCTCTGCAGCCCATTTTTCCAACTGAGCTCTCAGAAACCTTTCTCTAAAAAGTACCATTGAGCTTCCGAGTCCCTAAGCAACACAAAAGTAAAGGACTCTAAACCCAGTAATCACAGTTGTTCAGGAATATTATTTTAGCTACAATGAAGTCCTCAAAAGTTTCTTCCAAATCTATATTTTAAAGAACATAAAAGCATCAAGATTACACTAACTTTATTTTCTTCTGTAATCTTTATCAGTTCTGGCCTGATAAGCAAAATAAACAAGCTTTTCCGATTGTATTTAAATTGATTTAACTACAACTGCTTGGTCCTGACATGAGCTCAAGGTGTCAGACAAACTGCGGTAGGTAATTCAATCAAATGTACTGTAGTTAAATCCCACATTCACAATGCCTGCAAGTACCTGGGACATTCTCGTAGATATTCCTGCTATTTATTAAATGCTTCCTTTACTTTCTGTATACTGTTTTCCCCCTCCGCAAACAAACCTTAAAACTTCAGTTCCCACTCTGCTTGGCTTTGGCAAGCACCAACACAGAACTGCTGCCCACAGAGCTAATAAGGAGCTGTCTCCTACTCTCTGTTTTCCTTTGTGATCTCCTGACCATTGTCCATCATTTCCCAGCTGCTCCCACAGACTCGGGGCTGGGGCACATCCCACCAGCCCACACTGCCAGGACACGGAGCTCAGCCCTCACCTGTAGGATTTCCCCCCCAGGGGATGGATTGGAATTGGGTGACCAGGCATCACCCACCAGCCCAGAGCAGTATTCCATATAAAGGGAAGCCTCCTGCACCTAAACGAGCTCCCCTGGGATGGTAAAATGAGAGAAGCTCGCAGGAAAGCGAAGCATCTCAGGTGGTGTTACATCCTCTGGAAGGGGTACTGGAGGATGAAGCAAGGACAAAGGACAGGTCCCAGCTGTCACCTGGAGCCAGCCCCCTCCTTCCTGGAATAGTGCACACTCCAAACACAGCAGCGGCTGGGTGTAACCCAGACAATGGCAAGCCTGCAGGGAACCACAACGGGTGAAGCGAAATCCCAGCGCAGGGTAAGAAACACACACCCACACACCCACACACACACACACACCCACCCCCGTGTCGGGCTCTGCCCCAGCACTGCAGCCCCTCTGTGCCGAGCAGAGGACACAGAGCACCCCCGAAGCTCTGCCTAGGCTAAGGACACCTGTGCTAGGCTGGGTCTAACCTGGCAGCTTTCCCAGGCCAATACCATCTGCTGGAAAAGGGAAGGGAAGGAGGAATGCTGGTTTTCCCCAGTCAGACAGCCAGGCTGAGAGGCTCCCAGAGGGCACGTGCAGCCAAGAAACCCCTGCGTCGGGTTCCCCACTAACCAGGCTGGTGCTGTGGGGCCAGGGAAGCCCTTGTGGTACAGCCTCAGCCTTAGATTGAATTACCTCCCTTCCTCTAATTAGCACCTCCTAAAGTACAGGGTGAATCAAAGCAATCATGGGTTAGAATGGCCTAGGGTAAACTGAGTTATGATTTAGACTGAATTGGTGCAGCACAGGCCAACCTGCTCAGAACAATTGCTCTGATTTGATCAGAGTTCCTGTTACTTTATTAACTTAAATTAGCTATTCCCAAACACAGCCTAAGTAAGGACACGATCCTTCTCTGCACTCTGAGGCTTTGAGGATGCTAATGCGCCCTGCAGCATCACCTTCCTGGCCCTATTCTGCTGCTAACAACACTCTTGTTTATACATATAAGGTAATTAATCTACAGGTAAGTTTTAATCCAAATGCTTTAGAGTCCTAGATTCTTTTCTCCTACTTACACTTGGAATATTGGCAATGGCTAGTAGGACGTATTTTTTGTAATTGTGCTCCTTTAAGTAAGCATCCATAGCTTATTTTCCAGATGCTGTGGAGTTAACAGCTCCTCTTAGTTAAACTCATTTTCATGACAGTATTATACTTAAAATTATACTGCTACACTAAATACTATGAACACAAAACTAGAGGTGTTTCATGCATCCTAACTAGACTCCTCACCCACCAAAAAGGAATTCTGAGTTCAGACTGTTAGGACTGTTAGGGATAACTTCTATTTCCAGCATCTCTTTTCTATGTAACTCCAGCAGAAACATCACTTGGTGGGCAGTGGATCCTCGTTGGATCTAATGCAGCACAGGCACTTCCTAAATGTTGGCTTTAGGGTTATTTTTAGCAGGATGCACAGAAATCTGGCTGATGGAGCTGGACTCTCTGAAAACTTCCCACGTGGGGAGCTGTATTTTGAATGTCCCGATGGAGCAGAAATCAATGTGCTGCTGAGTTAATCCCGTCCACCAGCAGCTGCACACTTCCTTCCCCTGGGCTTGGCCACAGATCCCAGGATTACCATAAACACTGACCCATCAGATAGGGAAACTGAGGCAACAAAGGCTGTATCTCCCCAGATCCCACATGGAACAGTGCTGGCAGAGGTGAAGTGCACTGCAGGCTGATGCTCAGCTCCCTGTATTCTTACAGCAGATTGTCCTGACAAGGGTTTTCCTTGGATCACAGGATATGATGAGAGAACTTATCATTTAAGAAGTTAAGAGCACCTTAATCAAAGTAATTACTGAAACTGATCTGATTGGGAAGTAATCTATTTAGAAAAAGTTAGGACTGCCAACTGGGAAGCTCCGACCCAATCCCTGAGCTGATTGCTTTAGATGTGGATGATTTCCCACTTAATTTTTCAAGTGCTATTGAAAATGTCTTCATCTGTGAATGTCAAATATTTATTTTTCTAAAACACTAAATAATGGCCATCTAGGCATCTCAACATGTAAACAACATGTTAGATAGGCTTTCAAGCACCTGGATGTGAGCTTCTCTCAAGCAATTGGAAGAGCTGCACCTCACTGCAGCTACGGTGGCACCCCAGGGAACTCCCCCGGGGTAGAGCTCTCAGTAGGACTGGCACTGTCACATCCTGCCTGGGAGAGCCTCTAAAACCAGCTGCTGAGAGCTTGTTCTTCCCTCCCAGGATCCCAGCAATGATTCCATTTGAACAGTCTGCCCCCTGAAAATCACAACCCATCATGAATTTGATTAATCAACTCTGCACTTGTGGTGTGTATTTGCATTTTCTGCAGATTTAGTTGGGATGTACGAACATCAAATCACAGAATCGTAGAATGGTTTGGGTTCAGAGGGACCTTAAAGCTGATCCTGTTCCAGCCCCTGTCAGGGCAGGGACACCTTCCACTATCCCAGGCTGCTCCAAGCCCCGTCCAGCCTGGCCTTGGGCACTGCCAGGGATCCAGGGGCAGCCACAGCTGCTCTGGGCACCCTGTGCCAGGGCCTCCCCACCCTCACAGGGAACAATTCCTTCCCAATATCCCATCCATCCCTGCCCTCTGACAGTGGGAAGGCACTCCCCCTTGTCCTGTCACTCCATCCCTTGTAAAGGGTCTCTCTCCATCTTTCTTGTCAGCTCCTTCACGTCCTAGAAAGCCACAATTAGATCACCCTGAAGCTTCTCTTCTCCAGGCTGAACAATCCCGATTTTCCCAGGCTTCCTCCACAGCAGAGCTGCTCCATGCCCCTGATCACCTTGGTGGTCTCCTATGGACTCACTCCAACTGGTCCATGTCCCTCCTGTGCTGGGAACCCCAGAGCTGGAAGCAGCATCCCAGGAACTTCTCATGTACAACAGACAAAAAACGATTTCCTATTTAAAATGTACAAGAGATGGTGCCAGCGATTTAGGGGCCAGCAAACGAAGGGATTTCATTCAGACTTGGTCCTTTACTTTGTGGGCTAAGAGGAGTAAGGATCATCACACCCGATCTGCTCCCAGTGATGAATGAGAAAGGCACTTGTGGAAAGGGTTTTACAATCACATATTCAGCTGTGATCCTGAAATGATCACGATGATGCTCTGGAACCCCAAATTACTGTTCCTACAGGGCAAGTAGTGTCAAGCTTCTCTCAGAGCACACACATGTCTAGAAATACACGGGAATTTTAAATTTCTGTCGAATTCCAGTTCTACTGCATGCATCCTGTTTTTAGAGATCTCCAGAATGGCTGAGGTAGGAAGGGAACTCTGGAGTTTCTCTTGTCCAACCCCCCTGCTCAAGCTTTTCTTCCAAGTTCTTGCCAAAATAGTTCAGCCTGACTTCCAGAATGGTTTTTACAAAAATGTGCAAGTGCTTCAAGTTATTCTTCCACTTACACCTGTGGAAAAGTTTCTTCCACAGGAATGAAATGTGTGCATAGAAATCTGTCAAAAGAGCACATGTGATTCCTGAAGTCTCCTGCAACCACTATTTCTGTTGGTGTCAACCTCGCAGAATTACAAGAGATCAAAGAAAAGCCAATGCAGTAAGGAAAAACTTGGGAAGGTGAAGACTCAGTTTCCTTTTGAATTCAGACAACTTTTTCTGTTTTCTGAACTGCTTAATGCTACAGAGCCTCTGACAATGTCACCTCCTTGTGCTGGAAAACCACCACCCTGGAAGGGAGTTACCAACACTTGCGGTGCAAGGCTGGGGATGGAAAATCACCTTTCAATTAAGAAATGCACGTACAGCCCCAGCACACGTGGAATGTTTACATCCTTAGAAAAATGATCCAACTGTCCCATTCAATCTCCAGGGCAGACTGACAGGGGAATTTTTCTTTAATAAAGAACTTTGATGAAACAGGAATGTCAGCTTTAGTGCAGGCTGCACTGACTGGAACAGGATCAAGTCTTAACTAAGTTCCACACGATGTTTTCAGGGAAAAAGAGGAGAATGTTTCATGGAATTTAAGTCGGGATTTGGCTTGCATCCTAGAACATATATCTTGTTATGAAAACTGCCGAAACACTTTTAAGTGGGCAAGCCATAAGTGTCCTTGGAGCTATCCAGGCAACTGGAAGTCACACAGGCAGAACCTCCTAAAGTAGAAAAGCCTGAAATTGGGAGGGGGTTGAGGGAGGGGCAAGTAATCTTGGAATCCTATCTGTTATCCGGAACGGCTCGCTTGTGCCTACAGCATGAAGTAGTTACAACTTGTTTTCTGCTATTGTCACAGATCCAGGACGTTACTCTGGCTAAATCATAATCTCTTCCTGCCTCAGTTCATCCATGTGCAAACCTGGCTCGCTAACTCTTACCTTAATGTGTCATGGGGCTTAATTAATAACACTTAGGTCTTTTAAGTCCTCTACAAACATTAACTACTTCTTGTAACAACTCTCCAAGGTATTATTATCCCCATTTTACCCATGGAGAAACGGCAAAAGAGGTTGTCACTTGCCCAAGGCAACAGAGTAATAGTTATACTTAGAGATCCTCTTCACAGACTACTCTAACAGTGGAAATGTATCAAGAAAGACAAAGACAATAACGACAAACTCGAAATTACTTTTAAAAGTCCACCATAAGCACCTGGAAGACGATGGAAAAGCCCTCCCAGAAACAACAGGCTTAGGACCAGAAAAAGCATCACAGCTGTCACCACAGAGAACGAAGTACCCTGGACAGACCTAGGCTAGAGCTCACCCAAACAGCCACGCAGGAACAGCCAGACCTGTCCTCTCGAGCGCTCTTAAGTACCATAAAATTGAGCAACAGGCTCGTACAGTGCTCTCCAGTAACACTGAGCGAGCAGATAATCAATGTGGTATGCAGCACGCTAATTCCTTCCGCCGCGTTCCCAGCAGGGACCGGGAATGCCAATAACGGCCCTGGACGGCGGGGGTCCCGCACGGTGCCGCCGGGTCCAGCGCGGCCGCCGCCCCC
>VZTF01004366.1:561687-611827 GCA_013397755.1 Cnemophilus loriae | reverse complement strand
CGTAGGGCAGTGCTGGCTTGTGGTTTCGGTTGCTGTTTTAAGTTGCCTGTGGAGTCTGGTGTGAAGTTTTATTTCCGCTTTCTCTTTTTTTTTCTAGGCAGCCTCTTTGTGTGTGAAATGCTGAGGATGCTGCATGCTTTACTATTTGAAGGGCTTAATGAAGCAGCTTGGCCATCTCTTGCAGTATAGGAGGATGTAGCGAGGTTACATTTCTCATTTCAATGCTACTGAACTTGGATATCTTAATTTTTCTCTTGATCACTTACTTACCAGTCTTTTTAACAGAAATCAGTTCTCAGGTTCACCCTGTGTTATGATGGGATAACATCTCAAGGTATTGCCCAGAATGGAAGGTTTTTACAGGAGTATCTGGCATCCTCTAATTTAGTAGTAAAAAAACATACACGGGTGTTGTGTTTCCTGGTACCTGTTGACTCCCTGCTTAGCTTTTGAATGTGGATCCGATTATAGAAGTCCCAGCTCTCTAGTCACCTAAAATATTTATTGGCTTGTTAAAGAGAAGCACATCTGCTGCTGTGAAGCCAAGATTTGTTTTAAAATTCTGTGACAGTACTCTGCTAGTCTGTCTTTAACAGAAGACACTATAAAGCTAATTTTACCATAGAAAAGAGGTCATAGGAAGGCAGTGGAAACTCTTTCAGAACAGGTAACCATATTCCTTTAGAGCATTCAAGTATTTTCTTTCAGCTGTGAAAAAGGTTAGTTTGGGCATGTTAAAGCCTCATTAAAATGGTTTGGCAGTCCCTTAGGAGGAACTTGTACGGCAGGATAACTGTGTGATGTCTCACACTGTGAGCCCAAAAGGACATTCACTGATACTTAGAAAGTGGGAGTTTTGAGAAATGGTGGGTGGAAATACTCTCAAGCCTTGTAATTAAAATGAAACGAGCTGCCAGAGGAGATGATCCAGCAAGATTCAAAGCAAGCAGGTATTTGTGTGAGCACCAAAAACACTCTGAGAAGAGATTAAACGTGTGACTCAAGGTTCAAACTGGTCTTTATGGCAATGAGAATTGGCCTTTTTTGTGTTACAGGGTATCAGAATTTGTTCACAGTGCCTTGTACTCTCCTCGAGTTCCTTGGTGCTGAATTAGGGAGAGGGGGCTGGACTGGCAGCAAAGGGAATATGGAAAATCATCTTGCTGATGGTGTTGCTGTGCAGGGAGAAGTTCAAAGGTCCCCTGCTGTACCCTGCTCCCCACGGACCACGTCCTTGTACCCAAGCACAGCTTCAGCTCCGTGTGGGAAGTGTAAAAACCCTGTGCCGGCACACGGAGCCTTCGGAACTCAGAATGTGTGTTTGGGCCAAGGAGAAGGCTGAGTTGGCAGCAGTGGGCTTCCGCCTGCCAGAGGATTTGGGCTCCAGTCACACTGAGACATTCGAGGAGCATGTTTGCTTCGCTTCACAGATAAACTGCAGGGGAAATGTGCAGGGGCAATGTCAGACCATTGCCCATTCCTGCGGTGGGATCCTGACTGCTCCTTGAAGGCCATCCCTCACAGTTCAGGATTTCCTCTCAGCTCTTTCCCCTGCGCCTTGCAGAGCCCTTAGCTCTGTGTTTATCCATCATGTAAACCGATGTGGAGCTCCAGAGTGAGCTCCCTGCTCGTGCAGAGCTGGTGTGGGGTGGGTTCACGGTGTCTTGGGCAGCTGTTTGCAGCGTCTGCAGCTCAGGGCTGGGTGGGGTTTATTCCAGTTTCAGTTTAACTTCAGCATCTGGCACTTCGCAGCAAATTCAAGAGTCTTCTTTGGGTTTGTATCTTCCTATTGCCCATTTCCAGTGTTTGCTGTTTCTTTTGCCTTTCTGAAGGGAACCAATTCCATTGGATAGGTGACCAGAGTTAAAAGAGAAGCAGCTCCCAGGCTGTGCTGCTCCTCCATCCCCAGTGTCTGGGAGCCAATCTGGCTGTCCAGGAGCAGCTCCAGACTCCCTGTTCTCACTGCAGACACTCCAGCTGACAGCAACAGGGATTCATCTGCTCCCAATCCCCACAGAAATACACGAGAATGAACCTTGTGTTTGATCTGGCACAGTGCAGATGAGACATTCCTCCAGGGATGGGACTGCACAGCCACAAGTCACACCCGCTTCTGGGAAGTTGTAGATGATCCATACCAGTAATCCCAGTGTGGCTACACGGGGTTTCATATAGGTTGAGGAATTGGAGTATTATGGTTTCTATATTGGCATAAAGAAGTTCAGGCGTAAGTATCGTTACTCTGTTTCTGGCTGGCTTGAAAATTCCACTGCACTCTCATAAATAGGGAGAGATGGCCCTGGTTGGTTTTGTGGGTTTGTTTTCCTGTTTTATTTAAACTACAGAAATCTGGTCTCCTCAGTCTCAGAGCCAGCTGGAACAGCAGGACACTGCTCCTCCTTATAAAGTGCCCAATCTCCCATTTTCTAGTTCATCACAGCAAGACTTTTGGTCCTATCAAATATTTTGGTCAGTCTCCTCAAGGACGGGTCCCAGGTTACTTTAACTGGAAGTTCCATACTTGGGTGCCAGGTTACTGAAAGCGCCGTGTACCTCCTGGAGCAGGGTCTGCAGCTGACAGATCTATGACATGTGGAAATTTTCCTTAATAGGGATAAAGCAGAACATTTTCAGATAGAGAATTTCTTCAGAGATGTGTGTGCACAGGGAAATGAGTCCTGCTGAGAGCATGGGACCTCCAAAACGGCCACATGAACCAGCATTGTTCAATCCAGGGTGCAAACTGTAAACAGGGGCAGTAAACAGATTTATAGAGAAGAAAACCTTTTGTACTTTCTGTAAGTTACTGCAGAACCCTCACTCACAAGCTCTTCCGTCCTGCAGGCTTTGGATTTCCTACTGTTGCTGGGTTTGCATATATGAAAATGTAAAGTGGTAACATTTAATAAAATCCACAAACCATTATCTCGTGTCTGTTTGTTTCTTGTTACTTCAAAGTATCTTTAGCTCTTCATGGCTATTAAAATGCTGCAAAATGTGGGGGTTTGTTTCATCCAGAACTGGGTTTCACCTTTTGGCAAGATCCTGCCCATCAGTTTGGTTTTCTTCATTTTGAAATGAAAATGGGTTCATCAGTGATTCTTTGTTTTTGTGGGATCCATGTGACTTGGGGAAAGCTTTGGCAGAGCCTGTTTGCTGAAAACCTCCAAAATGGGGCAGCTAGGACTGGCTGGAGTAATTGGAGTTGTTTCTCTGGCTGTTGGGTGGAGGTGCCTATATTTCTGACACTGCCTGAACTCATCCCTCAGCTCCCTGCTCCTTGTTTTAAATGTATTGCCACATGGATCCAAAGGGATTTTTAACTGGAGCCTCAGAGCCAGGACTGGGTGCACTGCTGGCGCTACCTGGGCCGTGGTGGGAAGAGGCTTTGTTGTATTTCTCCTGTGGACCCTGGAATGTGAGAGCCGGTTTGATTCCCAGGCTCGCTGGGTGCTGAGGGAAGCAGCTGCTCGAGATCTGTCAGCGTTGTCTGTGCTGCCGTTGCCATGGAAACGGGAACTGGCTCCACACAAACGGCACAGGGATGTCGGAACAGCATTTTCAAAACAAACCCGAGCTGGTTTGTCATTCTCGGTGCTCAGAGCCTGCGTGGTGCCGCGCAGCCAGGCTGCAGGGACGGCTGTGGGCCCACGAATCTGCAGCTCCTGACTGGAGAGATGCTCCAGACCCCTCATCATCCTTGTAGCCTCCTGGCCCCTCACCAGTAGCCCCTTGTTCCTGAGCTGTGGAGCCCAGAACTGAACACAATACTCCAGATGTGGCCTCACTAGGGTGAAGCAGAGTAATCACTCTGATAGAAAGAGGAAAAAAAAGAGAAAACATGGAAGGCAAAGAAAAAGGAAAGGCAGAGAAGGAGGAACATGGGGCAACCCACCTTCAGCACAGGGGCACAAGAGGGATGGTCCTGTTGATGGGCAGGGAAGGGAAAAGCAGCTGAAGATATGAGTACAGAATGGTTTAATCTCAACATTTCAGAAGTAGCCCTTTATTTAGGGGTCTCCCCAAGCTGTGCCATGGGATGCTGCACTACTGCAGACAACATGGGGTTCAGCTGGAACTGGGACACAGAGCTGAACTGGAGTTCCACTTTTTAAATGCAGAAACTGGGGGGAATTTTTTTTTGCCATTGACACTTGAAGTAGTAATAAACTGTCTTAAAAACCCATAACATAATTGTACAAGCATTGAACTTTATTTAAGAGCTTCACTGAGCTGGCAAGGAGGAAATCTGACCCATTACTTCAGCCCAGCACCTGAACACAGGGATGAGTTCAATCACCCTCACCAGGGCCTACAACCTGTGTCCACAGGAGCCCTGGGGGGAGCAGGAGGGACAATCCCCTTCGTTCCCACCACTGCAGAGCAATGGAATCATCTCCATCAATTCTGAAAGTGCTTGAACACAGAATACAGAAAAGGGTCTGACTTACAGAGCTGATGGAGAAAACCAAACTGTGGGACATGGCGGGTGTTCAGGATCAAGGGATCAAACTGGAAATTAACTGGAGTGGCTGGACGTGGGATGGACACTCTGGGACAGCACAGCAGCACCTACAGTGTGTTTACCTGGGTAAGGGCTGGTCCTTCCATCGAGGGGCTGACACAGCTGCTGGAGACATGTCTCTCACTGACACACTCACTGTCTTTAACACAAAGATTTCCTACAAGCTGAGAATTATTTATATCACCTTTTAAATCGACCTATTAGTTGCACAACTTTTTTGGGATGTATCAAATTATTCAAGTCCTACTACAGATTTCCAGCTCTAGCTACGAGATGTGGTCACTGTACAGGAATTCAGTGGTGCTGGGTTGCAGCGAGGAAGGAGCAGTTATTGAACGGTTTAGTTCCCAGTCCCTCTGACGTTGCATTCTCACTGCTGTACAAACCTCAGCACTCGGGAGCAGCAGTTCTGCCACACAGGTGGGACTGTAGAAAAGGAGTTCTTGGCTGTACATGGCTTCCAAAGTGCCTTTGTTACATCAGGTATAAACTGTACAAGTTCTCCAGGTTCCAAGTGTTCTAAGTGTCAGAAACAGTTCAGCCTGTGTTTATAGACTGGGTTTAAGTGTAGAGATTATTACAGGTAAGGACCAGGCTGAGTAACCAGCTCCATGTAACAGCAAAGATGTGGGTTTAATACAACCTGCAACAGTACAAATATGTACATATGTACAGAGCGGGTCCTCTTCACCTGCTGCTGAGCACACTCGGCACTTGATCCTCAGCTTCCTTGGAAGTGGGAAACACTGGAGTAAAACAGGTCCAGTTTTGCAGCACCTCAAGTTCCTGGGTTGAGCTCTCTGTGACTGGGGCCTACAGGACCCCGTCATTGAGGCGGGACTTGCTGTAGTCCCCCAGGTCATTCTGCAGGTCTCGCTCCTCATCATCTGCAATTACAGATTGTAATTAGATTACAATTAAAGTGCTCGGATCAGATGTGATGTGGTATTACTGAAAAAATATCAAAGTGCGGTTCCTCAGGACATGCTGCTAAAGGGCACAGCACCGAGCTGGCCAGGGCTGGTGGCAGGATGCAGTCAGCAGGGACAGGACGTGTGGCTGCGCTTCCAGCCCGGCTGCCAGCGCTCCAGGGGGGAGCTCTGGCTGCAGGGCAGCCCCACCTCGCAGACTGCCTGACTTCAGACACTGCAGCACAGTCACATCAGCTGCTGGGCTTTGAGACTGCCTATCAACGTTTAAACTCCCCCACTAAAACCCAGCTCCTGCTGAAAGTCCCATTCCCAGAGCTGACACCACAAAGCTTCACAGAGGCTGGGAACCTCAGGGACTAGCACAGGGAAGTCACTGGGACCTCTTCCAGACCAAGGGCCTCCTTCCCTCAGAAAGTGAAAAAATCCTAAAACTTCCATTTGTTCCATCTAATAAGCTTCTCCTGCGCCTCAGAGCTACTCCTTTATATCAGGAAAGACTCTTGTTCACAGCAAAGGAAATCCAAGCTGAGTTCCCCCATCTTCCACCGGCTGCCGAGCTGCCTAGAGCTCTCCACACCTTCACAGCCACCACCCAGCACCAGGCAGGGACTCGAGGGGCTGCTCCAGCAGCAAAAGGCTGGAGTTCATCTGCACGACACAGGTTTGTTCCGTAAGAAAGTGCCACCACAGCACCTAGACATCCTGGAGTTACTCCCCCTCCACCATCCAGCCACCGCTAACACATTTTAGAAGCTGCCACCTTCAAGCATCCCCTTGCCCTTCAGCAGGTGCCAGAGGGCAGGAACCAGGCTGGGTGCTGCCCTGCCCCAAGGAACATCCCCCAAATTGGGTATATCCCCTGGATAATTTCAATCTAAGCCCGCACATTCCTAGAGGCAACAGAAACCACGTGGAATCCAGTGGCTTTGCAGCACATGCCACAGGCTTTGTTCAGCCTAATGCAGACCCGGGTGATGTTTTCCTAACAGTTTTTAGACAGAAATTTTCTTTTCTTTTTTTTCCTCCCTAAACAATTATAACCACTCTCCCTCCAACCCCCCAGTTCTGCTCTCTCCTGCCCTGCAGACAAATCAGTATAAAGCCTGAAGCAGCCACTTTTTCTGGAATACTGCCCATAGAAGCACCACTGGCCACACTCAAATCACAGCTCAAGCCAACACAACACGTTATTAAGGAACAACAGAACAAAGCTTGGGAAGTATGGTTTGAGGTAGTAACACACTCTGCTCAGACCATCCCTCAGGACGAAGCTTCCAGAAGTCACCCCTTAACCTTTACTACCAGCTCTTAATCCAGTCTGTCTATACAGAGACACAGAGGGGTTCATCAGGAAAAGGATCTTCCCCAAGTCCAAATTCCAAGCCACCAGAGCGGGGACCTTGCAAGGACCTCACCTGGATGGGAAATGGTTTTATGGGGTTACTGTCAGTCAGAGCTCTGTTTTTTCAAACACAACTCACACTGCAAGTTACACAAGCCCAGTCTCTGGGGTTTAACATTTTCCCACCACTTAGAGCTGTATCACACCCACCCTTTCCCAAGTGGCACTGGGGAATGCTGCCCATGCCACTGGGACTGTTCATGGCACCCCTGCTGCCTGAGCCATCAGCCCCCCGTGAAGGCCCCAACAGCCAGCTACTCACGCTGCTGGGGGAGCACAGAGCTCTGAGGGGCAATGAGAGCTGTGTGGGATGGGGACAGGGACAGGGTGCTGCATCCCTGCACTGCATGGCAGCCACCTACAGCCACCTGACAGAAGGGGGCAGCCAGGTGGGAGTCTGCCTCTGCTCCCAGGGAACAGGGACAGGACAAGAGGAAACGGCCTCAGGCTGTGCCAGGGGAGGGTCAGGTTGGATATTGGGAACACTCCTTCACAGAAAGGGCTGTCCAGAGGACACGGGCTGAGCAAGGCAGATGGCACAAGCCAGCACAGACTCAGTTACAACTTTCAGAGTTACATCCTGAAGCCCAGATAAGGAACTACTGCAGCGAGGAGCTGGGCAGGACCCTTTGCTGGCTGAGGGGAACGGGACTGAACTGTGAGACCCCCACCCACAGGACTGCCAGGGTTTGCAGGGCTTAGGGACACACAGGACACCCTGCACTCCCTGCCCACAACAGCCCAGCACCATCAGGAGCATGGCTCCCATGGCCCCAGCATGGACAGAAACACTGTCAATCACAGAATCCCAGGTTTGGGTGGGAAGGGAACCCATCTCATTCCACTCTCTGCCATGGGAAGGGACACTTGCTACTGGACCAGGCTACTCTGCATCGCCCTGTGCCTTTGTGCAGCTGCCAGCCTGGATGGGCAGCTCCCAGCCCAGGGACCACCCGCCAGAGGGCCAGGCATGACACACTAACCCCCTGCGAGTTCTGAGCACAAGAGGCACAGAACAGGCTGCAGCTGGAGCAGCAGGCACTGCAGCTCATTAGTAAGTTAATTAATCGCTACAGGTTCTGGTCCATCCTATTCTTTCACTTGTGCACGAGTTTCAAACTGCCAGCCCAGCCAAGCCTGCTGACACCACACAGCATTTAGCTGCATGCTCACACAATCAGCTGCTTTTTACTGGCTTTGCCCATTCATTTTGCTTAGATGCCAATTAAATACGGTGCCTGAAAAACCTCCAGCTAAAAAGTTATTAACTTACATAACTTATAATATGAGGGTCAAAATCAGGGGGCCTGAAGGATTTTCGTCCCATTTCCTATTTTTTCTCCCCTCTTTTTTTTACACTTCCATTTAACTGGAAATACTCCCAATGTTTACCCAACATTCTTGCCCTACAGACATGTAGGCTGTCACAAATATCCCCAACCAGCTGGACGGAGAAGGCAGACAAGGCAGGCAGAGGCAAGCGAGGGAGGCGATGCAGGAGCCGCATGCAGGACAGGGAATGGCCATGCACACACAGGTGTTAGGCAGCACTGGGTCAGGAGCTCTGAGGTGGGTTAGCAGGAACATCACAAGCCTGTTGAATCTGTGTATAACGCACAAAAGTGGCACCTGGAATCACCACCCGAGGCCTCACTGCACACCAGCTCCAGGCAGGTGCGACAAGAGCAGGAGTCAAACCACTACATTCCTCTGACAATTCAGGAATGTCAAGGCCCAAAGCCCTCCCAGCCAGGGGCCAGAGCTGGGAGTTTGGGTAAAACCATTTCTGGAATTTAGAGTCTTGCTTTTCCTAGCAGAACTACAGACAACTGCAGTAAGGTGCCCAAACCCTCTCACTCAACACTTCGTTGCTGTCCCTCAGAGAGTGAGACCAAATTTCAAGCTTGTTTGTTTTGTCTGAACAATTTGCGATCAGCTAAACCAGCGAGGCTTTACACAAATTCAACAAGTAACTCAGCATGGATTTATCACAATGGGATGGAGGTAAGGCCCAAGCTCACCTTGGACGTCTTCTTCTCCACCATCACCATCCTCTTCCTCATTGTAAGCCAGCTCGGCCTGTTTGTCTGCCTCATACTCACCCACGTTCCCATCATCCCCATTATAATCTGCCAGTTTAGAACCCTGCTGCGGGTCCACAGGGGATTCATTCTCATCAAAGAACCGGCCTGTGGAGTAGGAAAGGAGTGAGTCAGCAGCAGAGAGGAAAGAAACAGGGAGATCCTACACGAGAGCGGATCGCAGGCGGAGGCAGTCGGGGTCTGTGCTAGTTCCAGCTACCACAGAGAGAGAAAGGAGGAGAAGGGAGAGGGCTGGGGCAGGGGTTGAACCAGGCTCGTGGAGCACCTCCATGCGAGATGGACGTGCTCTGTCACCCAGCACTCGACCTCCTGACATCTGACTGTCCCACACTCCTCTCTCCACGGGCAAGGACTGGAGTGAGCGCCCAAACAACTCCACCTTGGACTGCCCACAGGCACCAACCCAAGATTTCTCAAAAAGCACGAGAGCAGTCACTCTTGGAAGGGTCAGTATCCCCTTTTCCTGAGGCCTGGCACTTTGCACACCCAGGAGCAATCCAAGGCTGCCTTGGTGCCCAGCAGTGCCTGCAGGGGGTGCCCTGCTGGCATGGGAGGGAGCCCAGCACAGGCCTGCCCTCACCTCTCAGCTTGGAAACTCATCCAGCCAGCTTTACCCTCTGCTTTCCTAGTAAGCTCTAACAGTTTTCAAAATGCCCCAAATCCAGTATTTTCATCGTCCAACAAAAAATTAAGAATGGTTTCAGATCCTGAAACAATGAACAAGAAAAAGGGGAATTAGCTGGAAATATGGAATGAGCAGACAATCACCGAGGCACACGGTGAGAGATTACTGGTGTGATGCCAGCTCAGAGCTGGTGTCTAATGGGATACAGGGATACAATCTTCCAGCCCAGTGCTTGAGGGAAGCAGCTCTGAGTCTGCAGAGGTCACTGGCCTGGAAGATTGTGTATAAATGGAAAAACTGGGATTAAAGTGTGATACAATCCTTACACACTGGGCACCAAGGCTGCCGGGGCAGGTGGTAAATGATTCCCAGTGCAAGCAACTAACAGAGAAGTAAAACCGGAGAATGATTTCAACATCAAGATTAAAAATGGATAGATGTAAAAGTGAAATTATTTCCTAAAACAATGTGTATATAAAAACCAGCAGCAAAATCAAACCTAGTGCAGCTCAAACGTAGAGGAGCACCAGTTTCAGGTATTTTCAGCAAGACAAAAATCCATTATCTGTTTAGAAATCTGAAGTTCCATACATTATTCATCGCCTGTTCATGTCTAATTGAGCGATCCTGGCTATTACTGCTGGCACTTTTGACACTGCATTATATAAAAAACTCAGGTAGGACAGCTGGATTTGCACATGTTAAACCCAAACTGAGCCATGGAAGACAAGAGCACGTACCCAACTTCCAGCAAAACCAGCCTGTGGATGGCCAGAGCTACTGCGACAAACAAGCACTGAACGAATTGAAGTTGACAGAAGGAAAGGTTAGGTGTGATGAAGAGATCCCAGGAAATGCAGCAGGCTCACACAGGCTACAGACTGAGCTCAGGGAGCACAGACAGTCTGGTGAGCCCATCCTGTCCCAACCCCTGCCAGGGCAGGGACACCTTCCACTATTCCCGGCTGCTCCAAGCCCCATCCAGCCTGGCCTTGGACACTGCCAGGGATCCAGGGGCAGCCACAGCTTCTCTGGGCACCCTGTGCCAGGGCCTCCCCACCCTCACAGGGAACAATTCCCTCCCCATATCCCATCCATCCCTGCCCTCTGGCAGTGGGAAGCCATTCCCTGTGTCCTGTCCCTCCATCCCTTGTCCCAAGTCCCTCTCCAGCTCTCCTGGAGCCCCTTTAGGGACTCTAAGGTCCCCCTAGACTCTTCCCTCCTCCAGGCTGAACAGTTCCACTCTGCACCTTCTGCTTCAAAGCTCTCAGTCGCCGACACCCAGCCAGGCACCTGCCCACAGTGGGAGCTGCAGAGCTGGGCCAGAGCTGTGGCAGAGCTGGGCTCCTCCGTACCATGGGTGAGTTTGCCACCAAAGGACCTTCCTGAACAGCCACTGACCATCAGGACAGAACCTTATACAAAGCTGGATTAGCTATTTCCTTTTGTGATGGTCTCTCCCTCATTGTGCCATTAAAACGTACACTAGGAGTTATTCCAGATATGAAGGAGCAAAGACACGAGACTAACTGGGGACAATTCCTGACTCTCAGGTACCCCCTCACAGCCTACCAGGGAGACATTTCCTTCCCAGCTCCTGCCTACACAACGACCCCCCATCATTTAATCCACGACCAGGGAAGAGAGACAATCCATTAACAAACCCAACAACTGAACCACTAAAAAACCCAACAACTTGAAATGAGAAGCTTTCTCACTCCAGGAGTTTCTTCCAGAAGCTGCTTTGATAAAATAATGAGCCTTGCACACCTCAGGGTACACCGAGTGGAAGCCAGGCCTGCCCAGGGTCCGTGACAATTTGTAATACACTTGTCCCTGCTCCATCACAAAGTTCCAGGAGCGGTATTAAAACAACCACAGTTTTCTCAGTTTTGGCTGAATTCTTACAATATTGTCCAAAAGTGTATTGAAGTCAAGTAATAAAGTGAGTAATTCAGCATCCTGCATGTATCACAGTTCTGACTTAACAAATTTTACTGTGCAGTAATTTGCAAAAGCATCTTGAATTCCAATAAGGAGATAATTTTTTGAAATAACTGAATGTACATGTCAAAAATAATACATTAAAACATATCTTTAACCAGGAACACATTATATTCCTTCTCAGGCTCTCTCTCCAAAGCCACCCTCTGCAATGGTCCCTGTTTTCCAGACAGGCACTTATACAGATAAAAAATGAAGGGATTTTTTAAATATACTGAAGTGTGTGATATTGGCCAACTTACTTTGCTTAATCTTCTGCAAGTCGCTGACTCGGCTCTTTGGGATTTTTATCTGATCTGCCTCAATTTTGGGGTCTTTCTGGGCTTCCACGTTTTCTTCAAAATTCAAGTGCTGGAGAGGATTCGGTGGGATCTGCTTGGCAATGTCGGCGTTTCCATCGCTGTCACTGGGCAAACCTACAAGGTTAAAATGTGAAGTTACACTCAGAATTTTAGCAGGACAGGATTGGAACAAGCCACCTGCAGTGCAGGCAAAATCTGATATTCTCTGCCCTTAAAGTGACTTGATCCGCAAGCACGGAGTTTATTTTCTACAGGTTTGTCTCTTTTCTAACTGCAATTCTTCCAAACCCTTTCAATGCTGGACTTCAAGTTCTCACGTCCTGAACCTTCCCCACGTCAACCTCAAGTGAGCTGTTCCAGGGACAGGAGGACACTGAGGAGGCCACAGGAACGTTGGTTTACCTGACTGTGGCTACCAAGAGATCAACAACCAACCCCTGAGGGAGTGGTGCAGCCCTAATTAGTACCCTAAGGAAGAACACTCATTTCAATTACTCTGCCCACTTGAGGAATCTCAAAGCACTCATCTTTGAAAACTTCTAACTCAAGTTCAGCTGTGATTGGTCAAAAGGCTCAGAAATTATTGGTGTGGAGGGTACAAGAAGAGACCATACAGCAGCAGCCCAAGTGCTTCAGCCAGGTAAAAACACAGCCTTGGATCCTGCAGAAATTTATCCTTGGTTTTCTTCTTGTAACCAAAATACTGCCTCATCACTTGCTAACAGGAATTTTACCTGGTGCCAGGTTTGGAACATGGGGCTGTTCAGTTGGAAGATTCATAACAGACTGATGACCTTCACTTTTAGGAGCTGAAATAAGTGGCTTCTTTAAAGCTAAAACAAAACACAGGGACAAAAGCATTAACATGAAACAAACACACTATTTACCTGTTCTTGCTCTAACAATCTTGTAATTTTCTATTTTTTTATAATTTCCTTAATGAAAATATAAAAGACAAGATTTCAGGAGGGGCATTATCCAAAACATTCCATTTTGAGAATTCAAACCTCTAAGGCACAGTAGAAATGATCTGATTTTACACCCTACTGGAATTTTATTACCACAGAGAGATTTTAAAAGTCTGCACTCACTGTGAACCACATGGTGTTCACACACAACATCTACATCACCAAGACCCAAATGTGAAAGAATGAAGAGTATTTCTCCTAACCAGTGGGAGTATCTTCAGCTTTAGCAGGGTCATTATCTTCTATTTCAGGCATGCCTGCATCTCCTCCTGGTTTGATTTTCTCTGCAAGACAAGAAAAGGATATTCTCCTTTACCAACCCTTCAGTCTGAACAGTGAATTTCCCTCTTGTGGAAGGCTCTAACTTAAAACAATCACTGCAGCTAATCTAGTTATCCAAGCCAAACAATTCCTTTTTCTGCTTCAGAGAAAGGCACAGTCTGGAGGCTGGCAAAGGATGCAACACAACTGGCCCATTCTCTATCACAAATGCCCAAAAAAGGAAATACCTTTGCCATTTGCAACATGTTCTGAAGGCTCCTCATTCTTCACTATGTCTTTATCTTCCACCTCTGCAGCAGCCTCAGGTATTGCCTGGTCACCATTGCTGGGGCTGACTGCAGTGTCTTTACTGGACTGAATTTTTTGTGTGGCCTGTTAGAACAAATAAGGAGACAACATTAAAGACTTCCCTGGAAATTACAAAACAAACGCCCTCAAATTCAGGATTCCTTTGGGTAAGCAAAACTGCATTTATGAATTCAACAATCACCAAAGCAAAGAGCAGAGCCCTCTACGCACAAAGCTGGGCCCTGGGGATCTGGAAACACAACTGGACAGAAAATGTTCAACCCAGCACAGCTGCAGGACATTTCTACTGCCATACACAGGTGTTAAGTACAACACAAACAGGGTTAAGGTAACATCAGCCTTCAGCCTCAGGTCAGAGCCTTGAAACAGTTCTAGACTGTAAGAGAAGATGTGACAAACTTGCTCTCAGTCTGCCCTGTTATTTGAGATGTTTATAGATGAAGTAAGGAAACAAAATTTTAAGCATCTGTCTGCAGGAAAGAGGCCCAAATTCTCCTGGCAGCCTGTTTGATGTAATCACATCCTGGATACCATTCCAGTACCATCACAATTTGCATCACATTAGCACCTCGAGGCCTCGGCAGAGCTCAGGCTTCCTCTGCAATAACCTGTGTAAGGCTGTGAGAACACAGCTCCCACCCTGGAGAGCAGAACAGCCACATCCTTGTTACAGGCAAGAACTGAAATCCTCAGCAATGACATCATGGAGGAAGGCTGGAGCAGAGCAAAGAATTTGGCCTCAGCTTCCAGCTCAGTTCACTGGGTGAGACAATAGGCAGATTTCTTACACTAACACCCACTCAGGGCTGCTCAGGGGGATACTGGACACAAAGTTAGCGAAGAAATGTCCCAGGCCTCCACATCTCTGAGGCAAACAGCCAGCTTTGGGCTCTTCTCATTCAACACAAACTTTCTTGGCATTACCTTTTGTTCCCGTGCAATTTGGTCCATTAATTTCTTGATGTTCTCTTCATGCTGCAGTCTCATTTCCTTGATCTGCTGCCCACACTGCAGGCTTGAGGAGAAAC
Source organism: Cnemophilus loriae (assembly GCA_013397755.1). NCBI lineage: Eukaryota > Metazoa > Chordata > Aves > Passeriformes > Corvidae > Cnemophilus > Cnemophilus loriae. Next base: position 597,348 of record VZTF01004366.1, on the reverse strand, counting down.
ACACCATTAGTTACACTTCATTTGCTGGATCTGCTCTCCCACAAATAAAATAAGGGAAAAAATATGAAGTGGCACAAAAAGCCAAACCTGAGATATAACTAGAATAGTCTGTCCAAAAAGCCTGGTCCTGGCATGGATATGGAGTGGGAGTGGACTGAATACAGTAAGAAAGCAGAACTGCAAAAAAATAGGCACAGAGCCGGTAAAACAGTAAATCAAAGAGAATGGCCTTGAGTATACTTCCTCCAGAAGCTGGAATGTGACCAAAAGATCAAGCTCCACAGTTAATCTGTCCGCAAATATTAATTCCCCTGGGAAAGCAACGTGTCACCCCTGGCTGTCAACAGAGAAGGTGCATGAGTGCCACTATCAGTTACTGCTGCCAACTCAAATAACATGATCTGAATACACAGCCAGGTGCCCCAACTTCCCCAGTGAGCCACGACATCAGCCCAATCACCAAAACTCCCGTGTCCCACAAACGTTCAACATAGCAGAGACACACTTCATGTGTGTAGAAGTTTCAAACGCTTTCTCAAGAGTTAAGTCTTCCTCACTCCTCAAAGCTGCAGGAGTATTTGTTCTCCCTGTTTCTCTATCATCAACTTAAAGGCTGAAGTCAACTTAAAATTTCTATCTACACAAGGTGCTTTTAGCTTCAATTGAAACAAATGAAATTACACTGATAGAAAAGCAGCAATTACCAACGCTGCTGACACAGGACTGTGTCCTTTAAACTCCTTCAACTAGTGTGTTAGTGAACTAAATCTCCATGTTATAAAAAATACATTGACTTAAAAATGCAGAACAATTCCACTAGTCAAGATTTTCCTTTGCTCCTATCTCACATAGCGGGAAGGACTACAACACCACAAAGAACTTGAAAGTCAAACAAGTCAGCTCAGGTGCATCTCCAAGACAGCACACTCACGTTTGAGGATTAGCAGACATGAGATTAATTAGCACTTTTTAGTAATACAGGTCCCCATCATACACACCAGCCTGCAAATACCAACACTCCTGAGGACATACCTGTCATATTCCAGCCTCCTTGTCAGGTACGTGTTGTTCTTCTTGTACTCGTGCAGCTGATCTTCCTGGCGGATGAATTCCTGCCGTAACTCTGCCAGTTGTTCTAGGCCAAAAAGCAAAAACCAACATGAATACAGGAAGACAAGAAGAAATGCCCCATGGCAGATACAATTTCCAATATCGCCAAGTAAGTAAGAAATTGCTCAAGTTTCATGTCTAGACATACTTTAAGGATTTGTAAACCAGTTTGAAGAAGATGCCACTTTACTCGTGTATGCCAGATGGCAGCATGAATTAGAGACAAATTCTTCTGATACTATGCCAATCTCCCTAAATGTTTCTGTACCTTTGCACTCAGAAGCCTTACACAATGCTTTATCTGTTGGAAATCTCCATAGTTTCCTGAAAGATTCTGTCACTGAGTAGCACGGAAGCGCTGCCAGGTTACTTCAGGCAGGATGCTCCACCACTGTTTGTCTGCAGTGAGTGTACAAAAGGAGGCACCTTCCCGCTACCCATAAAGCCAACACGGATTTCCTGCCTTCACAACTCGTCTAGAAGTTCTCCCTCTCCTCAGGCTACAAATAATGAAGCTCTCTACTATTTTAAGCTGCAGCTACATGGATGCAGGCAGAAACTACGTCTGTTGTGCGCAGGCATGTTCACATCTGAGCACATTCCGGCTCACTCTGAAGTACTCTGAATACAGCAACACCACAGGCATTATATTCACGTCTGTACAGAACTTCAGAGATGTTTCCTGGACCTTCTCTAAACCAGCATAACCATCACAGTGTTTCTGATCAAACTCTATTAAACTGTGTATTTGGCCACGAAAATGATTTTACTGTCTTGTAACTCAGCAGTGCCAAAACACACGTTCATTCTGCAGCAAAGTAAGTGAGAGCCAACTCTGCACTTACCCACACCAGCTAACAAATACAATGAGATTTCACATTATGAGATGTCCCAGCATCACCAGATCCTTCATTTAAACTGCATTCTGCAGCACCTGGGCAGTTAAAATGCACAACTTCAGCCTGCCAAATGAGTTTGGCCATGAATCCCTCACCCTTTAGCCGATGTATGTCTGCCATCTGATACGAGATGTTGTTCTGCAGTTTCATCTGGAAGGAAGAAAAGGTTGGATAAATACAGGTGACCAGCAGGTTGGAGAGGGTTTGGGCTGTGAAGACTCAGGTGTGTCTGTTTGCTTTGTAAAGCCAACATATGGACAGGATTATCGGAGTGACGTGCACAAAGTTCCTGTAAATCTAAGAAACGTGTATTTAGTGATCCGTAAGTGACATCACCAAACTAAACACTGTGTTCGGGCTTTGCTAACACAGGCTTAATTTTTAATTCCAGAACATATTTGTATCAAAAAAGTAGATTGTCTGGACTAAAATAAACATGCTGCATCCTGATACTGCAAAAGGGACTGTAAACAGCCAGTGTCAAAGGTGGGTAAAAATAAACACAGCATCAACAGCAAAACCAATTGTTACTGAAGGTATATGATATAATAGAATTGTTATATTTAAATAAATCTTGTATGCGTTGCTATCTAACATCCTAACACACATTTTATTTTGAGAGGGAATCTCACACCGGTAAACTTCTACAACAGCTTTTAATCTGGCATTTTCAGTAAGGAAAAAAATAGTTACAATAAGTAAGAAATGCACGTACACAAAGTCCTGAAGTACAGACGCTTTGTTTTGTCATTACATAAAGACAAAAACCAGCAGGAGTGAAGAGAAAGTTTCACGTGTGGAATATTCTGAGAAAGGGGGTAAAAATCCTCACCTGCCCTCAGGCACCTCGGGTGCCGTGGTTGTTTTTCTTGCAGTTTCACAAAGGGTAACTGCAGGAAAGTGCTGAGCAGGGCTGTCACGCGTGGGTGACAAGGTCAGCATCACCTCTGGGAACAGCACACTGCAGTGCCAGCACAGCCACTCAGCCAGGACATGCTGGGACATACACAGCGACACACCTGGACACAGGGGCTGTTTCAGTCCCCCCCACCATCTCTGAAGTGTCTGTGTCAGTCACCTCCATTTCCTGTCAAAAAAACCCAAAACACATTTGCCCTGCCTTTAGGATTTCCTCCTCGCACCCGTGCCTTCTCTTTCATCAAATTCTTCATTCTTTAAATATATTCCCCATTGTGTTTTTTTTGTTACAAGAGGCACTCTGAGCAGGCTGATCCGTTTGTCCCGTGTGGGTATGATCAGGCATTGCTGCCTTGGGACTCCAGCCATGCAGGAACTGCAGAGATGGTGCTTTCCTGCAGCACACAGCGTACACGGAGCACGCGTCCGGCAGCTCCGGGCACACAGCAGAGCTTCCCTGGGCAGCAGAGTTTTTGTGCCAGCCTGCAGGATGATCCTGGCTGTCCCTGCCAGCAGGGCACTGCAGGATCCTGGCTCACCCCTGGAGCTGGGCACACAGGAGTGCAGGCAAATCCTGACCCATGCCCAAAACAAAAGCCAAGAGAGTTCTAGGGCCTGGAGAGGCACCATAGGCTCCCACCTATGACAGGACACGGCACTGCTGCACAAGGCTTTTCCCACAAAAAGAAAGCTAGCAGAACTGGCAAATTAGGGACAGAGCAGAAAAACAGTAAAATAAACAAAATGGCCTTGAACATACTTCCTCCAAACCCTGGAACATAACTGAAAAGTCCAGCTCCACAGTTAATCTGTCACCATTTATTAATTCCACCAGGAATGTGATCTTTAGGTAACCTGAGCCCTCTGACCACCGTGCCCTGAAATAGGGACAAAATTACTCCCCACAGGGACACTCAAGGAGCCTCCTGGCACATCAGAGCCACGTTTGCCTCATGCTCTGCCCACTGAGGCATTCAAAGCCTCCTTACAAGATGCACAAAGCAACACCCCATCAGTGCTGGCCTGGGCAGGACTCGCAGAGCTTCACTTCAAAAGCACCCTGCAGCAGGGACACAGAGGGAAGCAGAAGACACAAGTCACCACCAAGCCTCTCCATCCACTGGGCATCCACTGTGCCAGCTCCCCCTCACACGACCCAGGACAGGAGCAGGAACACACAGTGGTTTGTTGTGTTACTGAACAAGTATCTCCCCCTCTTTTGCAAAACCACAGGCAATAATCACATTTTCCTGTCTTCCACTCTAATGCAGATGTTTCCCAGAACCCAATAAATCTACGAACAAAGGAGATCCTGGGAAGTAGCGAGGTCTGTTTTCAGACCCTCGTCTATGAGAATTCCTCACACATAAACCCTTCCCTCTGGCTCCTGCTCATCCCATAACCATGTGCCCGGCTGAGGAAGGGCTGCTGCCTGTGAGCAGGAGCTGCATGGGAACGTGCAGCACTTTCATCACACAATCTTTCCTTTTGGTGATTTTGAGTTTCAGAGAGAAGTGACAGAATTTATATCCAAACCAGCCCAGCTGACAGCAAATGTCCCTCATCTGAAGGATAGAAAAGGAAGCAGCTTTTTTATGATTCATGGGATCTGTTCCACCTACACATGCAAAACCCACAATCCATGAGCCATGGCGCAGGTCCAATTCTTCCTGGGCCATGTCCTCCTTTGGTCTAGACCTGTTTGTATTGCTGAGCTCTCAGGGGCTCCTCAGGGCCTTTCCAAGCACTTGGGATGGAGAAAATAAACCCTCTGTAGCCCAATGAGCCCTGCACAGGAAAAAAACACCAGAAATCCTGTGCATGGTCATGTGGCAACCCTCCAGCGCTGTCTGAGTTGTGAGTCCTGCCATGTAACAACTCCACATTGCTGCTGTCAAGCTACAGCTTTGCAAACTGGGGAGTTACCAAGTTTTGGCAACAAAGAACAGACCCAGCTGCTCCTGGAGATGTCTGACTAAACAGCTTCATCCCAAGCGTTTCTGGGCAGCAGGTAAGGGCAGGGTAGTGTTCCACACCTGGCATGGCCTGCAGCAGGTATGGAATGAGAGGTGCTCCCTGCACGCCTGCCACCTGGAACCTCTCCACCACGGATTGCTGCCAGTCCCACATTTTACTGCGCTCATTGCAAACAGATGTGCAAAGCCATGGAAAAGCCCCAAAACCTAATGGCATGCTGCAAAAAACCCATGGAATACTCAGGAAGCTGGTGCTACCTGTGCATGCAGCACCTGCCCAAACGCCAGCGTAGGCATTACCCATTTGCCTCTCATAGGGCGCTCCAAAAGAGAACTCCTTGTTTGTTCCAAGGTCCAACAGACCCTCAGGAGCTTACCACAGGAGAGGAGAACTCCCAAGAATCCATGCTTTTTCTGTTTATTTTTAAACACAAGACACTGGGTCACACTCCCATATTTGCTCCCAAGAGCAAACAACACCCTGGTGCAGTGTGACAGGCTTGTTCCCTAAGCGAGGGACGGAGGGGAGAGCCAAGAGTTTGGCCTTGATTCTAGAGATCCCCGAGCCAAGAGGAAGCTGCTGCAGAAACTGGAGTTGCCTCAGCACTGGGAAAGGCACTTGATTTATGTGACCACAACGCAAAGAACCTCAGCTGAGGACAAAGGAGCACAAAGCAGAACTGACACTGAGAACCACCAGAGCAGAATCTTCAAATGAGTTTTCCTTAAAATGAGCCTGAATGTGTTGTGATCACTTGATACCAGTGCTGAGGTTTTATTTCAGCTCCTGCATTTCACAAATAGACTAAGATCACAGGTAAGGAGCAGTTTGGTCAGACAGACTTGCCAAATTCTGTTTTGAGAGGAAAAAAATTATCATTCAAGCCTTTTTTGGTCAGACACTTTATATCTACTACTGTTTCCTTGTGACAGACTTTCATTCTCTAAAACAAAGCTTTATTCTCTACTCTCAGAGAAGTAATAGTCACTTAAGCCACTTGAAGGGTTTTAGAAAAAAAATAAACATTGTTGCCACTGAAAAAAGACAGTGGCTTACATGGGAGGAAAAAAGGCCAGTGACTGGTTTTTGATAAAATCCTGCTATTCTGGCCTCTTAGGGCACACTGAACATTTTGAACACAAGAAAGAGGATGTTCAAAAGCTACGAGCTCACACGGCCTTGACTAGCAGCTTCTGGAACAAAGAAGGAAGACACACGGCGCACACTGCAGGCAATTAACACTAAATTTAATTTGGGAGGTTTACTGGGCACGTTTCTCTTGCTGCCCTCCTGCTCTGGCCTGTGCAGTGCCACACTCAGAGCACCCAAAGCCCACGCAGATCCCTGGGAACACCACGGTGGTGGGCAGGCAGGGGCAGCAAGCAGCACCTGTTTGTGCCCCGTGCATCCGAGCGGGCCCTGGCTCCGGTAACTGGTGCTGCACCTCCAGCTCAGAGCTACATGTCCGCCCCCGGTGTCCTACAGCAACACATCACAGACTTCCAGAAACATACAAATGCCTTGCATTAAAAGCACCCCTTGCCATGCAGCCCAGTAACTGATCACAGAATCCCTGAGGCTGGAGGAGCCCTCTCAGACCACTGAGCCCAAGTCATGCCTGATCCCCACCTTGTCACCAGCCCAGAGCACCGGGTGCCACGTCCAGGCCTTCCTGGGACACCTCCAGGGATAGGGATTCCAAACCTCCCTGGGCAGTTCCAGTGCCTGACCACCCCTTCCAGGAAGAAATCCTTCCTGAACTGTGCCTGACAGCTTACCTGAATCCTGCCAGGGGAGTTTTACAGCCACAGGCAGTTACACTAACACACCAAACAAGCTAACTGCCCTTTTGCAGACGGAAGGAGAAGCATCTTGGCTAAACCCCAACCGCTTTAGAATCACTGAATCACTGACGCTGGAAATCACCTTTAAGATCATGGAGTCCATGTCATATCCAATTGGACTTTTTATTGCAATCTAAGGAAAGATAAAAACTAAAAATATGTTTGCTGAACATACAAAGGGCTTAATTTCAATGGTTCAGTAGGAAACATTAATACAAAATCAGTTTGAGGGAGTCTAACTCTGGAAAGGGACATGTACATATTCGGCTTTTTCTGTCACAACTAAACGCATTTTCTGAGGCTGCTCATCCAATGCACGGTAAGAAAGGGCCAGAAAAACAAACCTAGCCAGCAATAAGCCCGGAGAGTGTGACATTTCCATAAATCCCACTGAGAGAACAGTGTTCAATGAGCAGAGTGACGACCTGCATGCAAATACACCCCACACGCCCCCTGAGCAGGACTTGTGCGTTGAACCCCTCGAACTTCCCCGTTCAGGGCAGTTATGAAAGCAGAACAGTGAAAGTTGAGGCATTCACTCATCTTCCACAACAAAAGAACTCCCCAGGCCACCCCCACTGAAAGGGCCAGCTGAATTTTCTATGAGTTTGGCTTCTCCAAGCCAAGGAAAATGACACGTTAGCGAGCAGCAGCGTTGTTTGGTTGGTTTTTTTCCTCAAGTACACGCTGGCAGCATAAAAAGCAGAGTGTGCTGTACCAGGCATTCCAAGAGGTAAGCTCAGGGTGCTACTGAACACCACGCTGGTTTCATTTCCCTTGAAACTGTAGTTTTACGGCTGTGTCTGGTTTCTTGAATGACCCCAAAAGATCAAATATTCTCAGCAGAGACAGAAAGCTAAAAAACAATAAGTACATTTGAAACAGCTGTCTGGAAACGAGCGATCTCACGGGATTTTTATTGTTCACACACACACACACACACACACACACAGAGGAGATCTTCAGCTCTTTTAGGGGACGTCTGCAGAAAACAGAGTGTGCTGCAGTTGTCCCAGCAGCACCAAACCTGCGCCTCGGGGCCTTCATTCACTCCCGGGCTGCCTAGGCTGCAGAGACACCTTGGGCAGGCGAGGACTAACAGTGCCCCGGGCTGAACCGCCCCGCAGGGCACCGGGACCCCCCCCGGGCTGAGCCGCCCCGCAGGGCACCGGGACCCCCCCCGGGCTGAGCCGCCCCGCAGGGCACCGGGACCCCCCCCGGGCTGAGCCGCCCCGCAGGGCACCGGGACCCCCCCCGGGCTGAGCCGCCCCGCAGGGCACCGGGACCCCCCCCGGGCTGAGCCGCCCCGCAGGGCACCGGGACCCCCCCCGGGCTGAGCCGCCCCGCAGGGCACCGGGACCCCCCCCGGGCTGAGCCGCCCCGCAGGGCACCGGGACCCCCCCCGGGCTGAGCCGCCCCGCAGGGCACCGGGACCCCCCCCGGGCTGAGCCGCCCCGCAGGGCACCGGGACCCCCCCCGGGCTGAGCCGCCCCGCAGGGCACCGGGACCCCCCCCGGGCTGAGCCGCCCCGCAGGGCACCGGGACCCCCCCCGGGCTGAGCCNGAAGGCGAGCACGGCGATCACGGCCAGCAGCGCCACGAGCACCAGCGAGGGCAGGCGGCCGCCCCGGCGGTTCGCCCCGAACCCCACCATGGGGGAGGCCGAGGGCGGAGGCTTCAGGGGAAGCTGGGAAGGCGCTCAGGCGGGGGCCCTGANCCCGCCCCTTCCGCCTCTCGCGAGAGGAGCCCGCGGAGCTCTCGCGAGAGCCTGGTCCCGCCTGCCCTGAGGCGGCTTGTGCTGAGGGGCGGCGCGGCGGGGAGGGGAGCGCTACAGAGTTACGCTAAAAGGCGCTAAAAACCTCGCAGTGTCACAGCCTGCCATGCGCGGGGAGCCTTTTCACGATCACAGCCCCGTCCAGCCTGGCCGGGAACACTGCCAGGGATCCAGGGGCAGCCACAGCTTCTCTGGGGAACCTGTGCCAGGGCCTCCCCACCCTCACAGGGAACAATTCCTTCCCAATATCCCATCCATCCCTACCGTGTGGCAGTGGGGAGCCATTCCTTGTGTCCTGTCCCTCCACGCCCTTGTCCCTCTCCAGCTCTCCTGAAGACTCTTTAGGCACTGGAAGGGGCTCTGAGGTCTCCCGGGAGACTTCTTCAGGTGATGATCCCCAGCTCTCCCAGCCTGGCTCCAGAGCAGAGCACACTGGGGCAGGAATGTCATGGGCATCTCAGCCCCATGCCTAAGAGATGTTTCCTGAGGGAACAAAGTGTGTCCTTGGAGCGAAGCGAGGGGGTGAATCATTTGTTTTATAAGAAACACTCAGATAACGCATTTATTCCTGGGCAGATTCCCTCACACACTGTTAATGTCGCTATGCCGTTGGTTCTCATAGGGGGAAATTGGACACAGAGCTGGGCTGAAACATGGAACCAGCTCCAGCCGTGGCTGCAGCCGCTCCCTCAGTGTGAGGGGAGAAAGATCACAGCAGAGTCAGGGTTTGCTGTGAGGGGAGAGAGATCCCAACAAAGTCAGGCTTTGGTGTGAGGGGAGAGAGATCCCAGCAAAGTCGGGCGTGCAGGTGTTCACCCACACAGAGACTTTGGGCTTGGCTTTACTGCCTGTGGTGGGATTTAGTAACAGTTTTGCTCCACTGCTGTGGCCAAGCACCTCGGGCAGCAGAGGGTCGTGGTGAGCTTCTGGGCACAATCTCAGTACCTCCAGCTGCAAATGGTATGGGGAGGATATGGGAGAAACAGAAGGGGATCAGTTTTCCTCCTAAAAGGAGCAAAAAGAACAGTATTTAAGAAATAAAGTATAAAATACCTTCCTGAGACACAGCATACATTGTGCAGAATGGCTGTGACAATGGTGTCACAGCTTTCTCCTTCCCACCTGATTCCATACTTCACATATCAATATTTGCACTTTGGCACTTTAATTGCTGCTACGCTGATGGCCCATTAATTTGCCAACCTGCTCTCTGCAGATGGCAGTGCAGATTCACATTCCAAATCCAGCGCTGCAATTTTTTCCTTCTTGTGAAGCTGGATAGTTCCAGGGTTTAAGTCTGCCGTGTTCGGCTTGTTCCTTCTGGTTGTGCCAACCTCACCACTGTGAGCCAGGAAATGTTTGTCTAAATAATGGAAATACAATGTAAATGTGACAGATTTGACCTCAGAACTATACCTGGGTTTTACACGCTTTGGTTCGGTACTAACCTGTAAGAGTCAGCTCAAAAATGTCTCCACGTAGTGCTCAGTGGTGTATCCCCGTCTCCTGTTTCAGCTGTTCCTGTTGGAATTTGTTTGATTTCCCAGCTCCTCAGAGTTCAGGGTCAGAACTGGCCCCTGTACAATTTTTGTGGTTTCCTTTGCATATCTGGGAACTGAGGCAATACCAAGGAGTTTTCTTTTTCCAATTAATTTGCCATTTAATTTCATCTGTGTTCCACACCCTGGGATCCTGTCCTAGTCTGTTCTTTTCCTGGCTGGAAAGGTGTTCCTGCTCCCTCTCCCTGGCTGTAATCTTACACCGTGTGTTGGAATAATGTATCCCATGGCATGTTCAGCTTGGCCTCTGACGAGACCTTGGCTGATCCTTGGCTTCTCTGCCACGATCTGGTGTGAATGGGGAGATCACTCCCTGGAGCACTCATGTTGTTTCATCCTGAAACCCAGAGCAAGCACAAGAACTAAGCCTTAATCCCTGTACCTGTCATGGAGAAAGTGAAGGATCCAAAGAAGAAAATGTATTTGGTGTTGTATCAAAACCTTCCAGATCTTTCTATGCATCTTTTCCATTTGTCTGCCACTAACCACATTAATATACACAAAGGTTATTTAACAAAAGAATAGTAGTAAAACAACAAACTCTTATATCCACTAATGTAGTCAAGAAGTAACCGAGACGGAATTAATGGAGTTTTTTTCTACATCACAGAGAATAAAAACTGATGTAATTGAATGACTTTTCTGTTAGCATTACCAGAATGTCATAAAAATGTGCAGAGGTTTGATAATATAAAATTACAGTGGTTCTGGAAGGTGTTAACATTTTCCAAGGAAGAATGGTCAGGACTGGTGGTGCTGCAGAGGCATGTAAGCAGCAGCATGAGAGCCCTTATCAGGGGAGAAAACACTCAGAGGAGCCTCAAAAACTGCTGCTTCAACCCTTGTACTGTTACAGCCTAGGACAGGGCATCCTCGTGCCATGGTTTTGCTGGTGAAGCCCATCGCATACATTTGATTTTCTTCTTCCCTTGAGACATTCCACTTTGCAAAAGAATTGCTGATTATTTGCTTCCTTTTTTTCTTTTCCTGTTGTGAAGTTGGAAAGTTTAGGAGCCCCACATGTGGTATTTTTAGAACCAGTCTTGCATTGTTACTGCCATGGCACTTTTATCGGTTAAAGCAATAAAAAATCTGAGTTGTTGTTCCAGCCAACTATTTTGATCCCTTCAGAGCCCAGAGCAGGTTTTTAAATGAAAGATAAATTTAGCCATATTTATTTTTTGTGCATAATTTAACTCAAAGATAAGAAGACAGTCTGATTTAATAACCTATTCAGCATTACAGAAAATTGGTGATTTTAAAAGCCTCTGATTAAAGATTCTAGGTTCCTGTTTCCTTCCACTGTAGCAGAATAAACCTTTTTTTTAATGTATTACAAGTTTGTGGGTTTTTACAAACATTCTGAACACAGAACTCAAATTATCCAAGACTTTTTAGCATATTCTTAAAAACTGATTAGCATACTCCATCTGTTGGTATGCCAAGCAACTGTCCAAATGAGCAGCATTTCCATGGAGATTTGTAAAACTACATTTAAAGTAGGAAAACAGCTCTAGCAGGGGGATGGCATTGGAGGGGTGTTTTATTGGAATGTGATTGTTGCACTGGTGAGGTTGATGCTTAAAGCGGTGTTGTCCTGCGACGTGTCCAGGACCTCCTCACCTCAGAGCTGTGTCTGTGAACACTTTGGGTGCTCATTTGCAGGAAGAACAGTAAAAATAATTCATTTCCATTTCAGCACATTTGATGAGTACCCACGAGTGGCCCTCAGTGCTCTGAGGGCATCTCTTTCCCGTCTCTAGCAAAGTGTAACTTGGGCTGCAGAAGCCAATAAGGCCCGTTGACTCCTAAGGAAAGTGTTTGCTCTATCTCTGAAGGGTGAGGGTGGCACTTGAGCAGCTGGAGAAGGACTTGAATGGAATCAGAGCTGGGGTTTACAGCTGAAATGGGGTTGTGTTTATTTATGGGCACCTGAGGTTTGGAAATCTTTCTGAGAATAAGTGCTTTGGAGTGAGGTATCAGAATCAATCTCTCAGAACATGTTGCTTTATGAAAACAAACCCAGGAACATCTGGGACTGGCTCACCAAATGGCAGCCCAAAGAGCAGGCCTGTATCCAGGGAATTGTGATTGGCTTGAAGCTGCATCCCAGGCCGGGAGCAGGGAGCACATCTGTTCCTGGGAAGCAGCTGGGGAGGCTCAGTGCAGTCTGGCATTTTGGAAAAAGATGCTTTCTCTCAATAGTATTCCACAGAAGAAGGTTTATTTTCATTTTTAGTAGCAGCTCCGAGGGGCTGGTGGAATTCCTGTAACAGCAAATGACATTTCCAGCAAGGATAAAGCCACAGCTGCTGGCAGGAGCTCCCATAGGTTATTGTGGATAATCACTGAAAAGGCAAAGCATTGATTTTGGAGTGATTTTTGCAGGGAAGCGTCTGTGAGGGAATGAAGAGTGAATGGTGCGCTGGGAATGGTTTTGTCTGAGCTTCAGAGAGGAGCTGACGGCTCACGGAGCTCCTGGGGATGCCAGCCAGGCTGGGCATGCCCAGAGTGGGTGTGGGGGGATCAAAATGCCCGTTTTCCCTCAGGCAGGGGTGGTTGCAGGAAGGGGAAAGCATCGCTGTGGATTTGCCTGGGAAGAGATGAGCTTCAGAGGAGCAGAGCTGCAGCCAGGTCCTTGGAGCAGCTGTTGAAGAAGGTGGCCTGAGGAACAAGAAGTGGGGCAAAAAGAAAAATGTCCTTGGAGGTGAGGTAGCCGTGGCCCTGGAGTGGGTGCAGGAAGCTTGTAGTTGTTCCCTGCTCCTAGAAGGAAAGGTTATGTGTGCTGGGAAGGAGCTCAGCCCGAGTGCAAACAAGTATTTTAACACGGGGAGCTGAGGTTCTGTTGTCTCATGTTGTGGTTTCACAAAACATCCACCTCAATTACTGTTTCTTTGTTGCTGGGGAGCACAAGCAGAGGAGGAAAATAATAATTTAAATTTAACTCTGCTAAATATACATGAGATTTCCTGGGACAAAGAAAAGACTTCTGTAGCTTGAGGGGGTGTTGCTGTGCCAGATTTCAGAGGCTCTACTACAGCCAATAACATTCTTGGAACAGCTTAGTTGGAAGCATTTTTACAACATTTTTTTAGGCAACACAAATACAGCCGTTGCCTCCAGGAGTGTATGGGATTGCTCTGGAAGTCACACCAAGTATATCCGTGTGGTGCTGATTGTTACTGGGTTTATTTTGGGGAATTAGAGAGAGTCCAGGATGATACAGTTTGCAGATCATGCCCTTGAAATGTAAAGAAAATGTTTAAAAATGTATGTCTGGCCTCACTTTCCCTGGATGATTATGGTCACAGTATACGCATTCAGATATTCCAAGGGCAGGGGCTCTGTGTTTTCACTCTGCCTAGGACAATGAAGCCCTTCCTCAACTCCTGTTGCTGGAACTGCCATGTAATAAAGACTACAGCTGCCACATGATGCCAGTTACAGTGCATCTCAGTTACCTACATTTCATGGGTTGAAAAGGTAGTAGACAATTCTCCAAAAAACGTGTCTTATTTAAAAAATCTTCTGTCTGGTACATGGTATCATACTGAGGCACTTTCTGATAATTGGGAATTGGTTACACGAAACATCTTTTTAAAAACCTTAATTTGATAATGTGAGTGCTCCTAAAATAATTGATTTCCGAACTGGTAGGGATAGTGGCAATTTTGTGTTTGTTGCTTCCTATTCTAAATTTGATAACAGCTTGAGGCCAAGCTTTTAAGGCAGTTAAGCATCCCCAAGCTCCATCAGGGAATTTTCTGCTCCGTACACCAAAAACCCTAAAGGCTTTGCCATAACGTATAAAGGTTCATGTACAGTGTCACAGGACAAAATCTCACCTTGTCCTGGTTGTGCTCTGGATTCACACCTGGGAACTGATGTTTTTGTTTTAATAATTAAATATACCCAAACTCACATTAAAATAACAAGTCAAAGCTCATCATGCTGAGGGACTCTGCTCCTCGAGGGTGAAACGTTTCCACAAGGAGGGGGTGGATATTTTGGAGGTCAGAGCTCAGGCTGGTGGGACTGCCTGGGAAATGCACTTCACCCAGTCAGCCTTTCTTCTTAGGAGAGATGCTCCATTGTGAGGCCTCAGGAAGCCTGCAGGGGTCTACAATATTCTGAATTTTACAGCCTAAACCTTTTGTTGTCAAGCTCGAGCAAGGTTTGCCTGGCCTCCTCTCCACATTCCTGTGTCCAGGGACTCCATGCTGTACCCAGGGCAGTTTGACCAGGAGTTTGGAGAGGATTTTTCACTCAGGTTGCTGAGCACTGCTCTGACCTGCACCAGCTGCTTCCTGCAGAGATGATTTAGGAGTTAGATATGATGATCTTTGGGGTCCCTTCCACGTCAGAATATCCTGTGATTCCATGGTCTGAGGCCAGGGTGCCCCGTGCCGTGCCCCAGCCAAGCATCCCAGCACTAGATGGTGCCAGGCACCGCCGTGCCATGCGTGAGGAATGGCAGATCCAATTGCACAGGCACTGAAGCGAGGCAGAGCCGTAAAACTCCACTGCAAACAATGTTCATCAATTATGGCATAAGTACTGGGCTACGATAAAATCAGCAATTAAGGCCAAATGCTTATTAAGGATTGAGAGATTCAATGAGAGCTCACTGGGCCGTGAGGAGCAGTGCTGGAGCCCAGCTGATTCTTCTGCTTTTCCCAGCTTACACACAAATGGCTGCTGCTGTTTACCACTCGCACCGGGAGACAATTCGGAATGGCAATTCCGAGGGAAGAGCTCTAAAAGGCCGAGTAATTTGTTGCGAGCAGGTGATGATGATTTCTGTACGTGAGTGCAGGAATCCACTGTCTCAATAGCCCAATTCCTTGTGCTGTTCATGCCCTCTGGTTAGGTCACAGTTATGATTCCTGGCCTAGGTGTTTTGTTTTTTTTTCTTGTAGATTAAGAAAGCCACAAATAGATCATCAGAGATTGTTGGTGTCTGCGTCAAACCCTGACGTGCTTTTGTATCCTCAATTATGTTTTAAGAGCTCCTTCCTTTGTCTTGAAGAAAAAAAGAAAACAAATTATTATTGCAACTCCTGGGTTGAAAAGCACTTTCCATCATACTTGGGAATCTCCTGTGTTTGTTTCTGCCTTCAGAGTAGAACCCCAGGATTTGATTGATAAACTCCTGGTCACAGTTTGGGCAGATTTCCTTTATTTCTCTAGAGGAATTGGCGTTTCAGAGTAGGAAAAGCAGCAGATCGAGCTGAGGACTAGGAGAGCTCTCTGTGTGCATTGTGCATTAGCATAGTTTCAATTATATATAAAGCGTGCATTTCTAATTTAATTTAGGTGTCAGTGGAACAGCAGCCGTTGAACAGTGGATATTTACGGGCTCTCCAGCACAGAGCTGAACCCAACCCCACTCCCATTATGCTCATCACGTCAACAAGAATCATCTTCCCTGGGACTTCTCTGGGAACCTTCCAGAGAATGCTGAGAGCTCAGACAGCCTGTGCAGGACACAGGAGGGACAAAAGGAGACATCCTGGGCAGTCTCCCAGTTCAGTGCTGGGTGTGGATCAGGGGACATGGTTTACAGAAGCCAAAACACCTGGACATGCTGGGTCCTTCCTTAGCAGGGCAGCGTACCAGCTGTGCAGTTTAGTGTGGACAGGGTGAATTCCCAAGTCCCTTCCAGGTCTGTTAGCCATGAACCACTGCAGCGAAATCCTGGGCTCCGACCTTAAAGGAAATGGAAGCAGATGTTGCGTAGATGCTCCCGCAAAGGCAAAAGGAATATCGAGCCAGGTTAAGGAAAAGCTGACATAGGGTAGAAATGGGATACGTTTTCAAGAGCAAATGGTTCCATTAAGTCCGAGGAAGCGCTTGTGTCCTTGGAGGTCAGAGCTGGCCTGACGTACTGTGTCCATCCAGGGCACTCAAAAACTGAACAGGCCTTGATGTGCTAAATTAGGTTACAAATAATTTAAACAGTGTTACAGAGAAAATTCATTATTTCCTTGTACCTCTCACTGTGGTTCTTCCCCTTCTTGCCTTTGCTCCTCGTCCTCTGCTACACACCCGCTATAGAATTTTTGTTGTTCTCTAAGTGTCAAATTGTTTCCCTCCCGTCACTTGATTTTTTTTTAATGTTCAGTCTAATTAAGGCCTCGGAGCCAAGACGTGCAGAACAAGGGGATCAATTGTGCTCCCACTTCCATGGCGTGAGCCTGGAGTAACTCTGTGGAATGCTGCAGTAAATTTCCATGAGCCTCGGCAGAGCTGCTCCGGCCGGGCAGCTCAGGGGGAGCTGACTCAAACCTCCCAGAGCGTCAGGAGGGCACCGAAGACAATCCATTACCATTGGGAACTGTTACACTGCATGAGAATGAGAAAGGAAATAGCTGGGAAGCTGCCAGGCTGCCTCATCCCGGGGTGTCCTTGGGAGCGCTGCTTTCCTGTGGGGCTCTGGGAGAGGGAAAAGGAGGGTGGGTGGGCATAGGGAACATCCTCGGTGGCCATAGCTGCTTTCCTTCTTGGGAGATCACAGTGTCACAGAATCCCAGGATCACTGAAGTTGGAAAAGACCTCCAAGACCATTGAGTCCAAGCTGTGACCAATCCCTGCCTTGTCAACCACACCACAGTGATGGAGCTTTCCACAGCAATTGGTTTCCCTTTCTGCCTTCTAAATGCTTTTTCCACAGGATAGCAGTTGGTATCAAGAGCATTCCTGTGGGAACAGAGAGATCAGGAAGGGGAGTGATTGTCAGGGCTGCTTCAGTGATGGGCCTAATTTAATGGGATGGCTGCGACCCAGGCTGGAGGTTGAGTGATGCAAGTTGGAGAAGAGAAGAGAAGAGAGAAGAGAAGAGAAGAGAAGAGAAGAGAAGAGAAGAGAAGAGAAGAGAAGAGAAGAGAAGAGAAGAGAAGAGAAGAGAAGAGAAGAGAAGAGAAGAGAAGAGAAGAGAAGAGAAGAGAAGAGAAGAGAAGGGAAGAGAAGAGAGGAGAAGAGAAGAGAAGAGAAGAGAAGAGAAGAGAAGAGAAGAGAAGAGAGAGGTCACGTAAATAACATCATCCAGCGTGTTTGCTGTGAGCAAGCAGAATGTGAGTCGGGCAGAAATCTGTCTCTGTCAGGGACTCCTGCCGATCCATTTCTCCGTGGATCAGCTGCACATAAAGTTAATCTGCTTATGCAGCAGCTGAGAGACTGAGATGCCCTCAATGCCCTCATCTCATCCCTGCATCCAGAGAGAGTCTCCAAATCCCAGGGGAGCGAGTATTCCATCTGCATTTGGCATGACCACCCCTCATGCCTCTCCTTTCCTCTCCCCCTCTGCAAGGCATTGGGTGGGACAGGATTGAGCAGGAGCGAAGTCACCTCTGAGGACACATCTCATGGAATGTGTCCCTGTCCATGGCAGGGGGTGGAACAAGATGAGCTTTAAGGTCCCTTCCCACCCAAACCATTCCATGATTCCATGATTCTGTGGGCTGGGGTGGAAGCTTGTGGGCGTAGAGCCTCAGTGCCACTTCAGATTATCCGTATCTCTGTCACAGGTGTTCAGGGAATCACATGTATGCGTGTCCTCCAAAACCTTGGGCTGGCCTCCATCGATAGCTTCTTGTCCTCACCGGCAGTGTCAGCCAGGCTGCTCCAGGGAATCTGCTCTGACCAGTTCATTGTGCAGCCACAGGAGCTCAAATGCCACGAGAAGGAAAAGAAGAAAACCTTTATTTTGTCCTAATTTAAAATCAGCCAAAGTGCATAGATTGGAAGATTCAGTTCATGTTTGTAAACGTTAGTGGCAAATGTGTAACTTAATCTGTATCTTACTTTATTTATTTCATTTAGAGTATCATTTATAATACCTTATCTTTTATTTTACAATAACATCTATAGTCACATTGCAAGGGCCAACCAGAATTAATCTGTGATGCTTCCCTCTGGTTCATTTCTAGATAGAAGCCCTGGAAGATAATTTGCATTCAATACAGATTTTCTTTACCAGCCTTGGACCCCTGTTCCTTATCACCTGGCCTGATGGGTCAGGACAATCCCTTCACTTTTGTATTAGTGCTGCCTCCAGGCCCACCTACTCCACGATCCAAGGGCTGGTGGGTTCCAGGGAGCTCATCCATGTCTGTACTCCTGTAATTTCCTGTAACAAACAGTGCAAGGTCATTGCTATGGGGATGGTTCGCGCCAGGCTCCTGGGATGCTGCTCCCTGCTCCTGCAGAGCTCTGCAGCATCGAGCTGCACGTTGGGCACGTTGCAGTTCCAGTTTGGAACACCTCTGTGGGCAGCACAGCCCATGGTCAGGACGCTCCTTTTGTGTTGCACTACTGCAAAACAGGGAACCTATTGAGGGAACGCTGTATTTCCATGGGGAAGAGTTTGGGATGGGGAAGGGCTGGGCTTGCCTGAACGCATGAATGTGCATCCTTGGCTTCCCTGTTTTAGCTGGATTTCTGAGGTCCCAGTCACATGCACCCCTTTATTTAGCTTTGCTCTCTGGAGGAGACCATAGCCAGTGCACTCTGAAAGTGCTTCTTCCTGATTGCTTTCCCTTTCCAGCTGCATTTTAGCAGGACAGCAGGTCAGCCAGCGAGACCTCCTGGACTTTGAACTGTGTCCTAAGAGCATCATTTTTCCAAGCCCCCTCATCCTCACAGAGATTTCTCTGCCTGCTTAGCACCACACACAGCAACAATCCCATTCTTATCACCTGAGCGCCTTCAACAGATTCTCAGTCTCAACAAGTTAATTAGATTAAAGTGTTTAAAAAAATCACTTTCACAGTGAGACATGAGCAGAAAGCAAGATGCTTCTCCTCGTCTAAGAGAGCAAGAGCCATGTATTATATCAGTTAATTGGTTCAGCTAAAACTTGGATAATTCAGTTACTCCAGAGTGAGTGATTTAATAACAAACCCTTCAGTTCACAGCAGCCCAGTGCTCAGGGTGTGTGAAGACGTGCAGCAGGGCTGTGTGCAGGCAGGGCTGTGCAGGGTCCTGTGAGGAGCTCCAGGTGTCTTCAGCCAAAACAGCCACCAAGGGCATGAACCTGCCTGGATAAAGGGAGGAGCAAACAGCAGGCACCCAGAGAGGAGTAATTATTCCTGGGGACCTCTTCACAAAGGTCATCCTCAGATGGTTTTAGTGCAGCCTCTTAAGCCTGCACCTCAAGACTGTCTCTGTTACAGTGAACTACATTTTTAGCCCAGTTTTCCTCAGGATGAAGCGTTGCAGTCACACCATCTGGCTGCCTGCACGGTTCCCTCCCAGAGCCTTTGTCATGTGCTTTGATGTGTACTATTAGGTGGATTTTACCAAATTGCTTTTGCTATACTTCAATATTTTTCAAAAATTAACACTACTAAAGTTTGCTTTCAAAAATATTTACCCCAAAGACAGTGGGGAAAACGCTCCCAAGTGGCATTGAACATATGAGATTATGCAGGAAAGTGTGATTTCTCAATGGGGAATTTTACATCCATTTCGTTGCAGTCACAGTGCAGTTGTGTTCATCCCACAAGTGAATCGTCCCCTTCAGTACCTACCCACGGGACAGGTAAAGCTTAATAATTGCTGCAGACATTAGTGAGGGTTGAAATTAGATGATCTTTAAGGTCTCTTCTGACCCAAGCCATTCCAGCTTCATTCTACACCTGACCATGACCCACAGGGATCGATAGAATTGGGGTTTTTTGACTTCTTGGCGGTTTTGTCCCGGTTCAGAGTAAGGTGAAGGGAGGCCCTTGGAGAGGGGTCTGTCCGTGCACCCCTTTGCCCCTGGAGAGGGTCAGTGTGCAGAGAAGCTGAACATATTC
The DNA here is from genome assembly GCA_013397755.1 of Cnemophilus loriae. NCBI lineage: Eukaryota > Metazoa > Chordata > Aves > Passeriformes > Corvidae > Cnemophilus > Cnemophilus loriae. The sequence goes on along the minus strand of VZTF01004366.1, from coordinate 577,468 downwards.
CGTGGCTGGGGCTCGGCTGCGTGCCTGGATTGCCGGGCAGCAGGAACATCAGCGCTGCCTGAGCCATGGCTCCGAGCCACGGCCCTGTTTCCTTCCAGCACTATTGAAGTGCTTCTCTCTGTCTAGACTGTTTCATGTCCTTTTCAGTGCCTTTTTTATGCCCAGAGTTTTATGGCAGCAGCCTGGGAGCATAATTCCCTTGCCCTGGAGAAACAGCCGTCAAGACAAGAAAAGTGTTGGGGTTGTTTGTGCTCTCATGCAGCGTTGTGCCCACACAGAGCAACTCCTGCCTTTCTCATGGCATCTGCTCTCAGGCACAGTTGATGTAAATATCCTCAAAGCCATTTTATATCCAGCTGCTAGTGAATCTGCTGGAAGTACATCCACTCATTTTCCTCCTACAGCTCGTGGAACATGGAGTCAGAAGTGTTAAGTTCTTTGTTTGGTAGAGGACATGCTAGAAACTGCTGGTTCAAAAAGATTAGGCACAGTAATTAAAGCATAATTGCTATTAATAGTTGTCTTCCTAATCAGACTTATCTCTCTATTGCTCCTTACCTCAGAGGATTTTTCTTTCTTTATGTTTTTCTGGGAATGTGTTGTTATGGATGAAACGAGGCAAACCATGGCCATAAACATGTGGGTAAATGTGTGTAATTCAGGGAGCCCAGCACACACTGGCAGGTCCCTGGGGGAGTGGATCCGTCCCCAGATGGGAGCGGATCTGTTTTCCTCACCTGCCTCCCTGTGCAGCCGGGCAGCAGCTCCCGGTGCTCTTTCATTCACTCCAGCCCACTTTCGAACAGTGCCATGGGGTGGGTGCCTCTCAGCTCGGGCTGTGTGGTGTCCCTGGGTGCTGGCAGGAGGTGGCTCCTCTGACCGGAGCCTTCCCGTGGCAGGAGCCGGAGCAGAGGCTGGTCGTGCCCGATGGCACTCGTGTCTTCTACAAGCAAGGTCCTGAGGAGGGCAGCTGGGGAGCTGCACATTCCAGCCCTTGACATAGCCTTTGTGGAGAATTCAAAGTCTGGCCCAACCCAGTCTGGTGCCAGCTGTGTTCCTCTGAAGGTCTGTCGGTGCAGGAGCAGGGCTGGGAGCACTCCGTCAGTCCTTTCTCTGCATCACTTCGTGCAAAGACAACACATTTTCCTCCTGTCTTGGTTTTATCTTTCCTGCACACTGTCTCTATCCCACTCCTCTGTGCTTCCTCGCTTTCTGCCATCCCATTTCTGCTTGTTTCTTCCTTTCCCTTTTTTCTTTTCCAGTATTCATATTGCCCCCAAGTGCAGCCGTGCAGCTACAGGAGAAATCCCCAAACAATCTGCCAGCCCTTTGAAGAAGGGTTGTGTTCTTCTATGTCAGCTTAATTACTGTGTCCCACTGAGGACGCCAAGGCCTTCTGGGAGGGGAGAGCAGAGGCAGCTCTGAGCGATGGATTCAGGCTGGGACTGTGCCCGGGGCACTGAAGGGCTCCCGTGGGACCCTGCCTGTCACCTGCCCTCTTGTCACCCTGTCTGTGCCTCCAGCATCTTATTGTGTTGTATTTATTACGGGTTGGTTCTTACAGACCTGTCCCTCAAGTGCTGAGCTCCTCACCTGTGATCTGGAAAAGTGCTGAGCAGAGTGCTCAGAAATAAGCACTTTATTTAGTCACTGAGCTGGGTCAGAGCTGGCCGTGCCTGGTGGGAGCAGGCCTGCACTGCACCACACAGAGGGTAAATCGAATTACAGAGTCCCTGGGGACAAATCCTGCTGACTGTCCTCCCTGCTGGCTTCTCTTCCTGAACCTGTAGATTCTGCTTTTCCCACACCTCAGGTCCTGCTTCTGCCTCTCTTACCTGGTCACCGCCAATATCGACAAACGGAACTGCTCAGAGCATGAACTTTGCGAGAAAATCCATATTTTTCATGGCTGAACACCTTTCCTGCCTAAACACCGTGATTTCCCGGAAACAGCATGAAGCTCTTGTTAATGGGCCTGATCCTGTGAGCATCTGAGCTCACTTTGTTCCCACTGACTTCCTTGGCAAGTGAATATATTCATTTATATTTATATAAAATATAGTCAAATAACATACAAAAATTATTATACTAAATGAATATATCCATTTATATGAATTATTACATATATAATATATGAATAAATATTCGTATATTCATTTGACTTTCACAGTCTGCCAGCACGTCTGCCCTTCTCATGACCACTTGCTTTAACGATGGAAGGGATATATAGGACTTGAGTCAGGCTTATCTTATTCCCCATCCCAGTCAGGCTAAGCCAGAGCATCACCTGCCCCCCTCTGGAACCAGAGCCCGTCTGGAGCCTCACGAGGAACCCTGCAGCTCTGGTGGAGCTGGAACCTCAGTTGTGTTTTCAGGACGGTGTTTTGGGGTGGCCTGTGGATGCTGTGTGCATCAGCCCAGCGTGTTTCTGGAGCAGGCAGGGTCACATCAGAGCCGTGCTTTTTACAGAAATAGCTCCCAAATGTAACCATTGTGTCAGAGCACATTTATGAAATTTGGCAGAATTGCAGGATGTGTGGGGTTTGTGTGCGTGAGGGTAAATCTGTGCTCCAGCCTCCTCTCTGACCTGCAGACGAGGTTTGTCCCAGCCTCTTGGGCTGTGTGTCCTTGCCTGGTTTGGGACCACAATAAACAGCCCTGGGTGGGGATACAACAATGCCAGGGCTTGAACTCCCAGCTAGAGCTTTCCTCTGCTGGCCGAGACGGGCATGGAAGCAGAGTCAAGGCATTCGAAGCCCCCCAGCACATGAAGAAGGAGGCTTAGCAGCCAGCATCTCCTCGGGCAGCCACTTAAAAGTGCACAGAAATAGAGAATTCCTGGTGGGCTTCAGCAAGGTCCATCCAAGAATGGGAGGAGCAGCACCACCTCCAGAGCTGGGTGTGCCATGGGAGCTGCCCTGTGCTGCACCATCCAATGCCCAGGGAGGTTCAGCTCTGCCCAGCCCAACTTCTGTCACCTCAGAGATCCACTGGGAGATCTGGGGCCCTGGCTGGGGTCACACATCGCCTGGGAAGTCACCTATCCATACACGGCACTATTGTAAAAGCACATCAGTTTGCTTTACCATTACCTGGGTTTTCCAGTCTCCAGTGAAAAATGAGAACAGATTTACTTCCTTTCTTGCATCTGTTTGACATTTTTTAGTGCTCTTAAATGGTGTCAGAAAAATCCAAGCATGAGTGAAAGCAGGACTGGTAAATGCTTTCATTCCTTCAGCTCATGGGCACCAAACATCTCCCATTGCCTGTTTCTGTTATACTGTAATTAATGGTTTAATGCATCTGTAAAAACAGGGAAAAATAATCCTAACCCTCTGCAAAGAGCTTTCTTTGGAAAACAAAAGGCCACACTAGAAAGGGCATCTCAGGTTTGTCCCTGGTCATGCGCGTTTCCAGCCATTGAATCATATGGTGAGTGATGAGCAGTGACACATCGGAGTTCAGTTCCATCCCGTGTCAGAGGAGGCAGCCTTTGAGGGGGTTTTAGTCAAAAAACTGCAATAAGAAAGGTTTTTCTCCTTGTGGGAGTAAGTAACCATCTCTCAGGGTCTTGGGAAGCAGTTTCCAGTAGGGGTGCCTGGAGCCCTCGCATGGGTCACCAGCTGGGTTCCCACCCCACCAGCTCTCACCCCGGCATGCACAGGACAGGCAAAGGCCAGAGCTGGTGGGGACAGCGCGCCGGGAGCTGTGCCACCAGCCACGGTTCTGGCAGGGCACGGCTGGAGCAGGACGGTTCCGTGGCTCCGGGGCTCTGGCTGCTCACGTTGTGCCTCTCAGGCTGTGTTAGACAGCAGAGACAGGGCTGTGCCACTCCAGATCCAGGAGATGCTGGTCTCCATGGCTTGCCTTGCTTTGGGAGGAACAGATGTAACCTATTTGTTGGATGTCTGAAGGGCATTAGGAAAAGGTCAGTGGTTAGAATATGGATGACGTGCTTCAAAAGTGCATTAAAATAGCACAGTTCATTAAACTCTGAGAAGCAGAATGTTCAGAGTTAAGGGGGGAATTTTCTTTATAATCCCCTTTGTGGCCAGTTTTGTGTGGACGAATTTAAAATAGTTTGATACAGTTTTGCATAGGGGTTTTTTTGGGCCTTGTTATAAAATATTCATACTGCAGTTAAGAGAACTGAATCAGGACTTGCAGTCTGCTCCTGTGACTGACATGTATCCCCATGCCCTGCCTATATTCCTGTTTATTCCAATACACACGCAGTGGTGGAGCAAACACCATCAGTGACAAGCGTGTTCCCTGTCATTGGGAAGCCATCCTTGGTAAGAACAGATTGCCTTCAACAATTTGTCTTCAACAATTTATCTTCAACAGATTGTCCTCAGCCTCCTGAAGGAGGATTGGATTTGCTTCTCCAACTCCAGATTGGAAGCTCTGCCCCTGAGCCATGAAAGCAATGGCAGAAAACAGCTCCCTGCATTCTAGCAGAGGGTTATAGACTAAGCCAATCAAACAAACGAGACAGTGGTTTAATGAGAGTGGCCCGGGGAAGCAGCCAAGGGACTGTCCCTCAGGAGTGCTGTCTGCGGGGCACCCATCCCCTGCTGCCAGAGCTGGCAGGAGCCCCTGCTCAGGGGGTGTGGGCACCCAGAGGATGGACACAAAAGAACTCGTCCAATCTCCTCCAGCACAAGCAACACAGACAACAAATCCATGGCAAACCATCTCCTTTGGCCACGCTGGAGATCTGGTGCTCCAGGCACCTACCTGCCTGCCCCGAAGGGAACCCTGAGCAGCACCATGGCAGGCACTGCAGGAGGTGTCATCCTCCTGTCCCTGAAACACACAGGAATGGGATGGAAACTCCCTCACCCGGCAGTGTCTGGATGTCAGGACTGTCACTAATTCTTCCTGGAGGCTGCCACGAATTGCTTTGCTGCGGGAGGGGGTGGCCAGTGGTCACAGGGAGGGTCCGAGGGGGCAAGAGGCTGCTCAGTGCCTCTGCTGTACCAACAGATGGTTCTGCTTGGAGCCTCCTGCCGAGTGGATGTCATCCCAAAATGGACAGGGCAGCTCCGCAGCTCCTTGCTCTGAGTTCCATCAGAGTGCCGCCAGCAATGGGCTCGAAATGGGCACGAAGGGCTTTACCCTCACTCTTTATGCTGCTGAACCCCCGGAATGCTGGAAGTGCAGGATTCCTGCTCTGTTTGCTCCTTTCCTCAGGGACAGCCAGGTCAGCTCTGGGTGGCCGGGAGTGCGCGGTGCTGCGGGATGAGTCAGTGTCTCGCAGGGAGGGAAGCTGCCCGGTCCGTGACTCACCGAGCACATCGCAAACGCTGCGGAGAGAGAGCCAGGTGTCCGGCGGGGCGTTCCTGCGAGAGAGGCTGCCCTGCTGCCGGTGCTGCTCCTGTGCTCCCGTGGGTCTGGGTCTGTGCGTGGCTCTGCAGAGCCCCCCGGGCCGGCTCCCTCGGCAGCAGGGGCCTTGCTCCTCCTGCCTGGGGCACACGAGAGGCAGGGGATGCGCCCTCCCTCCTCCGATGCTTTTTTTAGGAGCAGCTTTGCACGGCATCAATAAACCCGCGGCTGTCACTCAGCAGTCACGAAGTCAGAGCGAGCCGGGAAGGCAGGCGCGGGTGGGAGCCGGCATGAGCTGATTTAGCAAAGAGCTCTGCAGCAGCCGGAGCAGCGCCAGGCTCTCCTGAGCGCAGCAATGCTCAGGTATCCACGTGGCCCTGCTCTAAGCACCTGTGTGCCAGCAGCAGTCTCAGATGCCACCCACAGGCTGGTGAGACTTTTCCACTACACAGTGGATGAGTAATTTGTCCCTCCAGCATTTCCCTGGCAGCTGGAGGGGTCCCGGCTGCCCAGCCTGTGCCCAGAGCCCCGCCACGAGCAGGATGAGTGGGGAGGGCCCTGCTCTCACCTGGATACCGTTGCTTGGGAAACCACTCCCTCCTCTTTCGCTTCTTCCATGGGTTGGTTCGGCCTTCCAGAAGGCAATGTCATGGTGGAGCAGCCTCAGAGCCAGCCCAGGTACAAAAGAAAGCACAGGAAAGGGGCGGAAATATTCCTGAATGTTTTGTGAGAACAAGTACTTAAAAATATTTGTGTTTGCACGTGCAACATCCAGAGAAATAGACTTGTAATGGTGCGCGGGTGTGCTCCAGGCTGCAGTCTGCTCCAGGCCAGAGTCTGCTGGGCTCTGAAGATGAAATTCGGACCCCACAGCTCTCAGGGTCTGAGCTTTAACTGTGCTCTAAGTCCTCAAGGAAAAAATTGGACACTTCAGTCAAGTTTTCTTTGCCTTTTCCTGGGAGGTCCCCCTCTGGTCACCAGGCATTAGGTGTGTTTTTTTCCAGTGTTCAGATTTTCAAATGGGGCAAGTTCATCGTGGGAGCCTTTGAGTCCTGCAGGTCACTCTTCCAGCTGGCAGCACAACCTTCCCTTTGAAATTGCTCCCTGATCACAAGAACTGGCACTTTTTGATATTCCTAAACGATGACATTAATCATTTGCTATTTTTGTTCACTCTGTCAGAAACATTTGGTAAAGCCTTTTTGTTTCTCTTCCATTCCTCAGGCTGCTTTCCAGGCACTCACAACCCCCTCTGGAAGCCTCCTCTCTGCCCTCCTGATCTCCGTGCTGGGGGATGGATGCTCACTGGAGTGAGCAGAGTGAACAACCAGCGTCTTCACGAGCTTCTCTTCTTCATTCTGCAAAAAAACAGGTTTTAAACGGCAAGGCTGTGCCACAGAGAAGAGCCGGGATGGCAGCACCTCTGCCAGGCTGTCAGGGAGCGGCTGCATCCGGGGCAGCGCTGGGGAAATGGGTGCCCAGCGCCAGTGTCCCCATCCACTGCTAACGTCACTTCAATCTGACAGAGAGAGAAACATCTCCCTGAGCTAAAGATCTTCCCGCCCGAATCTCCAGGACACCTAATTACCATGCAGCCAGTACATTTCATGGTGCCATTACAAATAATTTAGCTACAACGATATGGCAGTTTAATTTGCCTTATTTATCTCAATCATTTTGCATGAGGGAGATAAATGCCTCGGCAGGATTTCACGTGGACGCTCCGTCTCCTTTAATGTGGTTTCAGGTAAAGGCTGCACGATACATCCCTGCACAAAAATTAATCTTGCAGGCAATTGGCCTGAACTGAAACACCCAGAGCAGGTAAACAGAACTCTGCCTCGTGGCTCTGAGCCGAGCCGGGGCTCTGTCGTGAGCTGGTTTAGAAGTATCTTACCTCGGAGCCCAGAAGAGGGGAAAGGCAACACTGATCCCCCCACAGCCACGTCCGCGGCGTCCTGCTGAGCACGTACTTTGCTGCCTCTTTCTCTTTTTAGTTTGGAAATGTCAGCACTTTCCGTTCCCATGGGAACGCTGCCTTTTCCCTTGGCACGTTGTTGCACTGGAAGCTGCTGGGACTGGCGGGGCTGTGGTCGTTCTGGAAGTGTGTGCCAGCCGTTCCTGGCTCCCGGCCAGCACAGAGGGATGGACCCGAGCCCTGCCCCGGGGGTCCTGCCCCTCCGACCCTCCTGGCGGCTCTGGGCTTCCGGGGACAGCCTCAGCCACGGCATAACTGGGACAAGGGGTCAGAAGCTGGTGGTAAAAACTCTTACGGGCCTGATTGTAATCTCCTATTACAATTATTCTAATTATTCTAGTTCTCTCTAGCCATGTGGGGTCAGGTTCTGCTCCCAGGGAACAAGGGACAGAACAAGAGGGAAAGGGCTCAGGCTGTGCCAGGGGAGGGCCAGGTTGGACATCGGAAGGAATTTCTCCATGGAAAGGGTGGTCAGGCCTTGGCAGGGGCTGCCCAGGGAGGTTTGGAGTCCCCATCCCTGGAGGTGTCCCAGGAAGGCCTGGACGTGGCACGCAGTGCCCTGGGCTGGGGACAAGGTGGGCATGGGGCACAGCTTGGACTCGATGGGCTGGGAGGGCTTCTCCAGCCTCAGGGAGGGATTCTGAGACTTTACGAAGCACCCAGTGACCTCCTGGGAAATTACAGGATCTCCCCTGTGTGGAGGGAGCCTGGCAGATACATAAGCACTGTGGCGATGGTGAAACATTCTTGGAGCAAAAACCTGATTTTGCCGCTGTTACAGATCTCCAGGTCAGAGGGGATCCATTTGCTTCTGAAATAATTAGTGATGTGATAGAACAGCAGCAGCAGGTGCGGTTCGGCGCTCAGCACTCCCAAGGGGACACTCTGGAATATATTGAGTTAATACAGTTCCCCAACACGCTGAGTTCACTGGGTTTGGGGGTACCACGACCATTATCTTCATTGCTCAGTTTTCAAACGCTGCTGCTTAAAAAAGCTCCTTTCAGAGCAGTGGGACGTGTGAAACAATGCGGAGCTGCTGACAGGTACCATGGCAATGGCTGTGCCAGGAGCTGCTCTGCTATTGCCTGAGCTAATTTCCACTCCATATTTATGAGTATTCCCACTCCTGAAGGATGCTGACAGCTCTTCCCTGGATCGCTGATGGCTCAGGCTGGGGGCTGTGCCCTGTTTGTGCTGGGCAGGGGGAATGTGGCCCCAGCTCTGTCTGTGCCTGGTGGGCAGGTCAGGGGTGGTGGGAACTGAGCACCAGCCTGAGAAGTGACCCTGAGACTGGGGTCCCAGCTGGGATGTTCTGAGGCTGCACTCCCACCCTGCTGTTCCCAGCTGCCTTTGTGTCCCAGCCAGTCCCCAGCTCTGCCCCCCAGCCCCATCCCAGCAGGGCTGTGCCATCCATGGTCCTCCCCAGCCCCATCCTGGCAGGGCTGTGCCATCCATGGTTCCCCCAGCCCCATCCCGGCAGGGCTGTGCCATCCATGGTCCCCCCAGCCCCATCCCGGCAGGGCTGTGCCATCCATGGTCCTCCCCAGCCCCATCCTGGCAGGGCTGTGCCATCCATGGTTCCCCCAGCCCCTTCCTGGCAGGGCTGTGCTGCAGCAGGGGCTGCTCCCCTCCCAGTGCAGTGTTCCAAGCTCTGGGAAGCCAGGATTTCAGAGCAGGAAGGTTAATTGCTATTTGCTTTCCAAGCCTTTATCTCGTTTTTAACTCCTCTCCCTTTCATCTTCCCTCTCTACTTTTTGAAGAACCACTTTTAGAGATTTGTTTCCAGGCTCCAAACCAGCTGCAGGTTCAGGGCCAGGGAGAATTAGCAGAGGAGGCTCACCTCCGGGCTGTGGTGGTCCGTGGGCAGGATCCTGTGCTCCTGTGAGACACATTTGGCAGGAACAGGACTTAGGGGTGTGGGGAGTCACCAATCCCAGCTCCCAAGGGTGGCCTGGCCGTGTGAGCCCCGAATGATTCCTCTCTCAGCTTCTCTGTGGGCACCATCTCTGCCTTTCTGTGTGAAATAAAAGCACCTTTAACCATCAGGTGCTTTCCTTACCATAAAGATATTTACACACTTCAATAAAGGCAGCTCTCAGCATTCCATGTAAGTTAAGCAGATGGAGCTCGTGGGGTGTTTTTGCAGCCTCTCAGGGATTTTACTCATTGTCTCTGCACTTGCTGCACATCTCTGTTAAGCACTCAAACACCAAACCTGAATGCAGATCTCCAGGGTCAGTCTAAACACCGGGTAATTGAATTTTCCATGGGCAAATTCACTGCCCTGCTCTTCTGGCTGGTGGCTTTGTTTGCCAGGGAGCACCCTGGATGCTCCCGGTGCATTGCTTTTCCCTCCATGCTCTCCCAGGGCTTTCTAGGAGCAACCTCCAGCATCCTCATCATGGCCCAGTGCCTGGGCATGGCCAGGGTCTTGCACTCACGTCTCCAGTTTTATTCCCAGACTCATTAAAGCCTCTCTGTTTGGATGAGTGCAGTGTTTGGGAGCACCGTGTGCCTCAGCTGCTCTTCCTTGTTAGTGACTCTCCTGCCAGGCTCTTAATCATCCATATGTTTTATCAGCAGTGATCTTGCATTTGCTAACAATCTGCAGATTAGAAAAAAATTATCCCCAGTCCCTGGCGAGCCCCTCCACAGGCCGGGCTGTGCTAATGGTGCTGGGCTGATGGTGCTGTGCCACGGGCACGGCACAGCCCTGCCAGCTGCCAGTGCCACCTCACCTCAGCCTTGGGCTGATCTCGTCCTGACAACCCCGTGTTGGGGCACATCTGCACCACAAACTGCCGGAGGGCAGGGTGAGGTGAGATGAGATTCCTCCCTGGGAGGGTGGGGAGGCCCTGGCACAGGGAGCCCAGAGCAGCTGTGGCTGTCCCGGATCCCTGGCAGTGTCCAAGGCCAGGCTGGACACTGGGGCTTAGAGCAGCCTGAGACAGTGGAAGGTGTCCCTGCCTTTTAAAGGGCATTTAAAGGATGGAGCTCCAGAAAAGCTGAACAGACCTGGGGGCCCAGATCTTGTAGGATGATGTGCCCAAGTCCTTCAAGCATTCAAGCATCCTTGTAAATTAAGTATTTACTTACAGTTAGATTCTTGCACGCGCATCAGGGACAGCATTAGCAAATCCAAGCCCTCATGCCTGAAAATCAGGAGCCAGGGGTGCAAAGCCTGGGATGGAGAGGAGAGTGAAAACCCCGGGGCTGCTTCTCCTGCTTCCTTGTCTGTGACCCCCGCTGAGCACCCTCTGGGCCATCTGCCTCTCACATTTTCCAGCCCTCTTTGACAATCAGCGGAGATTTTTTTTTCTTTTTGACAGAGTCTGTGATTACTTTTCATGAAGAGCAGGAAGTGGGACTTTCAGGAAAATACCTCTAAATATCATGAGAACCATGAAGGAAACACAAGTGCTGGCTGTGGTGCCCAGTCGTGGGTCATGGCAGAGCTTCCCTGGCTGTGCTGGGGGGACACACGACACCAGTAATGTGTTTTTATGACCCCCCAGTTCAGAGTAGAGTCCCAGAGGCAGAGATACACAGAGACACCCTCCTCTCTGCCTGTTACAACATTTACAGAAACAGTCTGTAAATAGAATTATGGGAGTGTTTTAAATGGATTTCTGAGCTGGATTCAGAACTATTCCCTAGTTGCATTCCCTAAATATAAACCAGAGCTTATCTTGCTGGCACAAAACTGCCGAGAGCGTCTTTCAGCGTTACCTCTGTGAGCACCCGAGGAGGCTGGAAGGTGTATTTGCGCTTTTTAGGGACTGCTGAGGTACAGCTGCAACTCAGGGGGGCCTCAGGGAGAGGAGGAGACCCTGTGTCCCATCCAGCCAGGCACAGGCACTGAGCCTCCAAACGGGAGACTCTGCAGTGAGCACACGGAGCAAAGCTTGTCCCGACACACCTGATCAGCTCCGGGAGCAGGGAGAGGGGCTGGAGCGAGGGTTTGCTGGGAACTGCTGACCTGAACAGCCACACAGTCAGGCCTGAGTGTCTCTACTGTATTTCAAAGTAAGAACAGACAATTATGAGTCTTAGTCTGGAGTTATTTGGTGCAATAATGGAATCATAGAATCCTGGAATGGTTTGAGTTGGAAGGGACCTTAAGGCTCATCCAGTGCCACCCCTGCCAGGGCAGGGACACCTTCCACTATCCCAGCGTGCCCCAAGCCCCGTCCAGCCTGGTCTTGGACACTGCCAGGGATCCAGGGGCAGCCACAGCTGCTCTGGGCACCCTGTGCCAGGGCCTCCCCACCCTCATGGGGAACAATTTCTTCTCAATATCCCATCCATCCCTGCCCTCTGGCAGTGGGAAGCCATTCCGTGTGTGCTGTCCCTCCAGGCCCTGAGCTTTGCCCCTGCTCCTTGCTGAGCTCTTCCCAGCCCTTCCCCATCCCAAGAGCCTCTCTGATCCCTGCAGCTCCAGGGGGAGTGCAGAGGTGGATGTGGCCGGCTCCTCTGACCTGCCCAGCAGCACAGGCTCTGTAATTACTGCCTGGAATATCTGCCTCAAGCCAGAAATGGTGTGCTGGAACTGAAGGAGCCTCTGTCTAATGAGCCTATCCCTGGATGTCAGCAGTAATTAATGTGCATCGCCCTGCAGGTTCCCACCTCCTCTTAATAGGCTGAAATTTTATCCTCTGGTTATAATTGCAAATTATGGTTAAAATTTTACATGCCTGGGAGTCGAGAAGCTGGATGCTCCAGCTTATTCCCCTGTGGGTACATGTGGAGAGGTTGCTGAGATGGTTCCAGCCCCTCCTTCCACTCCTGGCCGTCTTTCACTTGACTTCCATCCTCATCACCCTCTTCTCCTCCCTCGTCCCCTTCTCTTCTCTCTCTCACTTTGTCTCCTCCTTTCCTCACCTTTCTTTACCTCATTTTCTGTGTCTGAGGGACAGTGCCTGAACCTGAATAACTACAATTTACTGACCTCATTTGGTTGAAGGAGACAACTCTGCTGCTGGTCCAAACATTCCCCGTGGCCATCAGTGCCCAGCTGAGGGTGAAGGAGGCACAAACACTCTCTAAAGGGCTTCCACACTCCCCAAACATGAAGTGATGGCAGAATGCTCCCACTGCTGCACCCCCTGGAAAGATCTCCTGTCTGGAACCAGCCTGCAATGCTAAAACTGGCCTGGAGCCAGGGGTGAGTCCCTCAACCGTTGCCACAGTGTTAGAATTATTCATTATTGTAGGAAAATATTGCACAAAGAGGTGACAGACATTTATTCCAGATCCAAGGCAGGTAGGTGGGGAGGAGCTCAGTGGCTGGTTGCAACGCCAGGTGGATTTCCCTCGAGAAGAGGTTCAGTCTTCTTTTCCAAACCTTTTCATTAAAAAAAAGTAATTAAAGACTAAGAGAGAATTTGGGCTTTGTTCCTGTCAATTCTCAGTGCACAGGAAGCTGAGAGCAAACGTGAGGTGGTGAATGATGGGTCAGGCAGCCTGGAGAGCTGCCCAGGGATGAATCCAGCTGCTGTGGAAAGCTGATGGTAATGCTGACAGCACTGTTGACCACTTGAATTACAGGCAAGCCCTGAGAGCTGGGCCCCACTGTGACATCTCGTCCGGCTGGTGCTGGCTCGTGTTGGAGCTCAGGGCTGAGAACAGGGGGTTTATATAATTTCAGATGCAGGTACCTGCTGAAAGGCAAAGCAGAGCTGACAGCCCTGCTCCCGGCTCCGGGAAATGCCAAATGTGTCCAAACAGAGCAGGCTGCACCGAAACAAGGAGTGCCCCCGAGAGCAGAGGGCTGTGCTTTGGTCATTTCAGCACAAGAAGTTTTTATTGCTTGCAACATTTGATCATTTGAAGATGAACAGCCATCCTTACCCCTGTGGCTGCTGGCTGGGGTCTCCAGCCAGGCCCCTTCCATGGGCAGGAACACCTTCCACTATCCCAGGTTGCTCCAAGCCCTGTCCAGGAGCTGGAACATTTCAAGGGATCCGGCAGCCACAACTTCTCTGGGCAGCCTGTGCAACTCTCTTAGTGAAATTTAACCTGCTGGAAAACAAACACAGCTAAGAATTCACTTTACATTTGGAAAGCTGCATTTTGAATTTTTTTAGCTCAAAACTGCAAGTGACAGAGAATCCAAATCGGGAGAATTTGTAGGATTTACAGTATAAATTATTAAAAGGGAAAGAAAAAGACATTACTCATGAAAAGCGCATTCTTGTCGATCAAAGCTGCAAACAGAGTAGTTTTATAAAGGCATCTGCCAGCCTTTGATACGCTCTGTGGAAACCTTGTCAGGTATTTTGAGAGTGGAACGTGGAGCTGTCGGGCTCCGGCAATGTTCCCTGTTTCGAGGACAAGTCAGAGGCAGCAGAGGGGGGTGAACTCAGCCAAGGGGTTCCTGTGCTGCCTCAGCGAGTGGCTTTGGGAAAAAAATGCAGAAAACTGGAACCTCAACAAAACCATTCCCTGGGTGGAGGAGCAAAGTTGCAGCGGCGCCGTGGCCCAGGCAGAGGCTCAGCACAGCCGGGCTGCCGTGAATGCACTGCTCATTAAACTGCTCAGCTGGCTCAGCCCCGGCTGCTCGCGCTGAAAGCAGCACCTGCCAGCGCCGAGGATCCCATTCTTCAGCAACAGCTCAGCTGGTTCAGAAGGGGAGCTCGGAGGCAGATGAACAATTTATGCAGAGTGGGATCCATGACAAAGTAGCAGCTACTTTGGTGAATACAAGCATCTTTGTACAAGTGCCCAGATGGTTCAGGAGCGGGGCCGTGGCTGTGAAAAGCGCCGTTGTTGTTCTGGGCTCGGCATCACGCCCCTGACAACGTGCCGGGCACAGCCCATGGTGCTGGGAGCTGCAGGATCCAGCCTCCCCACAGATCCCACACAGGGCAAGTCCCTGGCTCTGCTGACATTTGTTCTGCAGGATAATGTCCTTCCCGGGGTGTTCCCACTGTCTCATTGCTGCAGCACCACTGCCTGCAATGTGGTGTTCCCACTCTGTCCTTTGCATGAACTGCACGTTTGGGTTAATGGCCTGTTGGACACTGACATAACCAAGCCTAGTCCTCAGTGGTGTCTCCATGGGCACGGAGGGGTGTCCAGCCTGACAGGCAGCCCTCGCACAGCCAGCCTGGCTGGGGATGGGGGGACAGGCTGGGAGAGACTCATCTCTCATCACCCACCATGAGACAGCCCTTGAACTGTAGGATCCTGAAGGATCCCAACCCCACACACCGGAGTGTCGGCTCCCCACAGCAGGACGGTGGGCCAGGGATAGCAGAGCCTGGAGAGCCACTGGCCTGAGAGCAGCTGTCCTGCCCATGGGAGCTGGAAAGAAGTGCAGGGAGAGACGCTGCCCTGCAGCCAGGAGTGATCTGGAAGGGCTGGTGGGAACAGCTGGGAAAGGTGAGGAATATGGCTCTGTAAACCATCTTTCTGGCTGGGAAGGCAGGGAATGAGCAAAGCTGGAGCAGAGAGAGGATGGGGAGAAGCTGGACAGCTGTGGTCCGTGGAGGCTGGTGCTCCTGGGGGGAGGATGGGAGCTGCTCTGCAGCCTGGGAACACAGCAGCGGGGACAAAGGTGAGGCTCCATGCAAAGAGGAGCTGAGCCAAGAAGGTGCAGTGGGAACGGGGCCTGTGGTGCAGCGGGATGGACTGAGGACAGCTTAACATGGCTCCTCACTGTGGCCTGATTTGGGTATTTGTCAGTGTGTGTGGAGCCAGGGTGGTGCAGGAACACTGCTGAACCTCTCACTGGGGCCTTGGGGGTGGCTGTGGGCTGTGATACCCAGGCAGGGGACTGGCCGGGGCTGGAGGCAGAAAGCTGCAGCGGTGCTGGCTGGATTCCCATCCTCCCTGGGCGCTGCTGGTGCTGCCACCGGGTATTTCACTGCCCCAGAGCAGCACCAGCTACATCCCATCAACACTGATGGCTCTTGGAGTCCATTTTGTCCAAAAGCCAGAGATTTAAGAGTTTCCTTCCATAACAAATGAACACTAAGGGACAAGCTCATGTCCTGGGGGCCACTTTGGCACCTTGGCTGGCTCTGCTCGAAGGACCACAGCAGCTGCCAACCCTCCACGGTGATACCAGCCTAGCAATGGAATTGGGCTCTGACAGGAGAGCTGGGCGCAGGTTGGTACTTTGGCTGGGACTGTGGGCCAGCTGGGTCATGCCCAGTCACCTGCTGTCCTTGGGGACACAGAGTCCCTGCGGCAGCCCCCGCCCCTCTGATCGGGGGTCTGGGGTGCGGGTGCCTCCTGCCACACGTCCGACCCTGCTCGACATCACTGGCAATGCTCGGTGCCACCGCGGTGCCCAAGCTGGGGGCTGCCCCTCTGCCCTGACCCGCTGTCCCCGGTGTGGGGGAGCCCCTCGGTGGGCGCCAGGCTGCGGGGAGCGGGCAGAGGTGCGGACACCTGCGGCGGAGCCCCGCAGCGCCGGGTGCCCGCGGTGCCCCCGCCGCTCCCCCGCCGCCCCTCCGCGCCCGCGGT
>VZTF01004366.1:499626-560796 GCA_013397755.1 Cnemophilus loriae | reverse complement strand
GGGCGCGCATCCGCCGCCCCCTGCCTCCCGTGCCGGGAGGGACCGGGACCGGGACCCACGGTCGGGGCCGTCACCCCCCAGCCGGTGTCCCTGTGCTGCCAGGGCTGCGAGGGGCATCGCTCAGCGCGCAGATGTCGTGGGTTGTGTCGTATTGCTGAAAACTAGGGAAACGCACTCCCGGGCTCCCCTGGCGCTGGTCCGGTAACGGGACCGTGTGACCGGGGGTTCAGAGAAGCATCCCTGGCTCCGGCTGCTCCTGCGCTTCATTCCTGCCATCAGCATCATCCTTGCAAGGGAGCTCACGAAAACCTGTGCGGAGCCGCACGCGCGGGGATTGCTGCTGGAGGCGGCTGGCCCCAGCCCAGCCCGTGGGCGATGGAAAATTCGGGGCAGAGTTTTGAGTAAAGGTGACTCAACACGTCAATAGCAACAGCTCCCACCGCCCAGCTGCGGGGGGCCCCGGTTCTCCCTGCCCTGCGATGCCAAGGAGAGGTGAATATCCTTTCATTTACAGGCACAAACCTGCTTTTGGTGATGATGCCAAAGGACGGTTACCAAGGGTGCTGCGGGCTATGGGAGGCACCGTCATTTTGGCTTAAACAGCCTAAAATCGATAGATAGGGTGGTTTGTGCAAATACCACTGAAGAATGGTGGTAACGCTGCCGGTCCCCGCTCACCTCCCCCACCGGGGTTGTAAAGTGTGACCCAGTAAACAGCTCGAACAGCAGCCCAGTTTATTTTGCATAAGCCAAACTAATTCGTCTCTCAGAGGTTGTTTTTGATACAAATTAAATGGGAAACTGTAGTTTGGGAGAGAAAGTGTGGGCAGAGCAGTTCAGAAAAATCTGGATTTTCTGCCCTTAAGACAATTTGACAAGGTGTCGTCATTTTGCATGTCAGTTTTTTTAAAGAGAAAATACTACATGGTCCCATATTCCGGCTATTTTATGTGTAGCATAGTAAACAGGGAATCCTGGTATTTAGCATGCATGACCTGAGGGATGAAGGATTTGCTCCTGCTACCCTGACAAGCAAGGTTACCCCACTTACACGTTTGCTCTCGCTTGCTTTCATGCTGCCTTATAAGCCAAGTATTTATAGTCCATGCGAAATTAGGGAGAACATAGCAGGAATGTGTAATGTCTCGCAAGTGAGGAAGCCGTCACCGCGCAGGCTGCGAGCGCTGAATGAGTTTTGAAGGTCATTCCCTCACGAGCGCAGAGATTTCACATCTTGCTGGGATCCACAGTGTCTCCTCACCCAGGCTGGTTCTGCGCCTGTTGGATGGAATTTATGTCTTTCTATTTTTGCTTAAATCTGGAGAACCTGGCCGAAGCAGCAGCCATGGCTCTCACACGCAGTGCTGTGGATCCGGGAGCACGCCTGGGAGCGGAGCTGTGGCTGGAAGTTTGTGCCCGTGGTTTTGCTGCTGTGCCCGTGTGTCCTCCCCGGCAGCAGGGATGAGGATGGGCTGTGTGCCCTCCCTGGAGCGTGGCCTGTCTGACGGGTCATCTGGCTTCACTGCTGGGGAGGAGGAAGCAGCACTCGGAGGCAGAGCTGATTTTTGAGAGGGTTTATTTACATTTCAGATAATGGCATTGGTTAAACCTGTCATAAAATTAACCTCTGGCTGTGCTTGATGAAGGTGTGTGAGTAGGGGTTTGGTGGTGCTGGATAATACCTGAGCATTCTGCTCCTAAATAAAGCCTTTTTTATTTGATTGTCCAAGGTTCGCTTTGTTCATGTTCCCATGTTGAACGAGCAGTTCATTGTCTGAGCTGGGATGAATCCTTCCTCTTTTTTTCCCCAATTTTTACTCCTGAACAGCCCATCCAAGCAGGCAGAGGAGCCTGGAGGGCTCATCACTGGGGCCCCCCAGATGCTGTTGGGGGTACAGAAATGCTGTGGGCAGAGGGAGTGGGGTGCAATGGGTCAGGGCAGCGGCTTTGGCACCTCCATGAACCGTTTGTTGTGAGGTTTTTATGTGAATTCCAGCATTTGCTGGTTTGGGGAAGACGTTGTCCCAGCATCTGTCTGCGCTGGGTCTGGGGGTCGGTCCGTGGCTGCCAGCGAGCAGGGCTGTGCTCTGTGCCCTGCCAGGACTCGGGCACTCGCAGCAGCTGCCTGGCCATGAAGATGTTGGGCTCTTGACTGGGAAAAGCTGGTATTTAACAGTATCACAGGCCACGGAGGCACCTTTTAAGGCTGTAAAGGTGGTGGTTTGTGTGTGGGTCCATCAGGTGTGAGAAGGCAGCAGTGCCATCCCTGCCCCATCCCTTGGCATGTGCTGGCTGCCACCTGTGGGCGTGGGGACCCGGCTCACGGGTGTCACTGTCCCGAGCCGTGTCCCCAGGGAGCGGGGCCTCGCAGAGAGGGGCAGCCATTCCTGAAGGCGTTTTGCTCATCTCCATGGTGAGGGGCTGGTCTAGCTGTGTGTTCAATTCAAGTTTCACCCCTCGTGCTCCATGTCTCCAGGAGGGACGTGAGCAGGCTGCTGGCGAGGCTCCTCGCAGCGCCGTCGGGATGAAAAGAGCTCTGAGACACCCAGCAACGCTGTGGTTTGCTCTGAGTGAGTTGCTTGTCTGAGGAAATGTTTTAAATTCTTCACTGTGGTGTCAGTGGTGGCATAAAAGGCTCGAAATAATTAATGATTTGCCATTGCTCGACGCATCAAGCATTTTCCTGAAAAGACAGTGGCATTTTGTTTCAAACCCTCATAGAACGACAAGAACGTGGAAATGTGAGAAAATAAATATATGGTTTCTTAGACGCAGAATGTAAGAACTTTCTTGGGTAAGATTGGGAAGAAATGAACGTGAGCTCCTGGCTGCACTCTGGGACAAACCCCCTGCTTCCCACTTGGAGCACGAAGTTCTTTAGGAGCTCTGACAGGATCATTAATATCAGGCAGCAGCACAAAGGGGAACCTGGGGGTTTGTGGCAGTGAAGGTTATTTGTTCATTATCTTTTTATCTTCCGAGAGTCTCCAATTGCTTTTCCCGGGAAGTAGGTTAGGAGACCGCTGCTTCCGCGGGGGGGCTCTGCCCTGCAGCCCCGAGCACGGGTGACGTGTCTGGGGGACAGGGCCGCTCCTGAGAGCGCCACGAACCAGGGGCTCTGTGCTGAGCTGGTGGTGTCTGTCTGTCCCAGAGCCCTCCCTTCCCTCCACAGCTGGAGCCCGAGTGCGGGGACAGGGACCGGGGCCAAACCCAGTGCCAGAAATGCGGCGTGCGGCGGGATGAGGGTCCCCGGCTGGGCTGCGGGTCCCCGGCTGGGCTGCGGGTCCCCGGTTGGGCTGCGGGTCCCCGGCTGCGGGTCCCCGGTTGGGCTGCGGGTCCCCGGCTGCGGGTCCCCGGTTGGGCTGAGGGTCCCCGGCTGCGGGTCCCCGGTTGGGCTGCGGATCCCTGGCTGCGGGTCCCCGGTTGGGCTGCAGGTCCCCGGCTGCAGCTCCAGCGCGGTGCGGCAGGCGGGAGAGCCAGGCTGGGGCCGGGCTGCAGCGGGCACAGGGTGCTCCAGCCTGCGGCTCCCAGGGAGGCTGAAAGAGTCACCACAGCTTTGCTGCTGGCTGTTCAAAGTCATGTTTTTATTCATAGCCTCGGAACTGTGTCTGCAGCAGAAACCCATCGTTGTGGCTCAGCTGTGTCTCCGTGAGTGGTGCTGGCGGGGCAGCTCCCTCGCCCCTGGCTCCAGCATTTCCATACACTTGGTTTTGTAGGCTTGGGAGGAAACTGCCTGAAATGCACAGTGAGTTTGAAGGGAAAACAAGCAGTCAAAGCAGAGCATTTCACCTCCCTTTCCTCTCAATTTTATGTCCAATAATATAATTTTAAATACAAAAGATACAGAAGGCAGCTGAGGAAAACATACACTAAATGTCCATTGAAAATGGAGGACAATATTCCCTCACATTTCAGTGGGAGCAAAACCCCAAGTTGTTTTGGAAACCCGTGGAAAATATTTCTGTTGCTGTTCTTTCTCCGCCAGCCGAAATGTCTGGTTTTTGTTCCGTTTTCATACCTGCTTTACAACGTTACCTGCTGTGAACCCGCCGGCTATTCCCCTCTCAGGAGCCAATTTCCTGACAGAACTACTTTGCTTATCACTTTCCTGCGGAAGATGCTGAAGGCAAATATAGACATAGAGTCAGATATAGATGTAGATGTCCACAAGCTCGTGTGCACACACGGAGATGCCATTGGAGAGAGGTGTGTACCACAGCACCAGGAAAAAGGAGTTTGCTCCTTCTGTCATGGTAGAATTAGGTAATGTGCAGCAGGAGGCTTTTTTTTGAGGTATCTGGGGAATATTGAAAGTGCCGTGAGCAGCCCACTTATTTTTAATTTTTGAGTCAGTCTCCGGGAGCCCAGAGGGATCGTGGACACGGGGATGACATCGATGGCCGCGTGCCGGCAGCGCCAGGGCTCACACGGTGCCTTGGTTTGCCCCGTACAGGACCAGAGGCACTGAAAGCTCCTGTGATCCCTCTGTGACCTGGCACATCTGTTTGGTCAGTGAAACCTCACAGCCGGCTTCTCCTGCAAGCCGTGTATGGAGATGCCATCATCTCACTGAGATGCCATCAGTGGTGGTGGGCAGGGCCCTGCTGGAGATGCCCTCAGTCTGTGGAAACTCCTCCCCAGCTCATGCACGGGTGGGGTCCTCTTCAGGGTGTGTGGGATCATAGAACCCTGGGATGGGTTGTGTTGGCAGGGACCTTAAAGCTCATCCAGTGCCACCCCTGCCAGGGCAGGGACGCCTTCCACCATCCCAGGCTGCTCCAAGCCCCATCCAGCCTGGCCTTGGACACTGCCAGGGATCCAGGGGCAGCCGCAGCTTCTCTGGGCACCCTGTGCCAGGGTTTTTCCTCTTGGCTCGGGGGGTGGCTCCTTGATGGGCCCTTCGTGTTCGAGGTTGGCTTGTGCTTATTTCTGTCTCGTGCGACGTGAGGAGGGAATTTGCCAGTGGGCAAAACCCAGCCCTGTGGTTTCCTGCACACCTCGAGCTGCCAGGGCTGGTGGCCCTGTCCTGCCCCAGGCCAGCACGGGGTGTGCAGGACTGGTGGCGATGCTGACAGGGAGCAGAGCACAGGCGTGCTCCCAGCCAACGGGAGCTGCAGCTCGGGGCAGTCCCCGGGAATCACCGCGCCCCTGGCTTGCAGAGGCAGAGGAAGCGTGGCCCTGCTGTCACACGTTAGAAATGACACGTGTTCCTGAGCAGGCTGGGAACAGGCAGGGTTTGCTGTGAGAGGAGTGCTGGGGTTTATTTGCCGTGAGCTTTGTGGAGAACAGACAATCCCTTGTTAGCCTGGGATCAGGCTGGAGACGTGGCAGAGCCCTGAATGCTGCAACTGCCATCAGCCACTCGTTTGTGGGCAGAAAACCCAATTATTGTTTGGTTACAGCAAGCTTTGGAGTTGCTTCTGCAAATAAGAAGGTTCCAGGTCAAATTCTTCTCTTTGAAATGTTTCCAGGGTAAATTATTCCAGCAGTAGGGGAGCAATTTCCCATTGATGATCTGGAATTGCTGTGAGGCCGATGTGGCCACAGTGAGTGTCTGCAGGGACTGTGGCTCTTGCACAGCACGGGGGAGATGGCAGCAGCTCCTGATGGATGCTGTGTTTTCCTTGGGCCAGAGTTTGTCATGCCAGGGCTTGGAAAGGATCACTGAATCATAGAATCATGAAATGGTTTGGGTTGGAAGGACCCTGAAAGTTCATCTTGTTCCAAACCCTTCCAGGGACACCTCCCCCTAGGCCGGGTTGCTCCAAGGGTGGGGCTAAATGCCCTCCTCTGGCAGGATTAGCAGTTTTACTTACCTTTGGTTGTTCCTCCCAGCCTATGGAGAGTTTCAGAACTCAGCAAAATATATTCTATCCTGATTTGTGGATTCTCCCCTTGTACTCTCCTCAGTGTTACATCCACTGTGGCACTTGGTTAGTTTCTAAAATCTAATTTATGTGGCACCTTTGTCACCCCAAGACACATTTTCCTTGTGCTCCAGCCCATGCCAGCAGAGCTCTGCCAGCTGCTGCCCGGGCCCAGGAGAAAGGCAAACCCACCGTCCTTGGTCAAATCCACACTTGGAGCATTTTTGGAGCTGTCACCGAAGCACAACAACACCTTAACCAGGGCAGGCTCCACGCCCAGGGCGGGAGCAGCCGCTCGCAGGATGGAGCAGCACGTCCCTGCAGGAGCCCTGTGGCTGCCAGAGCTTTTCTGCTCAGTGAGGAAGAGGAGCGTGAAGGGCAGGGGGTGGGAGCACGCGAGCTCCGTGTGGGAACACGTTCGCTGGGACTGACGGACACGGAAGGTTTTTGTTGTGCGGGGCTGAGCAGGCTGGACTGGCAGAGGGAACGTCCCCAGTGCCACTGTGCTCCATCAGCGGGTGGAACACTGGCACTTCTGGAAAATAAAAGTAAAAAATTAAAAATGGAATGAAATCTCATTAAATGTGTCACCCAGCGGCGTGTGTGCCCGCGTGGTTTGTGTCAGGGTGCCAGAGGGTGCTGGGGCAGAAGCCAGGTGAGCAGCGCTGGCAGGAGATGTGCCAGCTCCTCTGCCCAAATCCTGGAGATCAGCTGCTTCCTCTCCAGAAAAGAAATCCTTTGGAAGTGTTTCCTTCCAGACCGCAGGGATAGCTGGGATATTGGGAGGGAATTGTTCCCTGTGAGGGTGGGGAGGCCCTGGGGAGGGTGCCCAGAGCAGCTGTGGCTGCCCCTGGATCCCTGGCAGTGCCCAAGGCCAGGCTGGACAGGGCTTGGGGCACCCTGGGATGGTGGAAGGTGTCCCTGCGCTGGCAGGGGTGGCACTGGATGAGCTTTAAGGATCCCTTCCAACCCAAACCATTCCAGGATTTGATCATCCAATTTGCAAACAATGCCTGGCCCTGAGAGTCTGATGTATTCCCGGGAAGGGCTGGGGGTAGGTGTGGGAATGGGCTTCAGGTGCTGGCGGAGAAAAGCTCTTTGTTTTTCTAAGCAAAACCAGGATTTCTGTAACTGTGAAGGAATGATCCGATGGGATCCTGGGGAGCAGCTGGGCATTTTGTCCCTCCTGCATTGTCCTTTTAAAGCTGCAGGCCCTGCTCTACCCTTAATTACACTTGGGCATTAATTACCCTCCAAGAACATCACCTTCCCCAGTGCCGTTGTCTTTGTCCACAGAAGTGACTTGGCAGCTGAAATTTCATGAGGAATTTGGTTAATTGTGCACACACAGAATGCAAGATGCCATTGTGCTTCCTCCAGCTTGTTATCTGGGAGGGACTCGGGGGTAAAATCCAGGAAAATCTGATTTTCCTCAGCAAAGTCAGCGGCTGTCGCGGCCGATCCCCATCAGAGCTGCGCTGCCTCCGCGGCGGGGCCGGGTTTATGTAACCCCCTGGTGGGGCAGGGCTGTGTTCAAGCCACGGGATCAACTCTGCGTGTCCATCACTGGATGGTCCCAGTCCTCCTCATGGAAACCAGGGAGTGTTTGCTTTCCCGAGCTGCCCGGTCTCTGGTCCTGGCCAGGAAAGTTGATGTGAATGGAAAGGGCTCCTCTGCAGAGGAGGGAACAGACTGAAAACCTTCCTGGTTCTTAACGATGTGCTTCGTGTTGGGAAAAGGGAAAGGCTGGGAAATTCCTCCTGGAGAGGTGCGGGCGTTGCAGGGCTCAGAGCCATGGGCTGGCTCTGCCCTGATGATTTTATCAGGATGATTTTGCCATAATAATTTTAACATCCTTTCTTTGGCTGTTTGAGCTGGGAGCCTCCCTCCGCCCCCGGCCGGCCGTGATCCCACTGCAGCCAAGCGAAGGCTGAGTCCCATTTTCCTGCCCTGGGAGTGCCAGTTCTCTGCACTGAGCAGCTCACTGGAAATTCAAGGTTCACACGTATTTTAATCTTTCTGTCTGGCAGTAAAGAACACAAGCCCTGCACTCCTGAGCAGGGACAAAGCCTTGGGCTGGGTCAGGAGGAGGATCCAGGTGGGCCCGTCCCCGGCAGGTGCTGGCGTCTCACCAGACAGTTGGGGTGTTTTTCTCCATGGTAATTAACAGCAGCTTCCACAGCCAACGAGGCCTCAGCTTGTTAATGTGGGATGTCAGGATCTGATCAATGCTGCAGCCGGAAATAGAATATTTTTGCTGCATAATGTCTGTTACCAAAGACTTTAATTATAGTGGCATATCTGTCACATCGATGAGGGGCTTGTGTTTTTCAGAGGGTTCATAGTGGCTGTTTCGTGTTGGCTCTTACCCTGGAACATGGGCTGGGATCCCAAAGGAAATATCCATCCAGCTGCCTATAGGGGATTTTTCTTTAATAAAAAAATGACAAAAATTGAGTCAGCCATTCTGGAACTGGAAAGAGGCTTTAAGAATATATGGATCAGGTAGTTTGTAGCAATTGCAACTATCCCTTATACACTTAACTCATGGCATGGGCAGTGTATTGGGACTGGGGGAAATAAGCTGGAGTCCAATAGACTTCGGTTTGAAAAATAATAATAGATTTGCTGAGCAGGTACTTTTCATGAATCAATCTAGTCCTCATTAGCCTTGCACTGTATAGTTTGCTGACTAATATTTCTGGCTTGCAAGTAAAAATGGCTTTCCAAAGGAAATATGGAACGAGAACAGAGTGTTTTTGGGACCTGAAAACCTGGAGCTCCTGGGACCATTGGACAAGAAGAGATGTGAGGGCAGCAGAAACACAGGAACAGAGAAGAGGGCTGAGGTTGGAGTGGCAGTGGGACAGGAGCAGGGCAGTTGAGGTGTGATGGGCACTGGGAGCACTCCTGCTGTGCCAGCCCTCCTCCTCCATCTGCAGGGACACTCGTGACCCCCGTGGCATCGTGGAACTGGGCCTTGGCTCTGGCCCTGGTCCTGGTTCTGTCAGACCTCCTGCTCCAGGTGCTCTCTTGGACCAAGTCCCTGCCTAAATCTCGGCAATCCCAAGCTCTTCCTCAATATTAAGGTTCTTCTTCTGAACCCAAATGGACTTTTCTCCCTCCGGCCCTTGTCACTGCTGTCCTTCCTCTCTCCCCCAGCGTTTATTCCCTGTGTGATCACAGGCTGGCATCGTTCCCGTTTGCAGGTTGATATAAACCCCCAAACCAGCAGGGGATGATTCCCCAGCCTGTCACCACTTCTTGGGAGCGACTCCTTGAGCACTTGACGGGGCTTTTTTCTGCCTGTGATTTCTGCTTTGGTGACAGATTGCTTCACGTGGGGCTTGGCTGAAGCCGAGGGCGCTCGGAGCTGTCCAGGGAGCTCAGCAGGGCTGAGCCCTGTCACACTTCCAGGCGGGAGCACATCCCCTTCATGGAGATGGCACCTTCATGGTCCTCGCTGGAACCCCAGCCTCACATCTGGGCTTGGTTCTGGACGTGAATGAGGTGCCAATACCAAATTAATCCGATGAAGCAAGCGGTAAGTGGCACTGACAGGGGCTCCTCCCTGGCTCCTGGGATGCTGCCCGCTGCCAGCAGTAACACACGGGCCTCGAGCAAAGTCCCCTGGAACTGAATAAACCCACAGTGAACAGGCTGAGGCTTTTCTCAGAGCCAGCAAGAGGAGAGCGCTCCTGTTTCCACAGGGCTTTGTAATTAACACAGGGAATTTTGTTCCGGGATGTCATTGAGTGTAATGGGGAACGATGGCTCAGGCGGTTTAGGCTGATTCCGTTTGGAACTTCTGTGGGCGGTGTGTAATTCCCAGCTCTGCCGGGCTCTTCCCGAGACGTGTTTTTGGGACACAGTTAACCTCTGTGCCCAGGAGCTGATGGGCCCTGCTCACGTCCGGGGGTAAACACGCTGGGGGAGCAGCAGGGAGCACTGGGGGAGCTGGTGATTCCCTCACTTTTAACTGCTCCTCTTGCACGAGACTGGCCATCCCCTCAGTCTGTGTGTCTGCTCCTCCTCATCCCTGCAGACATGTGCCCCCTCCAGCAGGCACGGCCTCGGGTGGCAGTGGCTCGGTGGCCACGGTGCCTGTGGGACACACGGGAGGGTCGGGAGGGGGTTCGGCTGGGCTGGGGTTTTACACCCTGTGCAGTCTCCGTGAGACGTGGGTAAAGTAAAATCCCACCCGGAAAGGCTCCAGCCTTGGCTTCTATGCAGGTCTTGGGGCACCATAAATCAGCCTGAAGGAGTGACTGACCCCACACACACTGCCTGACTCGTTTCTTTTGCTTTGTTCCACGGATTTCTATGGAGAGAGTGGAGAAGTCAACGCTGAGGGCAGCTGGAAGGGCCGGGGATTGCCATGGGAACAGAGGAACAGGGCTGGTGGCAGGCAGGGGACACTGCCACCGCCTGGGAGGTGCCCCCGTCCCCACTGCCCCGCCTCTGCTCCACGACCTGTGGCAGGTTCCTGGGTGCACCCTGTGCTCGGTGTTGGCATGTCAGTGTTCCTGCAGGAGCCGTGCCATTCCCATTCCCGGGGTTTTCTCGGTGCCCAGGCAAAGGAATTACGGCGCCGTTTGGCTGCTGCGCTCTTCCGAGTGAGCAGCCTGGCATGGCAGAAGCCTCGCACGGAGCGGGCATGGGAAGGGTGAGTGCTTATGGCTCCTTTCAGGTGTGCTTGGGAAAAAAATCCTCTGATAAACTACAGAGGCCAGGAGAGATCCTCCTGTAAGTGCTGCAATTATCTGGTCTTTATTTGGACAGTCGGTGAGCCGCAAGGATCGGCATCCCGGCCGAGGGAAGGGCTGAGGGGCACTGGAGCTTGTACAGCGTTAGAACAGATTCACTCAGCCCCTTCAAATATTTATGGCCTTCCAATCCACACACATTTTAAGCTTATTTGACATCCTCCTACTCTGCTCTTGCTTGTGGAGAGGCTCTGGAGAGCATCTGCCCGGCCGCGGGGGTGGCTGCAGGGGCCAGGCGTCGTGGGGGGCAGGTTTATGGCTGGGATTTGGGAAGGATCCATGGAGTCTGTTCCTAGAGAGCTCCTCGGTGCGAGGAGGGGCTTTGCACAGCACTCCAGGTGCTGGTGGCTCGTGCAGCCCAGGGGTCGGGACGCAGGATACCTGCGGGTGCTGGCTGGGCGAGGAGGGTTTGGCTGTGGGGGTCAGCCTGTCCGTGCCCGCGCAGCTGGAATTGGGGCAGGATGCACCAGAGGACGGCTGGCAGTGCTGGACCTGGGGCCAGGGGTGTCCCACCTGCTCGGAAGGGACAGGAACTCATTTTCTAGCAGAAGAAAGTCAGTTGTAAGAAGGCAGCTGCCTTCCTGCCGGAGCGACAATTCTTGTCAATCTGCCACGTTTTACTCTGACGGGATAAAAATAGAGCACGATTTCCAGGCAGCAGCCGCACATCCTGTGGCCGTAATGAGCTCTTAAGGTAATTACCTTTGGTGAGAAAGAGCTGGAGAGGGCGTGTGCGGCTGACAAAGGGAGAAAGAAATGGGACTGTGCTCCCGAGATAGGGCAGCATCCCGCAGCAGGGGGCTGAGGGAGACACGGGAAAGCCGGAGAGGGGTTTGGGACAAGGGACGGAGGGACAGGACACAGGGAACGGCTTCCCACTGCCAGAGGGCAGGGAGAGATGGGACATTGGGAAGGAATCCTTCCCGGTGAGGGTGGGGAGGCCCTTTGCCCTGTGCCAGGGCCTCGCTGTGCTCACAGTGAAGAGTTTGTTGTAAAAGAATGTTTTAATCTATTCGATTTCTTCAAAGCCTCGTTTTAACGTGCCGTTCCATAGCTGGGGGTTGTCTTAACAGGAATTATGATCCAGGCTGAGGAACTGCCACGTGCCACCCACTGCCAAGCTGTGCCCTACCAGAGGCTGGCCGGGAAGCCACCACTGTCCTCGGCATCCTCTCCCCGCCCCAGCCCTTGGTGCCGGGGGGCTGCCGGGGCAGGCTGGACCCACCTTTTCCCCGCTGAGGCTCTGCCCTCTCCGGGTCAATAAATAATCTCTCGGAGCACTGCGTTGCCTCGCAGCTCTGTAAATCAATTTACCCTGTTGCAGAATATCCAGTGCTTGCATGAAATAGGTAAATTACATCTCCCGCTGCTCCGTCTTCGTAACGAACTCGATACCATCTTAAGAATATAAACCACGAGAGTGCTTTTGTCTGACTCAATTTGCCTTTGTTCGGCAGAGGGGCTGATCTCCCGAGCCTTTCCCGAGCCCGTGTAATCCTGAGACTTTTCCTTATCGCAGCCTCTGGTGTGTTTCCCCAGTTCCAGCCGAATTTCCGTGCCTGCAGCTCCCTCCCTGTGTGCTGAGGTGGGCTGTGACCTCTCCAGCCCCGCGGTTCCAGGTCTGGAGAGAGGAGCCGGCTCCCACGGAGAGGAGCTGGTCCAGCCGCAGCTCCCGCGGTGTGCGGGCAGCGTTCGCTCCCCCTGCGGAGTGTTTGCCACCCTGGCTTCGGCAGCGAAGGGCTCCTACAAACCCACCCGACTGCCCCCACCAGTGGCTGTGGCTGCAAGGTTTCCATCAGACAGCGGGGAGTTTGCACCAGAGGAGGAGATGTCACCTGTCCCGGGTGGCACTGCACAGAATTTGCACTGGAGGAGATGTCACCTGTCCCGGGTGGCACTGCACAGAATTTGCACTGGAGGAGATGTCACCTGTCCCGGGTGGCACTGCACAGAATTTGCACTGGAGGAGATGTCACCTGTCCCGGGTGGCACTGCACACGCCGCTCCTCTGGGCTTGTGCCAGAGCTGAGATTTCCTGTCCTGGAATGTCAGCACTGGGGAGGATTCTGCAGAACCTTCCTTCGTGTAGAATTCCGTGCCAGGGATCAGCGCTCGCAGCCCCGATGCAGCCGGCGTTCCTCGGGAAGGGCTGCCAGGGAGGATGGAGTCAGCAGGAGGATGGACAATGGTTCTGGATCAGCAGTTCCGAGGACAAAGCCTCAGCTTTGCCATCCCTGTGGAGCAGCCGGCCCCTGGCCCTGCCCTCAGCACCCTCTGAAGAGGGTCTGGTGTGGTGGGAGCACTGGGATGGACTGACAGACACCCTGAGGAGCAGGGCCATGGAATGGGAGCACTGGGATGGACTGACAGACACCCTGAGGAGCAGGGCCATGGAATGGGAGCACTGGGATGGACTGACAGACACCCTGAGGAGCAGGGCCATGGAATGGGAGCACTGGGATGGACTGACAGACGCCCTGAGGAGCAGGGCCATGGTGACAGGCAGTGTTTAGTGGCGGGGTCGGGCAGGGTTCCCCAGCCCCACAGTGGGAGGACGAGGTGCTGTCCTGAGGCTGCTGCGGGCACTGAGCAGGGTCTAAACCTCTGGTGAGGAGCCAAGCAGTGCCTTCATGCAATTCAAGCCACTCCTGTGTGGTGTAAACATCATCACTGCAATAAAAGCTGGGGTCTGGTGCTGGCAGATAACAACTGCAGGGGGTGTCAGCAGGAGCACAGCCTGCACTGAAGGATGCTCATGGTCCTCCCTCCTCGGGGGTCGTGGTGGTGCCTGTGCACGTTCCAGAGTGTGGGGTCACAGGCCAGGACAGCAAATTTTTATCTTTTAATTGGTTAATGCCATGTTCCATCACCCTGGCTGGTGTGGGATTTTCACTGTAATTAATAGTAATGAACATGTCTGTTGGAGAGGGCACTGGAAAGCTTTTCATACAGTGCCATTTTCCCCAGACCCCAAAACCACATCCTGCCCACAGCTGTGGTGTGCAGGGGCACTGGGCCAGGGGTGCTGGTGACACCCAGAGCTTGGTGTCCCTCTGTGGGGCCGGGTTTGGGGCAGCTGTGGGGGAATGGGCTCCCTGGAGGAGCATCTTTCACCAGCGGGGCAGAGCTGAGCCCTCACCACCCAGCGATGCGAGGGAAGATCCCAATTCTTCCAGCTGCCAGGCAGAGCTGTTTTCCCTCCCCATCCCCTCTGCATATTCCAGACACGGGATCCGCACTGACCCTGCAGCCACCTGAGCTCCTCAGCGACTCAGAGTGACAGGGCCACCCTCCTCTGCCATTTATCCATCAATTTGTGCCACGCAGGAGCCTAATGGAG
This sequence comes from Cnemophilus loriae, assembly GCA_013397755.1. NCBI lineage: Eukaryota > Metazoa > Chordata > Aves > Passeriformes > Corvidae > Cnemophilus > Cnemophilus loriae. The sequence continues at coordinate 546,823 of VZTF01004366.1, read as the reverse complement.
CGAGCGACGCCCGAGCTGGGGCTCGGCGGGGCCACGGCACAGCGCCGTGCCTGGGGAGAGCTCGGCATCCTGATGGGGAAGTGAAATCTCCACCCAGCACCCCCCTCTGCAGCCACGTGAAATGTGATTGCGTCGGCTGAGCAGGGACTGACACAATTTGGGAAGTCCTTGGGGGCTTCTAAAGGTCAGCGATGTGTGATCCGTAACGGGCGGAGCCGCCTGTGCCGAGGGGGATCGGTCCGTGCGCTGCCTTTCCTGCTCCTCCAGGAAAAGCAACAGCTGGGAATGGATCTGTCTTCAAGGTGTGGCTGAGGGGCAAAATCTACTTTTCACCAGGGCGTGTAGTGCTAGGACAAGGGGGATGCAGGGGATGGGAACGGATGGTGCCTCTCTGCCCTGCCTCGCTCTCCGGAGCAGCACCACGATGGATCATCACTGCAGGGCTGGAAATGCCCACAGCTCTGGGACCTCACCATCAGCAGGACGTGGAGATGTTGGAGTGAGTCCAGAGGAGGCCACGGAGCTGCTCCGAGGGCTGGAGCCCCTCTGGAGCCAGGCTGGGAGAGCTGGAGGTGTTCACCTGGAGAAGAGAAGGATCCGGGGAGAGCTCAGAGCCCTTTCCAGGGCCTCAAGGGGAGCTTGGGGCTGTTTAAGCCCAAATCCTGCAGAGTTGCAGTGGGTAGGAAGAGCCTCCGTGCTGCAGTGCATCTCCTCCAGAGGATCACACAGAGCAGCCCAGGGTTGCAGTTTTTTCCTGCTTTGTCAGCAGTAGTGTCTCCTTGTGCAGAACTGCAGCTCCCGGCAATTTTCTGATACTGGAGTTTAATAAAACCCCCTCCAGATCCAGTGCCTGTGTGGTGTGCACCAGAGCTGAGGGACAGGGGACCATGGGGCTGGTGTGGCCCTTGGTGTGGCCTTAGGTGTGGCCCTTGGTGTGGCCCTTGGTGTGGCCCTTGGGTCCAGGTCTGAGGCCGAAGGAGGGAAGGTGCCACCTACAGCAGCATCTCCATCTGGACCAGGCTGCCCACGGGATGAGCTCCCCCGTGGCACTGCTGGGGTCCTAAAGGGACCGAGGGATCAAAGGCTCTTTTCCGAGCACTGCCACAGGACTGGGATGGCCCATGGCGTGCGAGCAGATCGATCACCCCTCTCTGAGGTCCAGGGTGAGGAACCTCCTTACCCTTATCTCCCTGTCCCATCTATGCCTGCATGTAAATCACACTGGTCTGAGCCCCTTCATGGTTCTGGCAGCACGAATAATACATCAGAGAGAGAAAATGTAATCAGAGTGTTTATTTTGGGTTAAAATACTCAGAGGCTTGTGGAGTGGTTTGAGTTGGGAGGGTCCTTGAAGCTCACCCCATTCCACCCCTGCTGTGGGCAGGGACACCTTCCACTATCCCAGGGTGCTCTGAACCCTGTTCAGCCTGGCCCTGGACACTTCCAGGGATGGAAGTGGGCAGCCACAAACCAGTGCAACAAATCAGTATGCACACAAATTAATGCACCCTGCACTGATTTCTGTAAGCCCACAGGTGTCCCATAGGTTCAGTTCCATCTGTCTCCCCGCAGGTCTCCCGAACCCTCCCTCTCCTTTAGCAGGGATGCGCTAATCCCGTGTGAAACCCGCTCTGATGTAAGTGGAACAGACAGGCAGAACCTTTTCTACATTAAACTGAAGGCGCGGAGCCTTGTGCACACACGGAGTGTGATCACAGACATGATACCCCGGCGTTACACGCTCCCGGGATCCTGGGCTGCCTCGGGAGCAGCCTGCCAGCGAGGAGGGTGATCTGCCGCGAGAGGCAGAGGGAGCGCTTCCCTCCCTCTGCTTTGGTGTGGCCGTGGAGAAAACCACAGCCTTTTGTCTAATTCGGGTGTCTGATCTGCTCTGAGCTCTCTGCTGTAACGCTGCTCATCCAGGTGGAATTTTTAAGGTGGAATTTTTAACAGCTCCTGTTAAGCCCGGGAGCTGACCTGTGGCAGTACTGGGACACCTGGGGGGTGCCAAGGGGCTGCAGCCTGGGTGGGGCTTGGGTCACCCTGGTCTACTGGAAGTGGACCCATGGTGGGTGTGTCGAGGTGGGGTTGGTCAGGGCCCCCGTGCAGAGTCCCCAGCTGAGCTGAGCCCCGGGGGAAAGCACATGGCAGATGGGAGCAGGGATGCCTTGATGGATGCCCACAACAGCAGCGAACCCAGCCCAGCTCTCTCAGCCCTGGTGTTTTCTGCAAGTGCCCGAGGTCTCGGTGGGTCTGGGGCGGGGTGGGGTGGCTGCAGGTCCCAGTGATGCCTGTTACTGCAGGCTCAGTGGAATAGTCAAGATTTGAGAACTCTGGGCAAAACATTTTCGGGAGCTCCTGGAGGGTAAAAGGCTGTCAGCCCAGATAAATATTAGAGCAGCAAAGAGAGGAAAGAGAAACCAGAGTGAGCAGGAAGAGCAAGAGAGATGAGGAGATTGCTGCAATTTGTGGGCCCTTGGGACAGTGCCTGAGAGCCGTGTTCCCATCCCACCGAGCTCACAAACACTCTTCCCGTCTCTCTGGCATCCCAGCACGGGGAAATGTTGCAGAGACGCGTGGTCCGGGGGTTGGGGCGGTTCTGCCTCCCACTGCCCGCTGCCACGGGGCCACTGGTACCACCACTGGCACCACCACTGCCGCTGGGGAGGTTACTGGGCTGCTCTGGAGGCTCCAGCAGAGCGATTTTCCCAGGACGCTTCCAGCAGCAGAGTGGGGCAGGTTCCCCCCTGCCCCCCAGCAGTAACCCGTGCTCCAGCCGGGGAGCACAAACCTGCTGGAAGGCTGGGCAGCGTCCCGTGCTCCTGGCATGGACAGGGGCGTTCCCTGGCAGGGACAGCAGGGTCCCCTGGCACGGGGTCTCACTGCCCCAGACGTGTGTGGAGCTCTCACCTGGGGCCCAGCAGCCCTGCCGGAGCAGGGAACACTCCCTCTCTGGTTTCCTTCGGAGGGACAGCGTGAAATGAGGAGTTAACACAGCAACAAGCTTCTCCATCACCAGCAGCAGCTTGAGTCATTAAGCCTGAAATAATTTTAATTGGATCCAGGATTCACAAGAGATTTTTTTGTGCCGTGGTGGAGCTGGACCAGTTTCTCCGCTACCACCAGCCATCGGAGCAGGGGAGAGGGGAGAGGCCCTGCTTGGCTTCAGGTGCCTCTGGATCATGAGGTATTGGGTCTATCTCAGCACCAAACTGGGTTTAAAGACAGAGATATAAATACTTTCTTTGCCTTGGAGTGGATAAACATCCCTTGGAAAGCTCTAAGTTGTTGATTGAAGTCCTTGACAGGAATTCTCCAGTTTATTGCAGTGACAGGCACCTGACATCTGCTCCCACGGGCCGAAGGTGGGAATCTGGGGAGGATGAACGCCCGGCTCTGTGGGGGTGATTTGGGGGTAAGAGTTCAGTTAATCATTCTGTGTGTCCCAATTAAAAATGAGGCTTTTGTCTGTGCAAACGGATGGTGGATCTGTGGCCCTCGCCCACACAGGCTTTCCAGGGAATGTGTCTTCACAGTGCATGGACTCTTTCAAACGAGCCAGGAATTACTCAAACTGAGGTGATTCAGTGCAGTGACTGCACAGAGAGGCCAGGTAAACCATAAACATTAAAAATCCAATTTAAATAGAGCAGCCTGGTGGCATTTGCAGCCGGGTGCGTGGCAGCTCCTGATCCCGCGTCCCCTGGCTAAGGAGAGCCAGGAGGATGCTGCAGCATGAGTGGGGTTACAACAGGACAGGGAATTCCTCTGGCCACAGCCCGACAGGGCTGGGGATGGTTTGCTTCCGGCACAGGAGTAACCAGGGGGTGTTTTATAATGTAGACAGTAAAGTCCCAGAAGGATCAGAGATTTAACTGTGTTTGGGGAGGATTCAGGTGCACAAACAGCACTTGGTATTTGCTCCATGGTCCTACTCCTTGTTGTGATTGGATGGTGGTTACAGAATCCTGGAACTGCAGAATCCTGGAATGGTTTGGGTTGGAAGGGACCTTAAGGCTCATCCAGTGCCACCCCCTGCAATGTCAGAGACACCTGCCACTGTCCCAGGCTGCTCCAAGCCCCGTCCAGCCTGGCCTTGGACACTTCCAGGGATCCAGGGGCAGCCACAGCTGCTCTGGGCACCCTGTGCCAGGAACACCACCCTCACAGGGAAGGATTCGTGTCGTGACATAGGGAGAGGTATGGCCAAAGCCCTGGAAGGTTAAAACCCGAGATGCTCTGGACCATGTGAGGTTTTGCAGCTGTGCAGGGTGAGAGCAAGGAGCAATTTCAGAAGTGGGACAAGGCAGGGGGATTGTGGGGAGCAGGGGCTGGAGGGGAGCTCGGGAAGGGAGGAAGAGTGGGCTGGCAGGGACAGTGGGCTGGAGCTGCTGGCAGAGGAGTCAGGAATGCAGTCCCAGTCTGTGCACGGTGCCAGTGCCAGCCCCAGCCCTGCCCTTGGCCCCGGGCCCTCTCTGTGGGCGTCTGGCGAGCGGCTTTCGAGGAATCGCCGCCACACCTGTGGTGCCACCTGCCCGTCCTGCCCACGCCGAGGGACAGAGATGTGCAGAACGAGGGGAAATGCACGGTGGGAAACCGGTGCCGTTTGTCCCCAAGAGCCTCAGTGCCCCCCACCCACCCCTGGCCAGGATCGGGCACGGGCCAGGCCGTGCCAGGGTGGCAGCGCTGGCACAGCGCGGGCTGAGCCGGGCTGCCCTGGCCTCCGGGAAGGCTCGGGGGGCTCTGGCTGTGGTGCTGCATCCCCCAGCCTGCTTGGGCACTCGGGGAGCTCGGATCCCTCGGCACTGAGACCAAGGACGGTTTGCAGGCGGCTGTGCAGCTGCAGAGCTGCTGCTGCCGTCGTTGTTCTCCTCCCTGACAGATGCCGGCGGTGCCATCGGGTCACCCGCGATTTCAGTGTTTAAGGAGATGCTTCAATATTTAATGGCACGTTGCGGTGGGGGTGTGCACCTCGGAGGCGCGGCACCGCTGGCACGGCGGCTCCGGGATGCAGAGGTTGTTCTGCTCCAGGAGTGTCCGCCGGGGGGGCACAACTCCGTGGGCCCCCAGCGCTCCCCCAGCCCGGAGCCCTGGGCAGAGCTCGCCTGTGAGAGCCAAGGCTGCTCCTCGGTGGGACCGGGGTCCCACTCCTCTGCCAGGCCCCTCTGCCGTGGAGCCCCTCGGGAGAGGCTGTGCCAGGATCACCGTTCCTGCTGCAGCAGTGAGGATCCTGGCGCTGCTGGCCGGTTTTCCAGCCAGTTTCTCCCCATATCAGCCGGCCCCTTGGCGCAGGCACCGCTCCGGCGCGGTTGGGACCGGGGTTTGTTGTGGGAGCTGTGGCCGCAGCTGGGCTGGCAGCTGATCCCAAAAACAGGACAAAAACAGCGACTGCAGTCCAGAAAGTTGCAGATGGCCTGGAGCGGGGAATGCTGGAGAGAGGAGCTGCTCCGCGCTCGCGTCCAGCTGCGGAGAGCTCACGGCTCGTTAGCGCAGCTCCGAGCCGAGCGCGTCCCGCCGCGGGGCCGGGCACGGCGGCACCCCCGGGACCGCAGCACCCCGGGAGGGGCGCAGAACGGCACTCGGGGCACAGCGGGAACGGGGGACGCTGCACAACTCAGGGAAGAGAAGCAAAAGGGGCTTCGCAAACCGGGGCAACAAAGGGAAATAACATGGGGAAGGGAAACTGGGGGTCTGGGTTTGCTTCTGGAGTGGGGAGGCGGAGAAGGGCTGGGAGTGCAGGGTCCCATTCCTGGGGGTGAAGGCAGTGAGTGTGTGGAGAAGAAGAAGGAGGGAGCATTCCCTAGGTTTGCATCCTGGATCAGTTCCCAGTGCCCCCGGGATGCTGGATGTGAGCAGACTCCGGCTCAGGCTGCCAGGCAGCAGTGCCAGCCTCCATGCCGGCCCGGGCTGCTGCGAACCCAAAGCAGACCAGGCTGCTTTATTTTTCTAGGATTAGTAATCACAATCTTCATTATGAAATACTAACACTTACCAAAAAAAATTCCCAAGGCTGGGCTCCTCCATTGCCAATTCCATCAGTGCCAGTGCTCCCGGCTGGCAGCTCCTGCAGAGCCGTTATCTCCAGGAGAAATCGTTACACAATCCTCATTCTCATGCTGCAAACGGCTTCGTTATGGAACCCGGACTTCAAAGCAGACCCAGAAACAACCAAGTTTCTGTTCAGAATCCAAGATGTTCGGGGAGGATCAGGATCTAGGCTTTGCAAACTGTTCCAGAGAGCAGGTTGGGTTCGATACCGAAGGTGGAAAGCAGCTCCCGTGTTTGTGAGGGGAGAGAAATGTGGAAATCCTTTCTTGACCCAGTAGGTGCAGGGGATGAACTGGGCATGAATGTGAATCATGTGTGGAGCAAGTGAACCAGCAGTCTCCGTTCTGCTGCCTGGACAGTGGGAAGGAACTGGTCCGGCAGAGCGGGATGCTGGAGTGGGATACTGGAGTGGGATGCTGGAGTGGGATACTGGTGTGGGAAGCCTGCTCCCTGCATGTCTCTCCTGCCTGCATTCCTCCCTCCAGCTGCCCAGAGGGTTCTCCCAGTGCCAGATACTTCCGCGGTTCTGAGCTGCGGGAGGCTGCGGGGTGCGGCTGTGCCAGTGCTGGTGCCGGTGCCGGTGCCGGTGCCGGTGCCGGTGCCAGGGGGAGGCTTTGCCGGGCTGCCCCAGAGCTGCCCTGCTGTGGCTCGGGGTGTGCCTCCGTGCTCCGGGGCACTGGGGACGAGGCGGATGAGCCCAGCGCTCATCCTGCATCACCCACCGTAATGAACTGCTTTCCCAGTCCATGGACAGACTAATTTGGCTCCCGTCTCCCGGGGAATGAAGCCGTGGCTCGTGACCTCGCTGGCTCTGGAGCTGCTGGGAAGCCGCTGTAGCTCGGCCGAGGTAACCGCGTTATCCCTGCGGTGCCCATTAGCCCTGATGGGAAGGAATGGCTCTGTAGCTTCCCATTAGAGCTAATGGGCATCAGCGGAGCCGCCTGCCCAGCACAGGGAAGAACGTGGCCAGCACAGAGAAGCCGTGGCCAGCACAGGGAAGCTGTGCCCTGCACAGGGAAGCCGTGGCCAGCACAGAGAAGCCGTGGCCAGCACAGGGAAGCCGTGGCCAGCACAGGGAAGCTGTGCCATTCCGTGCCGTGCCGTGGAAGTGGCGTGGGGAGCAGGAGCAAGAGCAGGAGCGGGGACAGCACTGCAGGCACCTGCCACGGGCGGGCGGGGGCTGATCCCTGCTGAGGGGGGGACGAAGGAGGGACACAGCTTCCCTGAGATACAGGTCCCAAAGCTCCTGGAGAGTGGGGCTGCACCAGATACCGCAGAAACGGGTCAGAGCCATCAGGTCCCCACAATGAGATCCCGGGCTAAAGCACAACAATTTTGTTTTCAAAATTGTTTTCAAAGCAGCTTTTAAAGAAGAGCCAAGGCCACAGATCCTGCCAGGACTGTAATCTTCACAACAGCATCAGCACCTCAGCTGCTGGATTACCCTTTGTTTCCTGGTTTCCCCTGAGCAGCCAGTTTGCTTCCCAGCAGCAGGCAGAGATGCAGCGCAAGCACAAAATACAGCTACCTGCTCTCTTTTCCTCCAAAATTTAGCATTTCTGATGAAGCAGGAGCCCAGTCAACGTCAACCTTGACTGGTTTTAGTAAAACCATTTTCTTCAGATTTGGATAAGGCTGGACCCAACATAAGTATTAACAATTTGATGTGTGTTCCTTGACAGAGGGTGGGCTTAGATGGGATATAGGGAAGAAATTGTTCCTTGTGAGGGGACTGAGGCCCTGGCACAGGTTTCCCAGAGAAGCTGTGGCTGCCCCTGGATCCCTGGAAGTGTCCAAAGCCAGGTTGCATGGGGCTTGGAGCCACCTGCGACAGTGGAAGGTGTCCCTGCCCATGGCAGGGGCTGGAATGAGATGGGCTCTAAGGTCCCTCCCAACCCAAACCGTTCCAGGATTCTGTGATTACTAAGTCTCCATCATTTCTTCTCTTCCTTGATGGAGTTGCTGAAGAGAACAGAGGCTGAGGGAGGGAGCCCAGGCTGGCTGTAAATGCTGGCTGGAGAAGCCGATGCCCAAGCGGGGGCAGCTCTCGATGCCGCTGCCGCCGGCTCTGCTGACCCGGGCACGGCTGCGAGGGCGAGCGGCCAGCGGACAATGCCCGCGGTGTGCACGCCACAAAGGGGCTCTTCTTCCCTCAAAGCATGCCTGGCCACTTGCTTCAGCTCCTCCTTCCCCCGGACAATGGCAGGAAAACCTTCTCTTGCGCTGGAATTCCCCTCACTTGCTCTCGGAGGCTGGGGCTGCACTGTCTCGGCCGAGCTCAGACCTGGGGGGTTCCAAAGCCTTTAAAGCCCCCACCGGGTGCCAAGGAGCAGCTGGTGACTTTCCACACATCTCTTGGGTGCTCAGATCATTCCATTCCACGTGTAATGATAGTAATTAACAAAATCACCTTTTCATCTTTAAGCCCATCACCGTTATCCTGCTGAGCCCCTCACTGGACCAGCCTGCCCCCAGCACAGGGAGCTGGGCAGGTGTCCCATAGTTTCTGTTCCTGCTTGGTCATTCCACTCAGGAGCTCGGCTACTGCAGCCTTTGACAGTCTCCATCTTTATAGCTTATTTCGTGTTTTGAAAGATTTATTTGAATAAATTGCCAGATGAAATACTGCTTTCAACTCGCTGACCTGCTGGGCTGTTGTAGCCTTCCAGCGGTGCCATCAGGGAAAATTCCAGCCTCAGAAGTTCTCCTGGTATAAACGAGTTGCCTCGGAGGTGTTTTGATGCAGAGCTGCATTAAGCAGAAAGGGGGTTTAGTGACAGTGGTTGTTGGTTAAAGAAGAAAAGAAAACTTCTGTGTGTGTTTGAAGGGCCGGGTTGTTTGCCATGGCTGGCGTGGGCTGCTTAGGGAGTGGGAAGCTGGGAATGCTGAGGAGGATAACGCTCATGGCAGATGCTGAATGGAAACCAGGGCTGCTGCTTGGTTCCCGTGCCTGGGAGAGTCACACTGGAATGTGGCGATTGCTGGGATGGGGAGCTGCTCTGAACACTATGAAATTTGACAGGACAAGAAGACATAGCCTGAAGCTGTGCCAGGGGAGATTCTGGTTGCACACCACGAGGAATTTTTTCCTGGAGGGGGTGGCTCTGCCCTGGCAGAGGTGGTAAATCCCAGGATTTGGGAGCAGCTGGGCTGCACAGAGGGAAAGTGTCTGCAGAGCTGAGCTTGGCAGCCCCTGCTTCCTGCGGGTTTGCTTTCCTGATCCCTCATCCCCAAGGCTGCAGCGGCCACTGGGACTTAAAGCAACAGCACAGAGGGACAACAGCTCCAGCTCAGCCAGGACTGGGTGGGAGGGAGTGATGCGGGGTGAAAGCATCCCCAGCTCAGCAGCAGCACAGTCCTGAGCTGAGCTGGGTGTGCCTTCACCCCCTTTCCCTCTCATCCAAGCCCCCACACTGGGAAAGTGCAGATCTGCAGGGAAAACTGACAGCTCCATCCAGGGACCAGCTTCCCTCCTCCGAACACGGGTGGGCACGCTCAGTGCTGCAGGGTGGCATTTGTGTCCTGCTCAGAGACTAAAGACAGGACGGTCTGGTGATGTTGATCCAGCAAGATTAGTTCTGGAAACAGCACAGGACTGTAATAAATGCCATCCAATGGCAGTGTGAGTGTTGCTTCTGTGCTCAGATGTTCGGAGCTTCCAAAGCGCTGCTGAAGCCTGCGTGGGATGGTTCTGGGCTCCCAGGACGTGGTCACGTTGGAGCTCCCCGGTTTCACGGCAGATTTCAGTGGCTGTAATAGCACTGGGATGCTGAAGGGACAGGGCATTGGATTCACTGGAGCCAGACCTTACCGAGGCCAGCCAAGCTTTCCTTCTATGCAGGAAATAATTTAACAGCACAGTAATAATATCAATGTATTTAATACAATCATGGAATCCTTTCGGTGGGAAAAGACCTCCAAGATCATTGAGTCCAACGATCTGTAAGCAGGAAAGTAATTCCGGTCTTCACTCACATGGATGTGGCGTTATCCTTGAGGGGCACTGGGGAGATTTGTGTGCACACGAAGCTGTGCCCTGTCATTCATCATCATCATCATCATCATCATCATCCACCTGAGCTGATCCTCACCCAAACTGCTGGAATGTGCAGCTCTGGGCCATCAGGCAGTGCCAGGACAGGGCACGATGGCGGCGACCGTCGTGTGTCCCACCCCCCGCAGGGTGAGGAGCATCCCCGCAGCCACAGCGAGAGCTCCGGGGGCCTCTGGAACAACTGGCACAAACTGGGGCAGAATGTGTGGCTTGTCAGTGCCCTGTTATTAATAGTTAATCAGCCTGCTCTGTATTTCAAAGCGTGTGGGCATGGGAGGGAATTGCCAGCGAAGCAAACCACTTAACTCGGAGTCGCGTTTCTGGCGCGGAGCCTCCGAGGAAACGCTCTCCAGGTTTTCCTGGAGAGCTCATTACGGAGACAATAAAGGCCCAGGATAAATAGGATGCAACTGTTATTAACACGCAGTCCCTGGAAACCGGGCTAAAAAATCCTCAGCACTTGGACAACAAAATTGTGTCCTTGATCCGTGTGGCAGCGTGTTCCTCCCGTTGCCATGGCGACGGCATCCTCCAGCGATGCTCCCAGCTGCTCCTCACATTAACGCTCCTTCAGATCCTGGGGCTGGGGTATTTGCATGTGAAACCCTCAGCAATGCCTTCCCCAGCTGCCATATTCCATCCATTTCACAAAGTATCCCCATTTATTCCTGCCTCCTTTCCCACACGTTGTGGTCACTGGGAGCAGAACACCCTTCCCCAGGGCAAACCCCTGCTGGCACTGCCACCGTCCTGCTGGGCATGGAGAGCTGGCTCCAGGGGCAAAATTTACTGCAAATTGGATCGTTTGGCTTTGTTTAAAAATCTGTGTCTGTGGAAATCGGTGGCAGAGAGGGCTGGGTACCAGAGGCCACCTCCCCACCTTTTCAGCTCTTCCCCTCTTCAGCTCTTTGCACAGAAGCCACATATGCCACCACCTGTGCTGGGGGTGGTCACGGAATCCTGGAATGGTTTGGGTGGGAAGGGACCTTAAAGCTCATCCAGTTCCATGAGGTACATGGGCAGGGACACCTTCCACTGTCCCAGGGTGCTCCAGCCCCGTCCAGCCTGGCCTGGGACACTCCCAGGGATGGGGCAGTGGGTCACAATGGAAGCTCATTCAGAGTCACAGTGCAGACCAGGACACGGAACCCAGGGCTGAGCTGCAGGGAGGTATCCTGGGACCTGTGCCATGCCAGGGACCATCTCAGTGCTGTCTGGGCTCCCGGACCCCACGCTGCTGCTGCGGGGGCTGTGGGAGCTGGCAGCAGTGTGGGGCCACCCAGGGCTGTGGCTGGAGCCCGTGGTGGAGCAGAGCTCCTCTCGAGGGCACCGCGAGCTGCAGGATCCACAACCCCGGGGCAGTTTATTCCGCTACTTAACCGGTCTTATTTTTAAAAACTGCATCTCGTTTCTAATCTGAGCGCGTCTGCTCCAGCCCCCAGGGGCTGGGTCTGTGCTGCCTCTCTTCACTTGATTGAAGAGCCCTTTACTAGCTGATATTTTCTCTCTGTGAAGGCATTTAGGGATGACGGCCGTGTCACCTCTCGCTCTGCTCTCTGACGGACGAGAGGCTGAGCTCCTCGCACGCCCTGCCAGGCAGCTGCTTCCAGACCATTCCTGCCTCTTTGTGCCACGTCTCCAGGATTTTCACCTCCCTCGCTCCCGTGCAGGTACCGGGGCCAGGCTGAGCCTCCCAGCACCCACCCAGGAGGGGTGTGCAGGGCTGACACCTCTGCCCAGAGCCAGCCCTGTGTCCTGGGCTGAGCCCCCAGTGTGGGCAGCAGGCGAGGGGGGATTCTGCCCCTCTGCCCTGCTCAGGTGAGACCCCACCTGCAGAGCTGCCTCCAGCCCTGGGGCCGAACATCAGAGGGACGTGGAGCTGCTGGAGCAAGTCGAGAGGAGGCCCCGGAGCTGCTCCAGGGCTGGATGTCTCTGTACATCCATGTGCAGGGCTTTACTGGGGGTTCCTTCCGGGGGGTGTTTTTCCAGTCACCAATTTTGACAGCATGTGCCGGTGACTCTGCTGCCATTTGCCATTAATGCCCATTTGTAGGAATTCCTGCCTGTCTGAATCCTTTGGTGCCTGAGGGGGCTGCCCCGGAGCCTTCCTTGAGCCTTGGAATCAATCCACTTTATTATCCGAGTGACAGAGCTCAGTGTAAAGCAAAATCTCGTTGTAGTATTTCTTCTGTTTTGGAGAACAGAGAGGAGCTCACAGAACCAGCTCCTTCAGCACACCACACCAAAGATTTACTTTCAAATCATGAAGAAAAAATTAATAGATGGAGTAAATTGAATAGATGAGAAGTGAAAAGGGCGAAGGGGAGGAGCATCGTTGCTGTGGGTGTTTCCATAGCAGAAGGGACCTTAAAGCCCCTCTCATCCCACTCCCTGCCATGGGCAGGGACACCTTCTGCTAGACCAGGTGGCTCCAAGCCCTGTCCAGCCTGGCCTGCCTGGCCTTGGACACTTCCCTGGTGCAGGGAAGGAGGGATGCTGGGATGCTCCTGCAGTCGGGAAGCGGATTCCAGAGCTGGGAGCAGCACTGAGGGGCTCTGCTGGATCCAGCTGTGGCCCGGTGATGCAGCCCCATGTGCCTGTGCAGGGTTTCTCAGCTCCTTGCTCATCCAATGGGTTTTTTGCTCGGGAAATCAGTGGAGGTGAAAATTTAAATGCAAACACAGAGAGAAGAGTGAACAAACTGGAAACCCAAGTCAGTGGAAGAAGGAGAAGAGGCCGTGACAGAGAAGAGATTGTGTGGTCAGAAACAGCTCAGCCGAAAATGAACTCGTTGTGGTTTTTCCCCCCAGGACAATTAACGGATGGTTAATTCCTCTGTTTTTGAGGGAAACCACGACCCTCTGCAGACCTCAGGCACTCACCAGGAAGGAGCGAGGCAGAGATTTTTGGCCAAACTCTGCCTCCCACAGCCTCCGGCCCTGGGGGCTGTGTGGGGCCGCGTGAGGCCGTTTGCGGTCGCCCCGGGCGGGCAGCAGGAGCAGATTGCCGTTCCCTGGGAGCGGGGTGGGACCTGCCCAGACACCGCTGTGACATGCAGCAATGTGACACTCGCGTGTGTGATGTCACCTCACGCTGGAGCACTCGCGGCTGTCCGCGCCGATCTTCGTGCACCAAATCCGGGGCAGCCGCGGCGCCCACAGCGCTGCATTTCCACACTGCCATGAGCACTTTGTGCCTTTATTCAGCCTTGTGCCCAGGACAGGCTCCAGCTCTGCAAGGTCTGGCTGCTGGTGGTCATTCACGGGCAGGCGCAGCCCCTGGCTGTGGGCAGGACAAGCTCTGATGGTCCAGGGAACAACAGGATTGAGGCTGACAGTGACTTTGGACAAGGGATGGAGTGACAGCACCAGGGGCAGTGGCTTCGAGCTGAACAAGGGCAGAGTTAGATGGGGTATTCTGGAGAAATTGCTCCCTGTGAGGTGAGGCCCTGGCACAGGGTGCCCAGAGCAGCTGTGGCTGCCCCTGGATCCCTGGCAGTGCCCAAGGCCAGGCTGGATGGGGCTTGGAGCAGCCTGGGACAGTGGCAGGGGGCCCTGCCTGTGGAAAGGGGGGAATGGGATGAGCTTTAAGGTCCCTTCCAACCCAACCCAAACCATCCTGTGATTCTGTGATCCTGTGATTCTGTGATTCTGTGGTTCTGATAGCAGAAGCCTTGGAGTCAAACTTGTCCCATTTGGACTCCTGCTCCCTCAGCCTCTCCTGTACCACGAGCTGCCTTTCACCTCATTTTCCCTGCATTTGGAGCATTTTGGGATGGGTGCAGTAAATAATGACATTAGTAGGTGCTGCGAGGGTTGAGTTAATCCTTGCAGGCACCACTGGAGTCTGAAGGGGCACCGTTTCCTCTCAGACTTGTCTCTGTTTCACTCTTGCAGAAGCTGAATAATTCTCTCTGACAGCTTTTTGCTTTTTATAGCAGTAATTAGTCAAAAAGCATCGGCATGACGAGCACTGCCCTGGCACTCCTGGTCGGTGCTCTGGGCACACGGCTCGGGGAGGGCACTGCTGCAGATTTGGGGGTGGTGACAAGGCCAGGGGTGAGCAGGGTGTTGGGTTCTGATGCTAAAATGGGCAAAACCTTGGCCTTTTTTTCTACCTAAATTTGCACTTGTGTTTTAAGGCACCTGGAGGGATCTGGGACAGCTGCTGGAGCCAGGCTGTTCATCCAGCCTGGAGTGACTACTACACGAAACAACAAAAAGTAAAAAATGGAAGACTAGAAACTGTGATTTTACAAGTTCAGTTGAGGTGGAAGGAGGTAGAGGGATTTGGGGGAGAAACCAGGTGCTAAATGCTGTTTTAATCCTAGTTTGTCCCCAAAATACCGCCAGATCTGGTCACAGGGGTGACGTTGGTGTAACGTTGGCAGGATTGAGTGTTACTTTAACAGAAAGTGTTAAAGGTGTGGGAAGAATTTAGTAAAGGAAAAGATGGAGGTTTTGTCTCTCTTCGTCTAATTCAAGTTCCCCAAGAGCCACAGGCCTGGTTTATCACACGCTATTGCCAATGCATGCCTGTCATTTCGTGGAGCTTTCTGGCTTATTTTATTCAAAAGATAAAATTAGAAGTCAGAGTTATCTGGTGACTTCAAAATAGCTGAGTCTGGGTGGAACTGGAGCTGTCTGTGGCTCTTTGCAGAAAGCCAGGATGGAATTAATCAGCTTACTGCAGTCAGTTTAATGCTGTTTGTACAGCGTGCAGCTCTGGAAAGGGGCAGCCACGACAATATTTCCATACAATATTCCCCGAGAAGTGAGGATGAGGAGCAGATCAGGCCCATGGCTGTTCCCACAAACCTGCAGCTGTGATGTGAACTGGAGGGCTTTGAAGCCATGGGGACGTGGCACCTGGGGACACTTGGGGACTTGGCAGTGCTGGGGGAACATTTGGACAGGGCGATCCCAGAGGGCCTTTCCAGCATAAAGGATTCTGTGATTCCATGGCTCTGTGGTGTCTGGGGCTGTGTCTGCAGTGACAAGGACGGGGCCTTTGTGCCACCCTGAGGACACAGGAGAGGATGGAGGTGCTCAGCAGAGAAACCAGCTCTGTGCTCTGCGGGAGTTCACGGTGCTGGAAAACCCAGGGTTTGCTTTTGCTTGTCACCAAAGTCACGGGGAAGTGGCTTTGCCACTGCAATTGGCTCCTGCCAGTGGCGTTAATGGTCCCAGGTGACCTCACCTGGGCAGGCTCTGCCCCGCCCCAGTGAGGTGGGGCCAGGTGGGGTTTATGGGCAGTAGCTGAGGTGTGGGAGCTCTGGGGGGAGTTGTGATCTATGGTCACTCCCTGTGGCCGTGTGGTCACTCCCTGTGGCTGGTGCCTTGTCTGTGTCCATGTGGTCACTTCCTGTGGCCGGTGCCGTGGCTGCCCCAGGACACTGCTGTGGTGAGTCCGTGCTCCTGCTGTGCTGCTCGTCCTGAGCTCAGGGGATGGGAGCCCTTTGTCTCTCCAGGACACTGTAGGGTGTTTCTGCCCCCTCCAGCCCTCCCCCCTGGTTTGGGATGAGGGCTCGCTGCTGGGACCTGCTCTGGGAAATGTCCCTGCGCTCAGGGTGAGGCTGGGGCTGGTGCTGAGGCAAAGACTTTGCAGGAGACCTGGGGTTCCAGGGGCTTAAGTGGGAGGAAAAAGAAGGAATGTTGGTTTCTGCAGCTGTGGGTGTTTGTTTGGGGTCTTCATCCTTATCCCTCTCAGCTGAAGTCCAAGCCCTTTGCCTCAGTGTCGTGGATGAGTCTGGAGAAGCCCTTGGGGGTGCAGGTGCCAGGTGATGCATTTCTGAGAGATGGCATAAAATGAATGCTTTCTCCTGAGAAACCTGGAGCAGCCCTGGATATGAACTGTGAGCCAGGGACTGGAGAAGCTGCAGTGAAGCTGTAGTGAGTCCCTTTTAGCTGAGACAAACAGATACATTTCAGTTTTGTTGTTTAACTTGATCACAGCTGCAAATATCCTGCGAGTCCAAAGCTGTTGCTAACTCCACAGAGAGTGTCAGAACTGGGGTGTGGATTTAAAAACATTTAAGTCCTGATGTTGATGAGGATGTACATGGGAAATTCAGTCTGTGAAGGCAGCTTAAAGCTTTTCCTGCCCTGTCCCTGAGCAGTCGGCTCAGCCTGTGAGGAGCAGGGACTCCTCCCCTGGCAGCATCCCTCACCCCACGGCCTGTGCTCTGTCACCACCTTGCTGTCACCCCCCCTGCTGCTGTTAATTCCCTGCTCTCGGGTGAGGAGCTGGGACATCTCCCCTCCTGGAGATGTGCTGCAGGGCCACCTTGGCTTGCATTCCCACGGGCAGGGACATCTTCCACCGCCCCAGGGTGCTCCAAGCCCTGTCCAGCCTGGCCTGGAACATTCCAGGGGGCAGCCAGAGCTTGGATGCTGATTTTTAACTTGCATTTAATTCACGGTTCCGGGTGCTCTGTACCAGTGACCTGGCACCTTCTTGCTCCCTGTTCCATGTTCTCTGCCAGCTGCACGGCACTGCTTTGGCTTCTTGTAGCTTTTTGCTCAAAATCCTGGGAACTGGACCTGTTTTGCCAAGGATTCCTGTTGAACCACCCAGCAGCTGCAGCATCCTAATTGCGTTGCAGTCAGCCTTTAATCCTGTTAGTGCGTGTCATGTTGCTCTTGTATCATTCTAATTTTTAATCAAAATGTCATGCGATACCAGGTTAAGTGTCTGCCGGAGTCTAAATCTATTAAATTGGCACCATTGCCTTTATTAACCAATTTTTAAACTCATCAAAAGCTCAAACAGATTTGACAGGGTTCATTTTTCACCAGTTTTGCCGCCTGTTCTCCGCTGTCAGCGGATCCTTCATTGGATCGGGGTCAGAGGATGGGGTTTGCCCATGCAGACACTCATCCTTATTTGCTGGCAGAATCCTGTTTTCCATCGGGCTTTTGGAGCCTTCTCCTGTAGAGGTGTAAAATAAGATGAGTTTCTGCATACCCCTGAAGTGCCCAAAGTCGCTTTACCAAAGAAATCCCAATTTAAATGCTTAAACCTGGACTTTGCCAAGAGTTTTGTCTTCCTGAGCGCAAATCTTTAAATCCTGCCCTTGAATGCTGACTGGGAGCTGGGTCCTTGCTCCACAGGCCAGGGGAAAACTAATCAGGCACAGATTAATTCTTTCAGGTTGAAATCCACAACTGAGAGTGGGAATGGAAGGCAGAAAAATGTTTATTAACCAGTGTTTGGTTCTCCCATCCGATGGAGCAGAGACGAGTAAGGCACGTGGCTTTTCCTCAAAAATCTGTGGGAAGGCGCTTCCCCCCAACCTGGGGGCTTCCAGCCTACCCAAGCCTAATTTATGATAATTATTTTTAATATTGCTTTTATGTGGCAATATTTTGTTTGAATTCCATAACAATGCAGCAGCAGATATGAAGCATTTCCAGGCTGGCTCTGGGCTCCCTGAGGCAGCATTTATTAAAATCTCCTTTTGTCCATATTTCATGTTTATTGCTGCCATCTTTAATTAAGGGAGGTAAATATTGCCGAGGGGGGCTGAGGGGCCTTTTTAACATGAATAATTGGAAATGCACTCGGTGGTACAAGATGCTGTGAGAGGGGGAAGGAGCTCCAGGGTGCTGCTGCTGCCTCTTCCTGCTCTGGAATGGGGCAGCTGGGCAGGGAAGGGGTCTCTGCACCCAGGGACTGGTGATTGCTCAAAATTAACAATGAGGGAGGAGTTGAGCTGAGTTGGAACTGGATTTTTTACAGATTTCCTGTAGACCAGTTTGGGTGGGAAGGGACCTTAAAGCCCATCTTGATCTGGGCAGGGACACCTTCCACTATCCCAGGCTGCTCCAAGCCCTGTCCAGCCTGGCCCTGGGCACTTCCAGGGATCCAGGGGCAGCCACAGCTTCTCTGGGAATTCCAGCCCAGTCCCTTCCCACTCTCACAGCCAGGAATGCCTTCCCAATATCCCATCCATCCCTGCCCTCTGGCAGTGGGAAGCCATTCCCTGTGTCCTGTCCCAAGTCCCTCTCCAGCTTCCTGAGGTCTCCCCAGAGCCTTCTCTGAACTGAATTCAGGTGTTCTCCCCCTGGTTTGGCTGCTCCAGTGGGTGAAAATTCATAATCAACTGCTGGCACAGCTGCTGGTCTGAGCTGTGCAGATCCCAGCCAGGAGAGGGTTTAATTCAGGAAAACATCCTCTGGGGAGGGCTCAGACGTCTCAGTTTGAAGACATCCAGGATGGAGCCATGCTGGGAAGTTTCTGAGATGCTCCTGCTTGCCTGTGCCTAGAGGAGAGGGGTTTCTTTGGTGAGCCCTTTGTTAGGGCTCCTGTTTCCCTCCCATCCCTCATGCCGTGGCTGTGGAGCTGCTTGGTCAGAGCTGAGTCACTGCTCAGTCATTCCTCTCCTTCCGTGCTCCGGAGCAGCTCAGCCCAGCCCGGAGCTCTCCCGGGAGTCCTGGTGGTGCCTGAGGCCTGGGACAGGAGGATTTTTCCTCTCTGGCAGCTCAGCCATGCTGGAGGTGCTGTCTCACTTTCCCTTGTCCCTGGCAGAGTAGATGGGGTGGGGAACACGCCTGGTTTGGGACAGGGGAGCTGGGCTGGTGCTGGCACAGCAAACCTGGGGCTGGAGAGTCCATGCAGCCAACACGGTGCCCTTTGGAGAGAAGCCAGAGGCTCTCTGGACTTGGTGACAGCTGGGATCAAGGAGCAGCCGGCAGCAGGGAGGCTCAAAAAAGGACATTTCTGCAGCAGGAGCCCTGTGCTGGGACAAGGTGGCTGCCCCTCAGGGAGGCACAGGGACGGGGGCCTCTGCCCACAGCGCTGGGCTCCATCACCAGGGGGAAAGGAATGTTTCTAATGGAACTTCCACGGTGGCAGCGAGCCCAGCAGTGCCTGGGATGTGCTGAGGGGCTCTGCTGGCCCTGGTGGTGCCCAGGCTGTCCTGGCAGTGCTGAGGGGCTCTGCTGACCCTGGTGGTGCCCAGGCTGTCCTGGCAGCACTCCTGACTCACTGAGTAAAGGGAGGCTTTTCCTCGGGGACTCATCTTCTGTCAGCCCTGAGATAATCCGATGTGATAGTGCAGGCACAATGACTTCATTACTGTAATTATTTTTATTGCCTCTGCAGGCCTCTGTTTTAAAATAAACTCAGGAGCCAGAGCATTAAATTCCATCCCAGTACTGGGGGAAGGGTGGGACTCGATGCTCTTGGAGGGCTTTTCCAGCATGAATGTTTCCATGATTCTACAATCTTCATCTCCTTCATTTCATTGTGCTTAAAGGCCTGAATGTACAGTTATCCTCAGTGCCAGATTCACCCAGCTCTGCTCGCTCTTTCCCCTCTCCAAGGTACTGGGTGGGCCCAGATGTTGCCACGCAGGTCACACGAGGGGTTTTAAAATGGGCTTTAGGGATGGGAAATGTTCCCTCAGGAGCTGGGACCTGTGACATTGGCAGAATGGACAGTACTCGTAGATGGGACACTTCAGGCTTGTGACCCACTCCTGCCTCTCCTGACAGGGTAAAACCCACTGGCAAGGTCCAGCTTCCAGTCCATCTCCAGCTGCCCATCCTGGTTCTCCAATGCTCACCCACTGCTGGGCACCCACCTCGTTCCAGAGGTTTTCTGTGGGGAATATTCAGCTCACAGCCATCCGAACTGGCTCCTCAGAACGTGTGCCCTGTGGATACAGGGGGACGGTGCTCTGGGGGAGCAGGGCAGGAGCTCTGTGCTGCCCGTGGAGCTGTGGCTGCCGGGTGCGCAGCGTTCCCGTCGGGATGCTCACCCGCATCGGCTCCAGCCGCGTGCCCCAGCACAGCCTCCTTCCTTTAATCCGTGCGTTCCCATCGGCTGATCCGGGCTCCGGGGGAGCTTACGAGGCCATCTGGGCTCGGAACAAAGACTTTCCCCACCGACACGAGTAATCCTGTGCCGGGCTGTGTAATCAAGGTTTGCTCTGAGCGCACACCGGGCTGGGGGGGCCGTGCTCCCCAAGTGCTCCTGCTGGGGAGGGACAATCCATGGAACGAGGGGCTGCTGAGGGTCAGTGGGCAGAGCCCTTGTCCTGCTCTGGGGTCACGGGGACAGGGAATGCTGAGTTCCCATGGGATGGGGGGCTCGGGTGGCTGCCCCTGTCCTGGGGAGGTGCAGCAGGGTCAGGAACTGCTGCTGTCAGTGGAGATCTGTCCCAAAACTCAGGTTGTGAACAAGCTCAGCTGCTCCTGGGCCCCTGGGAGAGCTGTGCGCCATGTTTCTGTGGATTATTTTTATCTTTAAATTTGAAATTCTCTCTAAGCAGCATTTAAAGCAGTGTCACTGCCCTGGCTGGGGTGGCTGTCTGGGACACTGACACAGACGTGGAATTCAGACAGGTTCTTTTCATGTCTCTGATTTTTAGCATTGCCAGGAGTTGATTTTTAATAGTGATAAAGGCATTTGAACTTGCTGGAGTCTGTTTAATGGGCTGGCCAAGCTTGACAGGGCTGGTGGTGCTCTGTCCGTCTGCAATTCCCACATTCCTTCCATGAGCAGAAATACCCCAGATGCTCTGCGTCGGGGGCTGCATTTTGGACCTCCCTGGAGCACTCCCAGGGATTGCCCCGTCATTCATTGGGGATTTTGGGAGTGGGAATGGTTTAGATTTCAGTTTAAAATGAAAGTCTGGGGAGAGTTAAAACCCTTCTGCTTGCCCTCGGCTGTGCCCGCTGGCAGCACCTCCCTGGCTGTCCCGTGACCCCCCTGCCTGCAGCAAGGATGGGTTTTGGGGGTGAGCCACGCCTGGCAGGGGCTCGGTTTGGGGGTGAGCCACACCTGGCAGGGGCTCAGAGTGCTGAGCCCGGGCTGTGCCCAGCCGGATTGGTGGGGCAGAGAGGGCAGCTTTAATTTGAATATAATTGATGGGCAGCCGACTGTGCCGATCAGGGAACAGCTGCTGCTGGAGCCTCCTGCTCTGCAGGCAGGGAATGGGCACGGGAGCCGTGTGCTGGTCCCCTGCCTCACCCACCACCTGCACTGGGCTTTGTGGGTCTCCAGAGCACCTGGAGCTGGTGGCTCTGTCCTCTGCAGGCCGTGGGCCTGTTTTGCCCCTGGAGGTTTATCCAGCAGTGTGGCATTGCCCTTGGCTCCTCCTTGGCTTCAGTGTCTGTGTCAGGGGATGGGTTTGGCTCGTGGTTGTGGGGGCTCTGCTGGGTCCCCCGCCCTTGGGGACACTCCTGGTTCCTCTCTGACGTGTCTGTGGAGCAGCAGCGGCGGCTCCTCTCCAGCCGTGGTGCTTTGTCAAACATGCTTCTGTGGAGTGGAGCTGAAATCCTTTATTCTGTCGGGTTTGATGTGGAAAGTAAACATGTTAACATCAAGGCAGCTTTCCAGCGGCAGCTGGGATTTCGCTCCTGCTCCGCCGCCCTCGGAGCCGCGCGGGGTTCAGGTTGGGGGTGCTGCTCCAGGGACTGGGATTGCTCAGAGTGATGAAAGCTCTGCCTGCGGGGTTGGATCTCTTACTCACAGAGTGTAACGTGGGAAACGGCTTTGCTGGTAGAAATCCAGGCTGGGTTTGTGGGCTGCTCCCCTGCTCCTCCAATTCACCCACCAGGGAGGGCTGCAGCGGGTGCCAAGAGGCTCTTGTTCCATTACCAGGCTTTTCGTGGCTTTTCCATGCCTTTCCCGTGCAGTGGGGATGCATCTCTGTGGGGATGGAAAGGGGAAGCCCTGGGTGACCTGGGCTGGACTCGGCCCTGCAGCCCCTGCTCGGCTGCATGGGCTGGGGACAAGCCACAGTTCTGGGCTGGGCTGGAGCTTACACAGCCCTCAGGGCTTGAAACAGCCTCTTCCCACAGAACACAAGTGTCCTGGTGCCTGGCAGCAGGGGACAGTCCCCAGGCCGCCAGTGTCCCCAGCCAGGGACTGTGATGCAGCCAAGGCAGGGATGTGCCAGCACTCAGGACAGAACACAGAAATAAGGTCACTCGTTTCTGTTTGAAAAAACAACAAAGCAAGTAATCCTGCTTCTGGCTTTTTGTGGGCAGCTGGATCCTGCTGGACGGTTTGGGAAATGGATGGAATAACAGTTTTCCCTCCACTCCTGCAAGACTTTGCTGTGGAAAATGGCACATCCTTCCTGCAGGTGTTACTGCAGATCCTGCCTAAACCCAGAGCTTTGCCTGCCAAACCCGTCGTGTGCCCCTGCGTGGTGTGAAGGGATGGTCCCCAGCTGGGGGCTGAGCTGGGCTCAGCCCTGGCCTTGCACTGCTCGGGCACCTCTGGCTGAGGAGGGGAGGCGGGGGACGCCGCGGGGGTGGCACTGGGGGCAGCATCGCCTGCTCCGAGTCAAAGGGCCTGGAGTTCCGTGGCACATTCCCTGCGGAATGCCAGTGCTGTGTCCCGTGGGTGCTTGAAAAGAGATGTCAGCCCGCATCACCATCCCCCGAATCACGGCACCCAGGGAATGCTTTGTGCTCTCTCGGGTTAATCTGGAAAGGTCATGTGTGACACTGGCATGTGACTGGAAGGATGGAGGCCTTTTGGGGCTTTTCTTTAAAAATAGAACAGCTGAGCGAAGCCCCATCCCTTTGCAGCCAGAATGGTCCCGCTGGCACTGGTCCGTGGGCTCGCTCCTCCCGGCACCCTGCCATCCGTGTGGCCAGGGCTGCTCATCCCTCGGCGCCTGGGGGTCCGGGGCTGCAGGGAACCAGCAGGATGCAGGTTCAGCAGGATGCAGGTTCAGCAGGATGGCGTCTTGCAGAGCCCTGTTCCTGCAGCTTGCCCCCACAGCAGGGCCACCAGCCGTCCCTGGGGACCGGGGGGTGACAGGGGCTGTGCAGTCCCTGCCAGCCCGGCCCATTCCAGGATTCCGTGGGTCAGCGGTTACTGGCAGGGTGCTGCTTTCTTCCTGGCAAGGTCACTGCTCCTGGCCGTCCTCAGAGGCTGTGACGTGCAGGGGAAGGCAGGGAGCGATGGAGAGGCACGGGAAAGGTCAGTGTTCACCTCGCAGTGCTTTTGTTGGGTCCTAGGTGAAAGCAGACACTTGCATTTAAATGAATATGTATTTTGAGACATTACACCCAGCGGCAAAACAAAGGCCTTGCTGAGATGACAAATGCATTGCTCCTTGTGCCTGTTCCCGATATCTCCGCAGCAGCCTTTAGAAATAAACCCACGTCAGCCAAAGCAGTTTTTCTTCCTTTCCTTTTCCCAAAACCACGGCCTGCTGTAAATACTCAGTGCGGACCTGAGCGGCTGAAACCTGAAATGAGAAAAGAGCTGGTGGATTTGCAGGGTCTGTGATGTGCGAGAGAACGATCTCAGCACCGTTCTGCAGTTCCAGGTCAGCTTCTCTTTCAACCTAAATCCTGATTAACAGAGAAAAATCTGCTTGGAAAGGGTGGGGAAACAAGTTGGCTCTGAGTCATCTGGGAAGCAAAGTGGGGCTTTTTGGCTTGGGTTTTGGAGGTTCTTTTAGTCTGGCTGAGGGGTGAGCCAGGACTGCCACGGCCTCTCAACGGAGAGTGGCACCAGCACAGTGGGCATGGCCGGGTGGGACTGTCACCAGGGTGGGACTGGGCACGGCAGCCCTGGGGCTGTGGTGCCATGAGCTGTGGGCAGCAGGAGCCCTGGTCAGCATCTTCTGCACCAGGTTGGAGCTGGGCTGGTGTCAAGGTGCCGGGGCGATGGGACGTGGCCTGTCACCTGTCACTGCTCCTGGCAGCAGCTCCAGGCTGCGGCACAGCACAGGGCTGGGCACAGGGAGGCAGCGGGCAGGGTCCTGTACAGCCAGAGGGATGGGCACCGTGAAACACCCGTTCCAGGCTCCCTCTGAGCGTGCTCCTGCCTCAGATCTGTGACGAATAAAACACAGGCTCTCTGAAGCCGACACCCAGCTGCTCAACAAGCTCGTAGAGCGTTTAGTGCAGGAGCCGGGCTGTGATCAGCCCTGCCTGCGCCCCCGCTCGCTGCCGGCCCGGCCCGGCGGCTGGGGATGCTCAGCTCCTGCTGGGCAGGGGGGATCTGGGCCGGCAGCCCCTGCCCGCTCCTCTGGGCCGCGGCTTCCCGGGAAAAGGGGCTGGGGCTGCTGCCCCTTCCCTCAGAGAGCTCTTGCTTGCTGTGGGGCCCTGCAGGGACGTGGCCCTCAGTGCCTTGGAGGGGATCCTGGATGCGGATCCCCCTCCGAACGGTCTCTCCACTTCCCTTTCCGTCTCCCAGTGCTGTGCAGAAGTGCCAGGGTGAGTTTCCCGGCTGCCTTTGGCCAGGCTGCCGTGGTGGCGGCGGTGGGGACGCGCTGGCGGCAGGGCAGGGCTGGGCGAGTTTCCTCCCGCCCATCCCAATTCCCCGAGCTGGGCTCGGGGGACAGAGCGTCCCTTAGGGGAGGGGAGCAGGGAGCAGCACGGCTCTCGCTGTGATTTCTGGGCAGCATCCCCGGCTCCCACAGCATCCCCACCCGGCAAGGGGCTGCCCAGAGCACCCCAGGGCTGGCACGGCCCTCCCAGGCCCCTTTTGGAAACAGTGCAGCAGCATTTTCTCCGATATAAGGTTTCCCAGCCCCGTGAGGCTGCTCTCCCCAGGGCTGGGCTCTCCCCCTCTCACCTGTGCAGTGCCCAGAGTGTTCTCCAGTGACCCCCCCGGGGTTATTGATAAAAGAACGTTGTTTTGATGCACGTTTCCATCCCCCAGCGCTGTCTGTGTCTCATCCGCTGCTCAAGGTGCTGTCAGATTTATTGGGCAGTTTCTGCTCTCTGCCCCTCTATTAGTGCCGGTCATTAACACCTTAAAACGGCTCGCCAGCCTCTCCCTGGAAATCACCTCCTATGAGGACGAGTGCTCTTGCAGCCCAGTGCTGTCTCTGGCCATAAAAAACCGAGTCCTCGTCGTTAATATTCAGGGAGCAGTGTCACTTCTCCCAGGACAAAGATCTTGCCGTGGCTGGGCAAATCAGAGTTCATTATCATGTTAATCTGGCTGATTGCAGTCTCCCAGAAGGTTTCCACATATGGTCATCCTTGTAGCACAAATAAAAGCTGGTTTGCCTCCCTCACGAGGCTCAAGCTCCTCTCGGTGCATGATGGCCTTTATTCTTGAGGTGCCATCCTGGGAGATGGAAATATTAATTATTTTTTAACCTGTTCTTAGTTTTGAGTCTGAATTGGGGTTTTGAATGTCTGCCTTGTGTTTGCAGTCAGGATTTTCCCTCATTTTTGTTGTCTTATTTCGGCTCTGGTTTTAAATCTGGAAGCATGAGCTGAGCACCCCCCACACTCCCCCACTCCTGCAGGGATCCACGTCTTTCCTGGGAAATGATCTGGGGGAAGCTCTAATCCTTGGCACTGGTTCTGGTGGGATATGGGGTGCAGGGCACCCCTCACACGGGATTTAGCTGCTTGCTCAGGGTCTGACGCTGCTGGCCCAGGGCTTCCGTCTAACAGCTCATACTGAATTATTCCAGTGGTTTTTGTAGTACAGAAACAAGGGTTTGGGGACACTTGTGGAGTCCAAGCAAATCAAACTGCTCATTCCACCCTGCTGGCACCCTGGGATGCTCAGCATCCCCTCCAGCCCCATCCCAAGGATGTGGCCTGGGGTGGCTGGTCCAGTGCGGCCTCGGGGACCCCGGGGTTGGTTTGGGGACAGTTTGTGGGAGCAGCCGTGTCCCACCCACTGCCAGGACCAGGGAGGGCAGGGCTGAGGCAGAGCTGGACTGTGGCTTCTCCGGGCATCAGTGCCTCCCTCACCCCTGTGCTTCTTCCAGCACCGCACTTCGCTTTCATGAAAAGTAAATTTTTTATGAAGCGTTTATAGTTTCTCTCTTGCCTCCCCAGAGCCCCGCGCTGCAGCCGGCTGCTGGGGGGAAGCGAGCGGCTCGGCAGGAGCGCTGCCAGGAGAGCCGGGGGTGCCTGCTGCTCTGGGGGCCGGGGGCACACACACATTTACATTTCTGTTCGGTTTATTTTCTGTTTCCTCGGCTGTGTGTGCGTGCAGCAGTGCTGAGCACAGACTGCAGGGCTCGTTCCCGCTCGGTCTGGAAGAGGATGGTGCTCCCACATTTACAGTCCCTTAAATTGCGCCGGGGATGAGGACTCCAGCCCTGTCCCGGGCAGCTGTGCCACGGCTGGACAGCCCTTTCCAGAAGGGAATTTTCCCCAGTGTCCACCCTGAGCCTCCCCTGGCCCAGCCTGAGGCCGTTCCCTCTCCTCCTGTCCCTGTTCCCTGGGAGCAGAGCCCGACCCCCCCCGGCTGCCCCCTCCTGTCAGGGAGTTGTGCAGAGCCACAAGGTCCCCCCTGAGCCTCCTTTTCTCCAGGCTGAGCCCCTTTCCCAGCTCCCTCAGCCGCTCCTGGGGCTCCAGCCCCTTCCCAGCTCCGTTGCCGAAGTGTTTCTGGTTCCCACATGCTCCAGACGGCCCAGCCTGCAGGAGCAGAGCCTTTCTTGCATGCAGCAGGTAGGGCTGACTTCCTGACGAGACAGCATTCACTGCGATCATCTCTCCGAACGTGTTTATTGGCCTCTAAACAATATTCACCAGAGCTGGTTGTGCCGAGAGTCTTTCGCATGCTAATGGCAGGGGAATGCCAAATTCAACAAGAGCCACATGGAGCCACTCCAGCCTGTGTGAATGAAAAAAGGGAGTTTGAGTTATTGGAAAAACCAATTTGGCTTTATGGAGAGAGATTTTCAGTGCCTCTCAATTACAGACTTATAAATCCTGAATGTAATTCATAGAAGCTGCGTGGCAGCAGAATGAAGGTGACGTGTCATCAGTCACGGGGAGGGAAGGTCTGGGTTGCTGGAGAGCTGTCAGGGCTTGAGAATGTTCCGTGCATCCTCTGTCAGTCTCTCTGCAGGATCCGGGCTGGTGCCAGCCAGGAGCTCGTCCAGGACGCCATTTGGAGGTGGGGATGTCCTGCCTTGCGCTGATGGATGTCGGGATGGACGGAGGGGTGAGGGAGCTGCTGTCCTGGGAGAGCTGGGGCTCAACAGAGAGGGACAGAGAGGGGCCTTTCACCCACCCGGGGTCTCTCCCAGCCCCTGGGGCAGGTGCTGGGCAGGGCGGGGAACAGCTGTGCGGCATCAGTCCCATTGCCACCACCTCTGACAGAGCTGCAGGGACAAAGAGCCCGTCTGGGGATGTGGGATGGGGGAGGACAGAGTGGCTTTGCTCTGCTCTGTTCCCAGTGAGATCCTGCTCCTTACTGGAAGCTGCCAGAGCTGTGGCATTGTGCCTGGAGAGCTGCAGTGCTGGTCTGGGTAAGCTTGGGGGAAAGCACAGAGTAAGATTTCCAAAGCCCTTGGAAGCTGTCAGGAAAACTCATCAAACAAGGAGATAAAACCTCCCCAGATGCTGCTGAGAGCCTGGCAAGTGCTCTGGGCACAGGTTCCTGGTTATTAATGGATTTTAAAATGTGCTCAACTGCTGTCCCACTGCAGACGTTCCTAAATGAGGACATCAGTGGCCGAAATTCCATGATGGAGAGCTGTGGGGAACCTTCTGCATGCACCAGCATGTCAAAGGTTTGAAAACCTGCGGAGGATTAAGATGGGAATCAATAATCTGGAGTTTAAGGCTCCATGGGTCCCTTCATTAGGAACTTTCCTCCTCAAGCACTTTATGAACTTCTGGATCAAACTGCCCAGATAAGTCTTGAAGACAGAAATTACTGTGTCAGCGAGGAGGAAGGATTAGAGATAACAGGGAATTAATACTGAAATGCATATGCTATAAATATAACAGGATTACACTGGAGTTATGTAAAACCCCTTTTCCTTCCTCCAAGTCTCCTTGGGTGGGCAGGGCTCTGGTGGGCAATCCCCCGAAGTTCTGGCTTCACCTATGGCTCCCAGAGCATCTTTTCTTGTCATTTTTATAGGAGAAGGGGGAATGGCTTCAAACTGACAGTGCTCAATGGGATATTGGGAAGGAACTGTGCCCTGTGAGGGTGGGGAGGCCCTGGCACAGGGTGCCCAGAGAAGCTGTGGCTGCCCCTGGATCCCTGGCAGTGTCCAAGGCCAGGCTGGACTGGGCTTGGAGCAGCCTGGGACAGTGGCAGGTGTCCCTGCCCATGGCAGGGGTGGGATGAGCTAGTCTCTAAGGTCCCTTCCCACCCAACCCCATTCCCCCCAGTCTGGGATCTCAGGGCACCTCTCTCCTGCACTAGGAGGTCTCAGCACCAGCCCAGGAGCAGCAGGCACAGCCTGGAGCCCTGTCCTGGCAGGGAGCATGTCCTGCCCCTTGGGGACACCTCCCCTGCACTGGGGAGAGGCTGGAGCGCTCTGCTCCAGGCACCCTTGTGGATTTCTGGGCTGCTTATTCCTTGCCTGGAAATGAATATTCTCAGGCCTATTTTTGCCCATTTCCTCCTCATTCCAGAGCTTAACAGAGGCTCTGGCTCACTGTGAGGGCTGAGAGCTGTCAGTCAGGAGGGCTTGGCCCTGCCTGCAGAGCCAACATTAACTTTGTCCGGGGATGATAAATCCTGGGCTCGTACAGCACAATGCCGTACTTGGAAAATGAAGCATTTAAACCACAATATTGCAGTCAAATTGCTGGTGAAAATCTCTTCATGTTGGCAGTGGAGCTGGAGGGTCTTTGATCTCTCCCAGCTCAGATGTTGCTGCCAAAGAGACTTAAGCTTAAACTTCACTTTGTAAAATAGACTTTTTTTGACGGTTTCCTTTAAAAAAGTAATCTCCTCCTAAGCTCAGGAAGCAGGGACGAGTGGGCAGCCCACAAGGAGATTTCCAACCCAAATAACGCAGGAAGGAGCCGCTTTCAGATTCTTCTCTTGCTTCTGTAAATCCTGGGCTTAATCCGTGGAGCGGCTGGGGGGGAATGCGGCATTTGAGCCCCAGGAGTGCAAATGCTGTGATGGGGCTGGGGTCTGGCACCGTGGGGATGGTGAAGGGGCTGGCTGTGCCCACCCTCGTCGTAGAACTGGCTGTGCTGGGCTGGTGGTGCCGTGGAGGGGGCAGGTTTGGGTGGCAGCGGTGCCAGGATGGGCAGCGAAGACATTTACACAGCTTTGGGTTTGGGGCTGTGCCACACCTGACCGAGAAGCTGGCATGTGGTAAATGGTTTGAAGCACAGCTGTGCCACCAACCTCTGCAGCCAAGACTTTGGGACAGGGCCGGGGCTCGTCCTGCAGTGCTGTCCCTGCCCGCAGCGCGTTCACAGCTCCGGGCTGGGACGGGAAGGCTCCTGCCTGAACCGAGCCCTCTGTTAATTCTCAGATGAGCTGCTATTTTTAAATCTCTCTCTTTTTTTCGTTTATTTTTCTATCTGTGGATGACCCTAATTTTGGCTGAGGAGCTTAGAAAAGCAAAGAATGCCAGGTTACTTTAATCCTCTTAAAGTTTAGAGGTCCCCCGGGACGCTGCATTTGACAGTGCTGCGGGCGCCCATCGCCCCGCAGAGCCCTGGTTCTGCTTTGCAGCACATCAGGCAAGGCTCTTGCAGGAACTGGTGCCAAATTTCAGCATTCTGCAGGTTCATCCTGTGCACGTTCCCAGAGGCTGGTGCTCGGTGTGGTGAGCGCTCCGGGGTCCTTTGTGCTGGGAGGGGACTGGGATGCTGGGCTGGCAGCACCAGGATGCAGGTCAAGGGCCAGGTGGGTCTCAAATGGAGTTTACTGAGCTCTGTTGGGAAGCTGGGGATGGTTGAGAGCCCACATCCCTGGCACAGGTATTCCCATCACCTACATCACACAGGTGTGTTTGCCTCTGGAAAATCCCAGCAGGATCTCCCTGCAGCCGACAAAGCCTGCCCTGTTTCCCTCATAGAAAGGGATCCTAAAACTCCCTGGGAGAGCTCGTTCCCGAGGCCACCGAGGAGCCCTCCCTGAGCAGGGCGTAGTGAATCTCGAGATGAAGCTGTGGCTGGCAGGTTAACGCCCCTCGGGTACCTGGGGAAGGTACTGCGGGGCCAGACAGCTCCGGAGGGCTTTGCCAAGTAGGGGGTGGTGACGGACCCTGGCCCCAGCACTGCTCCCCTGTCCCCAGCAGTGTCCCTCCTCCTCGGCAGGGATTGTCCCTCAGCCCCCCAGTCTGGCCAGGGCAGCAGGTAGGAGCAGTGACATGGCCCTGGGGCTCGGTGGCCCTGGCAGGTCCCCAGGGGCTCCACGTGTGCCACCCAGGGGTGCGGGGAGGGTGGCAGGGTGGGGACTGGGATGCTGTAGCCACTGCCACAAGCTGTATCTGAGGCAATGATCGTCTCCCAACCCCAAAGCAACCTGGTCCCACAGCCTGTCCCCATCCCACACGCTGCCCTAATGAGCTCAGCCGGTCTGCAGAGATGGACTGGGGCACTGGGATGTGCTGGAGGCTCCGGACATCCCACAGAAATGGGGAATGCCGTGAGATCTGCTCCCGGTCACAGCCAGTGCCCTTGGCCAAGGTCGGGTGTGAGGGAAGTGGTGGGAGTCCCTGCCCATGGCAGGGGTGGGATGAGCTAGTCTCGCAGGAGCTGGGGCTCAGAGCCCCGCGGGGGCTGCCCTGCAGTGCGTCAGGGAGTTGTGGCTGAGGCAGAAGTGCAGCTCTGCAGGTTTGCAGCTGCCGGTGCCGCGATGCAGCTCCTGCCAGCAGCACAGCCTCGCTCAGCTCCCGCCGCAGCCGGGGAATCCGGGTGTTGTGGACCAGAACATTCGGGGTGGTGTGTCAGGAGTCACCGGTGGTGCCGGCTGTCCTCGGTGACCTCGGCTGTCCCCTGCAGCCCAGCCTGCCCCTGGAACGCTCTACATCCTCTCCGTTGTGATTAATAGCAGTGACACAGCGCCCTACGGCAGCCAGATGTGTCTGGCACAGGGCTCGGCTCACTGCACTTCCTCCAGGGCTGGTAAGTTCTGAGCTAGAATTACGGACTCCCAGACTGGTTTGGGTGGGAAGGGACCTTAAATCTCCTCCCATCCCACCCCCTGCCATGGGCAGGGACACCTTCCACTATCCCAGGTTGCTCCAAGCCCTATCCACCCTGGCCTTGGACACTGCCAGGGATCCAGGGGCAGCCACAGCTTCTCTGGGCACCCTGTGCCAGCCCCTCTCCACCCTCACAGCTGAGGATTCCTCCCTAGTATCCCATCTAACCCTGCCCTCTGGCAGCGGGGAGCCATTCCCTGTGTCCTGTCACTACAGCTCCTGCTGAAGAGTCCCTCCCTGGCTGCCTTGTAGGCACCTTCAGATACTGAAAGTCCTTGGCAGGTGTTGGCATTTGCAGCAAGCCCTCGGTGCCAGCCTGGCACGTGGCATCCCAGCGTGTGCCAGCAGCTGCCCGTGGTCTCCCCATCAGCCTGGGCACCCCACAAGGCTGACCTCAAAAACCTTCAGACAGACAGGAGTCTCATTTTATAAGAACATGTAAAGATCCAAACATGGAATATTTAAGCCGGTGTTATGCAATGGGAGCTCTTTTAAGTCGTGATTTGTAAAGGCAGTTCAGATAATTTCCTGAAAGACATTCTGCTAATGATTAATTTAGGATATGTTTAATTCAAGTTAGAGAGATCAAAGAGGGAGCATTTTCCCTGTAATGCCATCCGTGGTTTGGCACTTTCACCAGATTCCAGGCACCGGGGGGTGTCTGGTTTGTCCTTCCCTGCAATTCCTCTGTGAAAACTGCAGAGGAAAGCATTCTGCAGGCTCCGTGCTGGTTTGGGGCAGGGGAAGGGAGAGGAGCTTCGAGCAAATGCCTGTGAAATTTGCTGTGAGAGGTGTGAGGGACAGGATGCTGGGGGATGCAGAATCAGCCCCCTCCTCTGCGGCGGTGGCTCCGGGTGGGTCTGACAGCCCTTCAGGTCTAGCTGGGAATGATTTAGGAGTGTCTTTGTTTATGCATTTGCTGTTGATAGTTGTTTTAACCTCTGTGTCCGTGCCAAACGTCCCCTTAGTTCAGCCTGCAGAGGAACCTTTCCTGGGGGAAGAGAACAAACCCCGCATTTATCACAGTTTTCTGTGAGGGAAGAGGGGCAGCCTTCCCCATGCAGCTCACGGCCGGGCTGGGAAGGTGATCCGGTGCCTGACAGGTGAGCAGGGCTCGGGTTTGTCCCACTGCTCCCAAGATGCTGCCGCCGTTTGTCTCTTCTCAAGCTCCATCCTGCCGCTTCAGTCCTCATCGTGAAACTGAATCTTGTTTCAGGAAAGTAACTTGTTGTGGCTCAGGAAAAGGGGTCTGGGTTCAGATGTCATTTTCACTGGGACCCCCGAGAGGGGTCGGGCTCTGCTCCCAGCAACAGGGACGGGATGAGAGGAAACGGCCTCAGGCTGGGCCAGGGGAGGGTCAGGGTGGACATCGGGAAAACTTCTCCGTAGAAAGGGCTGTCCAGCCCTGGCATGGCTGCCAAGGGCCGGGGTGGAGCTCCCATCCCTGGAGGGATCCCATGTGGATGTGGCACTTGGGGACATGGATTGGTGGTGTCCTTGGCAGTGCTGGGGATGGTTGGACTCGATTGTCTTGGAGGGCTTTTCTCCATGTCTGTGATTTACTTCGGCACGGGCCAGGTGCCAGGCTGCGAGCTCGGGCTCCTCCAGGAGAGCGCCAGGGCCCTCCCTGGCTTCTCTGTGCAGTTGCTCCATCTCCCGGTGCCCTGCAGAGCAGGACGAGCTGTCCCCGGGCACCCGGGACCGGCACACTTGGCAGTGGGTCCCCGCATCGGGTCCCCGCATCGCGTCCCCTTGGTGCTGCCAGCCCTGGCCCCGAGGGCACGGCGTGTCACAGGCTGCACCGCCGCCGCTGCGAAACCCTCGTTATTTATCACACAAACACACTCCTTATGCGGCACCGAGCCCCAGGAACGGGTTAATGCCGTCCCGTGGGGTTCCCCCACTGCAGCCTGTGTCTGCTGAGCGACCGTTTGATCAGATAATGCATTTATTTGATCAGATAACGCCAGTGTTCCTTGTATTTGTCAGGAAGCGATGTATTCGAGGTGTTTGTGGGAAGGAAGGAGGAACGCGGGTGTCAGGAGCAGCCTTTGATCCGCGGAGACGCGCGAAGTGCGGCAGGAACCCGGCCCTGCCGAGCACGGCAGCTCCGCACAGACCCGGGGCTGCCGGCGCTGTGAATCACACGGGAATTCCGGCGGTGGGAGAACCGAAACGTTGAGCGTTAATGACTCAAACGAATGGGCCATTTGCAAAGCAGCAGGGGCTCTGCAGCCCCCAGTCAAAGGGAAGCGGAGGAGGAGAGTTTTTGGGGGTGTGGTGGTCAAATCTCTGCGTAAGAACAGCCCAGGGGCAGAGGGGATGAGCACCCACCGCCGGGGGATTGACCACACAAATCGACCTTTGTTTAGCAACAAGCTGGGTTAGGAGCCAGATGAGGAGCAGGTCCTGCAGGTGGGATGATGCTTTTTATCAGGGCGATGTCCTCCCTTACACCTGGCTCGGGTGTGGAACCTCCCCCGGGGAGGTATCGAGACATTCCCACGTAGGCCTGGAGGGTTTCATTCCTTCTGAGGGGGCATAACTGACTCAACCGCCCCTCAGGTGGGATGGGAGGTGGTTCCGGAGATGAAAATGTCGCACAGGGAGGTGTGCGGGGTTTGCACTGTCCTTGGTGTCACTTCACAAGCCCCAGACCCCTCACACACACATCCCCCAAGCTCTGCCCCACCACCCCCCTGTGCTGTCACTGAGTCTCTTTGTCCTGCAGAGAGATGCCAAGGGCCAGTACCTGTTTGACCTTCTCTGCCACCACCTGAACCTGCTGGAGAAGGATTACTTCGGCATCCGGTTTGTGGACCCAGACAAGCAAAGGGTGAGAGAGAGCCTCTCCTGCCCGGGCTGGGGGAGCGGGGGTCGGGCTTGTCCTTGCAGCTGAAAACCAGAGTATGAGGCAGAGATCTGGAATAAAATCACGTTTGGGCAGTGGTGAGAGGCTCTTCCTTAGCTGCTCTCCCCCGCCCTGCTGCTGGGCCAGGGGGCTCTGGGTGCTCCGGCAGAGTCGTTCCTTTGCCCAGGGGACAGGCACCTACTCGTGGCCCCCTGAGCCCGCTGGGGACCCGCCAGGGCGCGGTCTGGGACGCACCCAGGCTCTGGCGGCAGCAGCCCCGGTGTCTCGGCTCCCTGAGAGCCCCTGGCGCTGGTCGGGATGTGTGCGCCGGAGGGGCTCTCCCGGCTCTCGGGACCCTGCGCAGGGCTGAGGCGTCCCGGAGTCGGCGGAGTGAGAGAACGCGATGCTGTTGTGAAGCGAGGAGCGAGGTCCCCTGGCAGCGGGCCTGCGGGACCGTCTCTAGCACAGATTCACGTTTTAACACCGAGATTAGGCCATTTGACAGCTCTGTGCCGAGGATCCGAACGCTCGCGTGTTGCCTCGGGCGATGGAGAGTGAGACGAGCGGGAGTGCAGGAGCCAGGCAGGACCCGGGCTGAGCCAGCTCCCGGCATGGATCCGTGTCCTGCTGGTCCCAGGCAGGGCCAGCGGGTGCGGCACAGAGCCACGGTCCCGGCGAGCTGGATCCCCGCGCCAGGGCTGTGCGGGTGAGCCCTGCCACTTCCCTGGGGTTAAGCAGGGCTGGTGCAGAACGAGCTCTGCCCGGTGTCTGTCAGTCCCTCCTTGCCACCAGAGCCCTGAGGCTGTGAACAAGGATCTCTTTGGGCTCGCGGGCACAGCTATTGATAACGGCCTTGTGTTGTGCTCCACGCTGACCAATATAAGCCACAGAACAACCAATTCCTGCTCCCAGGGCTCTTCTGCCACGGCTGTAACAGGGAGCAGCCAACGCTGAGCCAGGAGCTGGGCATGGAGCTGCTCCCTCACTGGGGATGGGACCATTCTGAGCCTCCTGCTCCCCCCAGCTCCCTTCCGGGGGCACTCACCGACACTCAGGTGGCTTTTCTCACCCAGAGCAGAACCCTCCTCTTCCTCATCCTCCCCACCTTATCAAGTCGTGGCTGTCAGACTTTAATTACTTTCTTTTCCTTTCAGCATTGGCTGGAGTTTACCAAGTCGGTTGTGAAGCAGATGCGGGGTGAGTGTTGCAGGCAGCCTGGGCAGACTGTGCTCTCCTTCCACCTTAGATGCATTGCCGTTTTCCCCAGCCTGTCCCCTCTGGGGGCAGTTCCCAGCCCCTCTCCCAGGAACTCCCCCTCTCTCTGGTGGGTTGAGAGCAGGATTGTCCCCACCAGCCCCACGGCGGCCACAGCTGGCACAGGGCACCAGCCTGTGTGGAGACCAGGACAGGAATGATGGGGGTGAGGAAGTGAGATTTAGGTGGCGAAGTGCCCCTGGCACTTCCCCACAGCTTTATCAGGGACATCTGCTCTTGCCATGGCACTGCAGTGAGGAGTGTGCCCCTGCTTGTCTGCCCCCTCCTTACCAAGGGCAGTTTGGGCAGAACAAGGCAGATGGGTGAGACCCCGAGCAGGGCCTGACTCGAGGGGGGGGTTCAGGGGTGAAGGGGACCAGCCCTGCCCTTCGGTGACACAGTGTCCCTGCTCTCTGCAGCCCAGCCTCCCTTCACCATGTGCTTTCGTGTCAAGTTTTACCCCACGGACCCCGCAGCGCTGAAGGAGGAGATCACCAGGTGAGGACAGGCACTGCATGGGGGCTTGGCTGAGGCAGGAGCACGTGGACAAGCTTGTTTTGTAGTCAGGAAAGAGCAACAGCCATTGGGATTTCCAAAGCAGCCTGGATGCTTTGGGATTGTTCCTGCTGTGGGAGAAAAGCACGGGAATTCTCATCTGTGCTGAGTCAGCACCTGGAGCTGCCGTGCTTGGTAGGAGCACAGGCTGAGGGTGGGGAGGCCCTGGCACGGGGAGGCCCTGGCACAAGGTGCCCAGAGCAGCTGTGGCTGCCCCTGGATCCCTGGAAGTGTCCAAGGCCAGGCTGGACACGGTTTGGAGCAGCCTGGGATAGTGGCAGGTGTCCGTGCCCAGGGCAGGGGTGGAATGAGATGGACTTTAAGACTCTTCTCCATCTGAACCACCCCAGGGTTCTGTGATTAACGCCCATGGCTTGCTCTTCAGCTGCAGTCGGTTCCAAACCCACATTCCAGGGCAGAGCAATCCGAGCATGGCCTCGGCTCCGTAACACAATCGCTGCTGCTCAGACTCCTCCACTTCAGAAACAGCAGTTGGTGCCCTGCCCTAGCACGCCCCTAGCTCAGGGTGTCCTCGTTGTGCTCAGCCTGTCGGGAAGGGTTTGAGTCTCTCCAGGTCCCCTGACATTCCCTGGAAGCAGCCAGCCGTGTCCCTCTGACGTCAGGAGCTCGGGGAGCGCTGGGTGAGGAGCTGTGATGCAGAACCTGGCAGCAGAGCCTCTCCCGAGTTTCTATCTTTAGGGGCTCTTCGTGCTGCTCTTCCTGCCAGGAGGAAGGACACGAGGAGCCCGCGGGGAGCAGCCACAGCAGCTTTGGAAAACGAGCCCTGGTGGTGGATCTCCAACAGCCCTGGCCCCCCGGTCAGCTCTGCCTGGGGCAGCTGGGCTGGAGCCTCCACTGAAGGGTTCTGAGCTGGGGCCCTTCCCACAAGATCTGGAGAGGGACTTTGGACAAGAGTCTGCAGTGCCAGGCCAAGGGGACATGGCTTCCCACTGCCAGAGGGCAGGCTGAGATGGGATATGGGGGAGAAATTCTTCTCTGTGAGGGTGGTGAGGCCCTGGCACTGGAGCAACTTGCCCAGTGGCAGGGGGTGGAATACAGAGAAGAATTTCCTCCCAAAACCTTATCCACCTCTGCCTTCTGTCACCCCCCACACGTCCAGGGTGAGGCCCCTGTGCAAGTGAGCTGCCCCTGCTTGCTGCCCTTTGAGTTGTGCCTGCAGCTGCAGCTGGAACCCAGGCTTAAAATTCACTTTTCCCTGGACCGAGTCCACTTTATTACCAGGATTTCTCTTTAATGTATTTTATCTGTGAAAATTAATAGTTTACCTCATCATAAACTCGGATTTGAGCAATGAGGCATGACCGAGGACTGCAGAGTGCGAGTCTGGTTATTTAAATTCATTTCTGAGCACTCCATTTTGCTCCTTCACTCCATGGCTTATGTTTTCCCAGCTAAAGGTTTTCCCAAATGCCATGTGACGCAGCCCAAAATGTTACTTAGGTTCAAATTTATTGGAATATGTAATTTTTCCAACGTAGTTTGCAGCAGGCACTGGTGGGCTCCAGATCATGAGACTCCCTTCAGAGCATCGGGCACCTCAGCTGGGCTGGGCTGGGGTTTGCAGCTGTGTGAGGAAACATGATGGGTATGCAGGCTGATGGAGATCTCCGCCAGCCCTCGGGTCATGTGGTGGCCCGAGTGCACCTGGAACACCATGGGCTGGAAGGGGGCTGGGGTGTGTGGATCTGAGCCCCAGCCCTGGCCAGGACGAGCCCAGGGAGTGCCGTGTTTGGTAAATGGGCTGCTGGCAGAGAGGTGCCAGAGCGAGTGTCTGGTGGCAGACATTCCATGTCCAAATTGGCTGTTTGGGTAATTTAGATTGTACTTAGCAAACGGACTCTGCCCCTGTCCCCAGGTACCTGGTCTTCCTGCAGATCAAAAGGGATCTGTACCACGGCCGGCTGCTGTGCAAGACGTCGGACGCGGCGTTGCTGGCTGCCTACATCCTGCAGGGTAATGACGCTTTGTGACAGCAGGAATCGGCTCTTCCTGCTAAGGACCCGTTCCATTACTGCACTGACAGCAGGTCACTGCCCCTCAGCACCCATGGCACCCGCCAGTGCTGGGCTGGGCTGGGGGAGGGTGAAGGTGGGTGCTGCCCTCTCACCTGCGAGGCCACACCTGTGCTGGGGGCACGGTGTCCCCAAGAGCAGCCCCTGGGCTCATCCAGCCCCTGCCCTCCTGCCCGTTCTCCTGCCTGCTCCTGTGGCTTGAGGAATTAATAAATTCGGGAGAGTGACCATCTGCTGCCAGGTGATTGCCACACAAACAGCAAAATTAATTGGATGTAGCGAATGCCTGACAAACGATCCCTCCCCGCGGGAAGCACAGTGGGGTTGGAGCGGTGTTCCCGGGCTGTGCTGAGCCCTGGCTGGGTGCTGCTTGGGATGGGGATGCACGCTGTGCTCTGGTCGTGCTGCTCCTCCTAATTGGATCTGTCTTCCACCAGCTGAGATCGGGGACTACGACCCGGGGAAGCACCCAGAAGGCTACAGCTCCAAGTTCCAGTTCTTCCCAAAACACTCGGAGAAGCTGGAGCGGAAAATCGCGGAGATCCACAAGTCGGAGCTGAGGTACGGGAGCTGCGGGGTTGGTGATGCTCAGAGCATTTTGTCCCTGTTTGAGATTTTCCCTCTTGCCATGAGCTGAGCCCTCACCCCTCATGCTCCACATCCAGCTGGGACCTGCTCCCACCTCAGCTGGCACAGCCCAGGAGATCTTCGGATGGGGACCGTGACCAATGTCCCCATAAACCCTCTGCTGCCCTCTCCCCTCCCCAGAGACGTGAGGTGTAGAGACCATCAGCAATCCCCATTATCCCATGGCACTGCCGGTGCCTCTGGAGCTGTATCCTGAAGGGTGCCCAGGGAGGGAAGTGGGTTTAACTTCCCAAAAACCCATCAGAGCTGTGCCCTGATGTGCCAGGGGCTGCTGCCTTCTGCCGCCAAGCTCCCCTTCCCTTCCCCTGCAATGAGATGCTTGTGCTGCAAGTCGGGAATTCATCCCTAAATTTGGCAGATGCCTTTTGACCCTTCCTGGTGCTGCCAGTTCAGCGTGGCTCCTGTGGATGTAGCTGGTGGGACAGGATGGGCCAGGCTGCAGTGCTGGGCTCCTGCTGATCCCGTAAAATCTAGTGGGAGTGTGCTGTGCCTGATGCTTCATCATTAACAGAATCCCTGTAGCTGCCTTTCACCTTCCTGTCTTCCATGGAATATTCTTTTTTTCCCGGTTTTTCCCTCCTGCAGTGGGCAGACACCAGCTACTTCAGAGCTGAATTTTCTCAGGAAAGCCCAGACTCTGGAGACCTACGGGGTTGACCCACACCCATGCAAGGTAAAATAGATCCTAAGCCAATTCCTCAGGCTGTTGCTGGGGTTGGATTCCCCTCTGCAGCCAGTGATGATCCACAGAGGTGCAAGGGACTGTCCCAAGGGCATTTGTCATCTGCCAGTGGCTCTGGGGCCGTGGTCGGGGGGACGTGCTGAGGCCATCGGCCTTGTCCAGCCTCGGCCCCGTCCCTGGCCGGTGTGAGTGCACAGAGGGGAGTGGGGAGGGCGAGTGCTCTGAAACCCTTCCAGGGGTGTCAGGAAAGCCGTAGGAAAGAGTTTTCAGTGCAGAAAACCAGTCACCCATCTGTGACTGAGTGGTGGATCCTCTCCTGCAGAAGCAGGACTTTGGAGGCAAGAACAAGGTCAGTGACATGGCTGAGGAGCCACCGGGCACTAATCTGTCTGGGACAGTCCATCCCTCTGCCCTGCCCAGCCCATAATCCAGTTTGCTGCTGGAAATGCTCTTTACTGACTGAGGACGTCACTGCGTGTGGCTCTCTGGTCCCTGGTAATCCCATCACATGCAGATGGATGTGGGATACAAAGCAGACAGAAAATTCTCCTCTCAGGAAGTGCCTGTATTGGGGTTTTTCTGCGGGGCTTTTCCCTGAATTGTGCCACATAAACACACAGTTGCAGTAAACTGGGGGGGTTTCCCCATTTATGGGCGGTTTCTGAGTACCCGAGAGGTTGCTTTGCTCTGAATTCCCTCCGAAGCAGTGGGCTTCCCCCTTGCCTGTGCAGGTGTTGGGTTGAGGGTCAGCACTCTCTGCCTTTGGCCATTCAGCCTTGACAGCTGAGACGGACTTTTGTTCTGAGCATCCCTCAAAAGCCCTCTGGGTATCTGCTGGCCAAAAAACCCCCAGGATGAATCCAGCCATTGCTGCTGACCCACGGCTGTTTCACGTTTTCACAGTCCAGCCTGTCCCTGGTTTTTCCCGTGTGCAGTGCAGTCACCAGTCCCTCCCCTGGAGTCCTTGGGATTGGGTTAAAGTGCTGACACTAATTAGTGGGTTTGGACTGGCTCGGTGCCACCCAGGGCACCGGCTGGGCAGGGCTCCGAGGCAGGGAAGTACAGCTCGGGGTTATCATGTTCTGGGTTAATTGCTATATATAATATATATATATTTAGGACTTGGACGGCAGTGATCTTTGTGGGTTCCTTCCAACTCAGGATGTTCTATGATAATATAATAAATAACCATATTAAACTACATATATTGTAGTAATTATTTATACTCAATAAATAGTGTATATCTATATAATAACTACATCTAGTTACACGGAGTAGTATAGCTACAATATATACTGTATAAATACACATTAATTGCAACAATTATAAGATGGTATTATATTAATAGCATAAATCCTATATATGTCAATATGACATTTAATACAGATGATAGCAGATAACTGTGACATCCTGCTGGCAGCGCTGGCACAGGGTGGTGCAGTGCCCAGCTCTGGGGCTGCGGGGTGGGTGCTGTCCAGCTGTGCTGATGGTCAGCAGCTGCACGAGCCCTGGCTGTCACCCTGCAGGACGTGTCCGGCAACGCGGCGTTCCTGGCCTTCACCCCCTTTGGCTTCGTCGTTCTGCAGGGAAACAAGAGAGTTCACTTCATCAAGTGGTGAGTTCCCACCGCGAGGCCCCGTGGCTCCGTGGGCATCCCCCGGCGTGGCCGAGGGGTGGGCACTGGGCAGTGCACCCAGAGCTCTGCTGCCCCGGGCTCGTTATTCTCTACGTTTGTCCCCATTAAACTTCATTGTCTCCATGCGGGCCGCATCCCAGACTCCCCAGCCCCTGTGAGCCTTTCTCAGCTGTGCCTGGGTCACTGCAGGATGTCCAGTTCTGGCCGGTGTGTCCCTGGCAGCTGGCACTGCCACTGGCCAGTGTCCATGGCACAAGCTCCTGCTGACCCTCAGCTCCCTCCCCGGCCTGTGCCCCACTCCAGCTACGGGTTTCTGAGCCAGGGCTGCTCTCAGCACCCTGTGGCACCTCCTGGGATGGAAAACAGGCTCTGGAAGCTGCCCCGCTGCCATTCCAGCCACCAGCTCTGCCCGGCATGGTGCCAGGCTGGGCTGGGCGGGCTCTGGGCTGGGCGGGCTCTGCACAGCTCCCACCTGCCTGTCCTTGCCTCTCCAGGAACGAGGTGACCAAGATGAAATTCGAAGGGAAGACTTTCTATCTGTACGTAAGTCAGAAGGAGGTGAGTGCTCCCCCTTCCCGTGGGACTTCCTGGGCACGGCGGGGTCGTTCCTTCAGCGGGTTCTCCGGGAACGTGGCAGCAGCATCACCCTGGCCCTGCAGGGCAGGGACGTGGGGACGGTGACAGCAGCTGCAGCTCCGTGCCAGTGCTGGGGTCACCTCCCTGCTCCTGCTGGTGCCCAGATCTGGGCATTGTACCCCACAGCCCCCTTTAGCCCCAGGCCAGGCCACAGCAGGGCCTCTGCCAGGATCCCCCACAGCTCCTGGCCCTGCCCTCCCTCGGGATTATTCCTAAGGTGCTAATTCATTGCCATCACCCCTCAAAGCCAGCCAGAACACCTCTGGCTGAAGTTGGCTCCCACAGGAGCCATCAGCAGGAATTTTTTAAAAAACCTGTGTTTCTGGCTGTTCCCAAAGGCTGGGAGCAGAGTGGGAGGTGTGGGCACTGGAGCACACCTGCGCATCCCTCATGCCAGGTGTTGCACCAGGCTGATCCCCGCATCCCAAACGGCTCCAGAGCAGGGTCTGTCTGTGCCAGTGCCACTCTCCAGCTCTGTCTACTCCATTCTTCATCTGTGGGATGATCCCCACTCCCTGCTCTCCCCCCTGACTCCCTGTCTTTCTCCACTAGGAGAAGAAAATTGTTCTCACCTATTTTGCCCCAACACCAGAAGCCTGCAAACACCTCTGGAAGTGTGGGATTGAGAACCAGGCTTTCTACAAGTACGTGCTGGTTTGTGGGGTGTCCTGCAGCCCCCCTGGGTTGGTGCCCACCTGTGGGGTCCATGCAGGCAGTGGGGTCGGTCACTGGCCACGTGGCAGCTCGTCCCAGTGGCCCTGGCAGAGCCACCAGCCACCAAAAGCACCGGTGCCCCTGCATGGGGGTCTCTGCCTGGTGGGGTCTCTCCTTTTCCAGCCCCACTGTGCTCATCCCTCCTCAGCAAACTTCCATCAGGAAATTATAACTAATTATTTGGGATGAAGCCTGGGATGCCAAGCAGCACCATCCTGTTCATGCCATACTTAACCCAGGCCGC
The DNA here is from genome assembly GCA_013397755.1 of Cnemophilus loriae. Taxonomy (NCBI): domain Eukaryota; kingdom Metazoa; phylum Chordata; class Aves; order Passeriformes; family Corvidae; genus Cnemophilus; species Cnemophilus loriae. The sequence continues at coordinate 504,602 of VZTF01004366.1, read as the reverse complement.
TTTGTGCTTCGTAATGAGTTTTATTTTAATCAGCAAGCTGCGAGACAGAGCATGCGATGCATTCCCACCGGGAATTCTGCAATCAGCAGCTGCAATCAGCAGGTTTCACTCCTCATTACATGAACATGAAATGAAATTGCAATATTGCTTTACAAATCTCTCTGTGATTAATTGTGGCAGTGAATCGCTGCTGGGCTGTGCACCCAGCGGGTGGACGGTGGGCTGGGCTGAGGTGCTGCTGGGCACTCCCGGGGTGAGGGACCAGCTCCTGTGGGATGGGGAGGAGATAGGATGGTCCCTCTGGGCAGCTTCACCCACCCTGGCGAGTGCCCATGGGCCCGGGAGGGGCCGAGTCTGTCACCCTGCCATTCCCAGGCCCCTGGAGAGTGTCAGTCCCTGCGCGTGGGTGTCACTGCTGGCCCTGGGGTCCCGGCCGGAGCCGTGGCCCGAGCCCCCTCCAGACTCCTCAGCAATGGGTCCGTCCTGGGCACGCTCCTGCTGCCAGCAGGGATGAGCTGAGCTGACAGTGATGGCTGCAGGTGCTCAGGTCCTGCCGGCCAGTGCCACCCACCGCTGCCAGCACCGGGTTCATTCCTGGTGACATTCCACACCGCCAGGGCTCTGCTGCTGTCACCTGGCCTCGCTGCCGTTGGCTCCCAGTGCTTGGCCAGCAGTGCAGGGCTCTCACACCGCTCCTGGTGCTGTTGCAGGTTGGAGAAGTCGAGCCAGGTGCGGACAGTATCCAGCAGCAACCTGTTCTTCAAGGGAAGCCGGTTCCGATACAGGTAAACCCTGACCGCAGGAGCAGCTGCTGGGTGTGTTATTGTGTGCTCCTGTGGAGGCACTCTGGGGAGCAGTTTGGGGCTGCAGCAGCCCAGGGACGTCTCAGGGTCTTCCAGAGATCCCCTCATTGCAGCGCTGACCCCCACCAGGCCACCTCCACCGCTGTCTCTGTGTCACAGATGCCACCCCCCTCCCAGCCTCACAGGAGACATTTTGGAGGGGCAGAAGAGGAGGATGGGAGAGGATGGGGAATTTGGGGGTTGAGAACAATAAGGCATGAAACAAATCACCAGTATCCCTAAATTCCTGCACTGAGTTGCTGGAGCGAGAGCCTGGACCTGGGACTTGTATCAGCAGGATGAGACACCCCAGTGTGTCCCCAGCATTGAGGTGCACACTGCTGGCAGCCTCCTTGCTGGCACGGGAGGACCTGGATGCCCGTGTTGTGTCCATCTCAGCTGAGGGGAGGTGACCCCCTGGTGTTCAGCAACCCCTGCCAGAAGAAGCAGCAAAATACGGTGGCAGAGGTGTCAGCCCAGCCTTTCCGAGCTCCTCCATCGCCCCCATTCCCAACAAACATTTCTGCTTTCCCCTGGAGCTGTGTGGGGAGGGGCCCAGGCTGTGCACGGTGTCACCGCATGGCTGCCAGGGCTGCGCTCTTGTCCTCACCTCTGCTGGTCTTGACCCACCTGCAGCGGCCGCGTCGCCAAGGAGGTGATGGAGTCCAGCGCCAAGATCAAGAGGGAGCCCCCCGAGATTCACCGGTAAGAGCCCGGCAGCAGCTCCCGGGGGTGGAGAGGGGTGGGAGCGTGGCCAGAGTGTGCCCGGGGCACTGGCCCCGTCCTGGCTCTGATCCTGTCCCCGCTCCTGTCCCCAGGGCTGGGCTGGTGCCGAGCCGCAGCTGCCCCTCCATCACGCACGGCCCCCGGCTGAGCAGCGTGCCCCGCACCCGGCGGAGAGCCGTCCACATCTCCATCATGGAAGGTAGGACACGGGGCAGCCCTGCCGGACAGGCCGGGCGTGGGAGCGGGGACACGCACGCACGTGCACGTGCACACACACACAGGGGCACACACACAGACATACACACACCTGTGCACACAGACACAGGTACACACACAGGGGCACACACACACCTGTGCACACAGACACAGGTACACACACAGACGTACACGCAGACACAGGTACACAGACAAACACACATGTACACACATACAGACATGTACACACACACGTGCACACAGACACACACAGACATGTACACACACAGACGTGTACACACACACGTACACACACGTGCACACAGACACACACATGCATGTGCACACAGGCACGAGCACACACACGTGTACATACACATGCAAACATGTGCCCATGCACACACACAGACACACACACACGTGTGCACGCAGACACGAGCACACAGACACACACACGTACACACATGAGCACACAGACATGCACACAGACACACACACGTGCACACATGTCCAGCTGAGGCAGCCACAGTGGCTTGTCCTCAGCAAGGCTGGTGTTTCACCAGGCTGGGGCAATGAGGCTGCTTCTCCCCATGCTGAGGCTGTGTCAGAGTAGGATGCATTGGGAAGAAGGTCTGGCAAAAGGCAAAACACTGGGAGCAGCTGTGGAGCTGCCCCACAGGGCTGGGGACATGCTGAGGGCTGTGCCGCTGCTGCTGGTGGCGGATTTTTACCTGCTGGTGACAGCAGCGTCCAGCTCCCAGTGACATGGCTGTTCCCTGCTCCTGGATGGGCTGCGGGGCCAGCCCTGCCCCAGCACAGCCACACCAATCCTGGTCCCAGAATGTGGGCAGGGACAGGGACTGTCTGCCCCAAGGGGCAGGATTTAACTGCACCAAGGGATCCCAGGGTTGGTGTCTGTGCCAGTTTTGGGGATGGAAGCAGATAGGGTCACATCTGTCACCCGGTTGCACGTGACAGTCTCTCCCCCACATGCCGTTGTGAAGCAGCCAGAACATTAAATCACCTCGCACCATAAATCACCCCGAGCTGGTACCACCCCTTTGCTTTTCCTCACTCTCACTTCAGCTCGGTCCCGTGGGAATGCGGGTGCCCAAAATAGTGCTGACCCCAGGGCCGGCAGCAGTGCCACTTGCAGAGCTGTCCCCGCACTCCTTGTGTCCCTGTGCCACCGGCCACCATGGTGAAGTGCCTGGTAAAGATTAAAACCAGGGTCAGCGTCCACCTGTGGCTCATCAACCACTGCTGCCGGGAGGTGCGGGTCCGAGTGCTGGCTCTGGGGCCGCGGCTGCTGTCCCGGGCCCTGGGCATTCTGCCGCTGCTCCCGGCTGTCCCCAGCCTTGGCCACGATGCTCCGTACAGCCCCGCGGACCTACCCGAGCCAGGTAACTCTGCGCCGCGGGGTCTGGGCTCTTCAGTGTCCTTGGGGATCCCCATGGACTGTGGTCCCCACAGTCAGCTGGTGACCACGGCCCCGGCAGCAGGCGGGATGCAGGAATGTGGGATGAAGGAAATGCGTGGCAGGGAGTGGGCTGGGGTCTCCGAAGCTGGCTGGATTCCGGGTTGTTATTACCACAGAGCAGCTCTGGTGGTGAGGCTGGACTCTGATTTCCCAGGATTTTCTATCCTCTGCTGTCTTGCTGTGGAAGCAGATGGCAGGAGGTTTTGGGTCTGGGGGGCCAGCACTGCTGTCATTGTGGTGATGAGCAGGGGCACCCCCCCAGCGGGTGTCCCCCATGTCGGGGACACAGCGGGTGCTGTGGAGAATGTTCCCATGAGAGGGGAGAGCGCACAGCTGGCAGGGTGGGAACGTGTTCCCTCCTCACCGCCCGGAGCCCCGCGCCGCTGCGGCACTCGCGTTAACCGGGCTGAGCTGGAGGCATCCGGGCAGCCCTCACAAACGAGAGCCTGCAAATCCCCGGGAATGCGGCCGGATGAGCTCCGGGTGCTGCCCTTCACCCTTCGGCAGCCAGGACATGCAGTGACAACATGTCAAGGTGCTTTGGTGCACTGTGCTCTCCCCATGGTGACAGGTCCAGCCCCGTCCCTCTCCAGCCGCCTGCAGGGTGGCCCTGGGGACCAGCTGGTCCCCACGATGACCTTCAGACACCCTCCTTGGAGCTGGGGCCACTGCAATGGCAAAGTTCCTATCCCCCTATCCTACCTGAAACAAGTCCCATATGTGTGTGGTTTCTTGGAATTTGGGGATTTGGAGGAGATGTTGGTAGGGACAGGAGTTCCTCGGCACAGTGGACCAGAGCTCAGCCTGGTACGGGGCTGGGAGCTGGCAGCGGGGGCTGGCGCACAGCTCCTCCCGCGGCTCCTGCTTGTGCGTGAGCGGTGTAAAACATTCAGTTTGTGGTGAACTCCGAGCAGCCTGTGCCGCAGGGGTCTCCTGCACGTGATGGGGACATCTCCCCCCGTGTGATAAGGGACACCCACCCCCGCCAGCCCAGCACAACCCTCTCTTCATACACCTCCCACCCTGGGTTCTCGTAATTCCCACCCATCCCTGCCCCTCTCCGCGATGGCTGCGCTCCCCAGCTCGTTCCTGCCTGTCCCGGGCAGCTGCCCGCGGTGCCGCAGTGCCAGGGGCAGAGGGGCCCCAAGCACTGTGGGCAGTTGCCAGGGGGACTGTCACCGTCACCTCGGGGCAGCTCCAGCCCGCGGGTGTGTGTGATCGCCTGCGGATGAGCCCGGACCCTGCCGCGCTCCCGGCTGGCAGCCAGCGGCTGGCGGTGACGGTGACAAGCCAGGCGGGTCTCGAAGTGCCACCGCCGCAGTCACGAGTCGCGTTGAAGGGGCTGCAGGTCCCGAAGGACCAACAACAACAACGACAAGCAGCAGCCCAGGGCAGCCGCGCCCTGTCCCGTCGGGGGCCACCGGGGCAGGGCAGTGCGGGAGGCTCTCGGCTGTGGAGAGGAACCTCCCCGCACCCTGCTGAGCGTCCCCTTTCTTCCCTCCCCTCTCTCCCCAGGCCTGGAGTCCCTCCGTGACAGCGCCCACTCGACCCCGGTACGCTCGGCTTCCCACGGCGACGCCTTCGCGGGCCCCGGCCGGAGCGGCCGCGCCGAGAGCAGCGAGCGGGTGGCCGTGATCGCCGACGAGAGCTACAGCCCCGCGGACAGCGTGCTGCCCACGCCTGTGGCCGAGCACAGCCTGGAGCTGATGCTGCTGTCGCGCCAGGCCAACGGG
>VZTF01004366.1:473401-489122 GCA_013397755.1 Cnemophilus loriae | reverse complement strand
CCCGGGCACCGCAGCGGGCTCCCGCTGCCGCGGGGAAGGGATAGTGCGGAGAAATTCCTCCGTGTTAGGGGATGAGGCCCTGGCACAGGGTGCCCAGGGAAGCTGTGGCTGCCCCCGGACCCCTGACAGTGTCCAAGGCCGGGTTGGACGGGGCTTGGAGCACCCTGGGATAGTGGAAGGTGTCCCTGCCACGGCACGGGGTGGAACAGGATGAGCTTTACGGTCCCTCCCAACCCCAACCATGCGGACTCGTTGCCCAGAAATAGCGGATGAAATGCTTGGCTCCAGTCAAGCACGGGAAGGGCCCGTCCTGGTCCTGGCCGGTGCCCCGCGCTCAGCCCTGCAGGCACGGCCGCCCCTCGCACCCCGCACCGCCGTGTCCCGGGCGAGGCAGGACAGCGGGGCCAAGGGAAGCTCCCGGGCCCGCTGCCACGGCCCTGACAAGATCACGGCTTAAAAAGAAAAAACCATTAACTGAAAAAAAGCACACCCAGGGCAGGGTTGGGCACTCCCCGTTCCAGGATCCGGAGAATCAAATGGGAAACTTAAAAACATTCATTACCTTTTTCCTTCCCACCCTGTCCTTTCCAGAGGAGCAGCCCAGCTCTCCAGCTCTGGAGCACGGAGGCAGGAGCAAGGGAGAAGGACAGCGGCAGCCACAGCTCTGGGGACATGCAGCTCCCAGCATGTCCCTGAGGGGGCTGTAAAGCAGGATCACAGGGAGGAGCATCACCAACAGGGGTGAGTTTCTAGAAGCACTCAGAAGTAGAAAGGCCCAAATAAACTGACAAGTTAAAAAAATATTTATTTAATGTGAGCTTTTGTACTCGACAAATACACAAGTCCCAGAAGGTTCAGCAGCAGCAAATGAAACAAAAATTTAATAAACAGTGATTCCATCTTGGAGAAATTCATCCAGTAACTGCATTTCCCAGTTACAATATGGAATACGATGGCTGAAGGAAGCTCCTGGATTTAGGTTTGGGCAGTGCCATCATTCCCAGCTTCCCAGCAGCTCCCTGCATGCCACCAACGCTGCAGGACACAGAGCTGGCACCGGAAGAAGCTGGAGCCTTCGAACTCGGCAGCTTCTTGGTCCTTCTGTACCTGCTGTAGCCACTGCAAAAATCAGAGAGAAGGTGTGTGTGAGACACCTGTGGCACCTGCCCTGTCCCCTGCACCAGCCTGTGCTCACATGGGCACCACCACTGCAGTTGCTAGAGGACTACACACTCGTTTTGTAAAATTTATATTTTTTTTAACACACATAGCTGCAAAATAACCTTTGAAATGCAAGCAGTACAGCTGTTGCTCTGGGATGTACCCAAGGCTGAGCAGCAACAGCAAGTGCCACTTCAGAGGCAGCAGGAGCTAATGACAGATATTCCAGAAGATGGGAAAGTGCTAAGGGTGGGACAAAACCTGCTGAGCTAGGAAAAGCCATTTACTACAAAAACCAAGGAGCAGGATGATGAAAAATGGGGCAGGGAAGGAGAAATCCTTGGGAAGTGGCAGATCTGCCCTAGAAGCTCAAGACCAACCAACAGCAGATGCAGGTGTTGCCTTGCATGATACAATCAGAGGGAGAATCTAAATTAACAAGGGGCTGAAGTTCAAATATTCCATCAAATGTTCAAAGTTTCAAGACCTCTTTATGATTTCAAGCAAGGAACATGGTCAGCCTGCTAATGCTGGCTAGGGCAGAACACTGAAATTTAGTGTCCCTGCTTAGCTTGTGGCAGTCAAGTGTGAGGACAACTGTTAAATATCCTTCCTCGCCAGCTTTTTAAACCAAACATACAGAAAAGCATGGCAGAGCAGTTCTTACCAAGCACCCAGGTAATTTTAACACCATTATTTAAGCCCACACTCAAACTGCAGTGGGATAACTGCAGTTCTGGGATCATCACCATGCTGATGTGGGCAAAGAGAAGTGACAAGCAACCCCAGGCACATACCCTCTGGGGTGGAACTGCTGGCTGCCACCAGCACTCGTCTTCTTCCTCTTGGAGTCCCTGGAGTTGGGCGGCCGTTTCCTTTTCCTCCTCTGGTTTGTGTTACTGCTAAAATAGCTGGAGGTTGTAGCTGCATCCCCTGCTTCTCCATCGCTCCCCAGGGAGCCAGTGCTCCCCGTGGCTGTGTCCGCACCTGGGCAGGCAGCATCTTCTACACACAGGCATGGAGGGAAAACAAACTCAGTCAAGGTATCACCTGGGCCAGTCAGAGTGTCACCAGAACACACTGGTGATATCAAAACTTCTGTCCTGGCTGTTCCTCATCTCCTCTGCACTGCCCCACCCCCAGTCTTTCGGAGATACCCTGAATTTAGCTAGTGGGAAGGTAGCAAAGATTTTGGTGTGTTCTGAAAGTGATTGCTCCCTTTTGGAATTATTAAACTGTAAGAATTAGTTATTTGTGATTGAATCAAAGTAACTTTTGAATCAAACATCTGCTAGAGGAGGAGAGAAAGGCACTGAACAGGAAGTACATGTTGAGGTACAAAGCACACCTGGGATGGAGAATTCTGAGTACTTATCCATCACTTTAATTATTTCTGCACCGTATTTCTCCAGTTTGTCTTCTGTGACACCATCGATCTGCAGCAACACCTCCATGTCTGAGGACAAGGTTTCTGTAACACAACAAAGCACCCCTCAGACATGTCAAACAAATAACTTTTTATAAAGATACCCTGCAGGAAATTAATTCCTTTCCGTGCCCCTCTATGCAGAAGCCTCAAAGGACTTCTGAAAAACCTGACCTTACCTGCTATTTTCTTTAGGGTGGAAGTACTGAAAATATTGAAGTAATGCACATCAAAGACTTTGCCCAGTGTTTTGCACGTGTCTGTAAGTTCACTGAGGCACTGTTTAACCATCTCTTCCCGCTGGGACATCTTTGCCATGGAAGCCCTTTGCCTTCTGATGGCACTGGCACACTCTGTCTCGTGGAACTCCACCTGTTAAAACGAGCCATCTGTAACTCCTGCCAGGGAGTTCCTGCACACCCTGACTGATAACACAGGACCACAGCACAGGAAACAGAAAGTATCCTTTGATGGACCAAAAAAAGCTGTTTACCCAGTATACCTTTTCTAAATAATTTTTTACAGGCTACTCAACCACACCCAAGTTTCTTCTACAAAGAGCTGGCAGAGTTTAGAGAGGGAAAACCTCCCGACAGCCCAGTTCCCAGTTGGCTTCAAACAGAAGTCACTGGGGTAATGCTGAGGGCTCTGTCCTGCTCCAAACACAGCACTAATGCGGAGGAGGTGAAGCCTCAGGAAACCTGGGACTGTTCCATGACCTTCATGAAGTGCATCTTCCATCAGATCCCACCAATGACTAGGAAAAAATAGAGTAGAAAATGAAGAAGGGACTGCTGGTCCTTCCTTCCTTCTTAGCCATCCTTCTGGAGGGGTCAGAACTTTCCTTCACTGTCCAGCAGGAATCAGATGAGTGGGGGAGCAGAGAAAGATTTAAACCTCTCCAAGCCTCTCAAACTCACTTTTTGTCCAACAACATTATTACTGGAATACTGGGCTAGGAATCACACGTGTTGGATTCTGTTCCTTGAATCTACCAGACATTAGTTCAGCTGGAGGCAAACTGTGTTTAAGCTACTCGAGGGGATACACTAAAGGAAAAATGCAGCACCTTCCTTAAAACAATGCCTTCAAGAAACGAAGTAGTTACACACCTGTAGCGACCCATCCAGCACAGCCTGAGCTCTCTCCCCCAGAATGACATATGCCACTGCCTGGTCATTAGCTGTGATGTACAAATCCTCATCCAGGATCTTGTCCAGGACCAGTTTTCTAAACAGCCTTTCAGCATTGTGCCGGGAATAGGCAGCCCCCTTCCCAAATATTCCAGACTGAATCTTGGCACTCGTTGAACCTGTACAACAGAAAGCGTAGGATGAGCCCGTGCTCACAAAGCCCATGTACATGTGCATTTACAGACCTGTGAGAGATTCCCAAGGCAGTCTATTCACATTCAAAAAAGCCTTTAAACACTGGAAAACCAATATTATCACTATAGCAATCTGAAATGGATTAAATCTTCAGTTTCATTTATTTTGGATCACTTATCACCAAGAGATTCTTGGGAAGATTACTTTTGCAAAATACACATTCTTTTAAACGCCTGCTGGCATTGCACAACCCTCTTGATTCCTGGTCAGGGATTTGTGCACCAGGTTATTGAGGAGTTTCTGGGAGAACAAACTCACCTAAGAAAATGTCCACCATCATGTTCAGGGTGTACCTGCCAGAGCCTGGATTCCTCTTCCCGTTCACCCGCCCCGCTTGCCCGCAGTGCTCTCGCACAAACCGCACGATGTTCTTCACATCCTCGGTCACATTCCTTGATTTATAATCCTGTTAAATCACACTTGATTAGGACATGCCATTACGTGTTTCTGCCCTAATCCAAGTTGTTACTGACAACCTCAGTTTTCATTACTGAGCCTTTCTCAGCTGTGAATTGAGTTTGTTCCAAATAAAGAAACAGTGATTTCCTAGTTAGCAACCTACAGTGATACGGTCACAGGGATTCTGGATGTGATAATACAAAACCAGTTCAACTGACTGTATATAATCTCCGTGGGGTTCTTTGTGTAGAGTGAGGTGCAAGATGGCTGGGTAAATACTGGGAATCAAGGTAAATCATTTGGAAAGCATTCTTGTAATTATCATGCCATGCTATAGAACTTGCACTTCCAAAATGCATTAAAATGAGACTGAATATGCATTACCCTGGTCAAATTTGGTTCCAATCACAGCTATATAAGGGAATACTTCAAGCACAGGGCTAAGAAGCAATATCCACCGGTACAAAACTGATCAGGATCCCTTCCCTGCCTGCCTCCACGGCTGCCTTCCCTTCTGCTCCTGCCACTAAGTTTGCATAACCCCAAATGTTTGGGCCACCTTCAGCACAAGCACGACCTAATGTGGCCCTCATGCTGCTCTGGCAGCACAAAGCTGCCCTGAAAATATCAGGACAGGAACTGAAGGGATTCCCCCCTAGCCACTGCAGTGGATCTGATGTTAGCTCCCACCTCCCACAAGGAAGATCCTTATGCCTCTGACAGGAACAGGAGCATCACAAGTCCATGGTTAAACCCTGAAAATAACTGGAAGCATCACAGAAATACAGGACTTTTATTCCTTTTCTCCATTTGCCTTCCCAAAGGTTGTGTAACCACTTTTTGATGCAACTAAATACAAAATCAGTTTAACACCGCTACAAATAAAACCCGTGGGGTTTACCTTCTTTCTGCTGCAGTTATCACAGATCACTTCTGGGTGATCTTTGCAGAAGGTGGGGTTGAAGTTGGTTTCCCCAAAGTAGGCGAGCAGCTGGACGCGGCGGCACTCGACCACGTTCTCGCAGTAGTGCACCATGCTGTACAGGTTGTTGAAGTGAGTCTGCCTCGTGTGGCTGTTCCCATCCTTCTCCACTGAAACAGCAAATTCAAGGGTGTTTGTTAGAGCTGCACCTCTGCGTTTTCGTGGACTGTGAAAAAAACGCAAATTGGCTTTGCTTAAAGAAACCGCAATATTGGCTTTGCTTAAAAAAGCATGAGTGGGTTAGTACAGAACTGATGTAGGACAGATTTTATGTCTAAAGTTTTAGAGAATGGAGAAGGGAAATAAGCCTAGAATGACAAAAGTCAAGATAAGGGTATGTGTGACGGGATGAGAGGAAGTGGCCTCAAGTAGAGGTTTAGATTAGATATCAAGAAAAGTTTCTTCAGAGAAAGGGTAGCAAAGCCCTGGCACAGGATGCCCTGAATGGAGTCACTATCCTTGGAAGTGCTCAAAAAACATGTGGATGTGGCACTTGAGGATGTTTTAGTGGTGAACAGGGGGGTGGAGTTGGTTTGACAGTTGGACTTGATGATCTTAAAGGTTTTTCCAACCTTAACAATTCCATGATTCTGTGAAGCAAAGTGGTTTTGACTAAAATTAAGTGCAAGTGACAAAAATCCTACTCCTGCCACCTGAATGAAAACCATCCAGGTAAGGATGCCCAGTTCTCCCCTCCTTGCAATACTGAACTATCCATGGCATTTGTAGAAGAGAAATAACACAGGCTAAATGAGACCAGCGACAATGTGACTGCTGTAACATCATCTCCAAGTTCCCAGGGGAGAACTCACTCAGGATGAGCCTTCTCAGCCTGGTCACATCACTGTAGCTGTAGAAGAGCAGGCAGTGGGACATCTCTCCATCCCGCCCAGCTCTGCCAGACTCCTGGTAGTAACCTTCTATGGATTTGGGAAGGGACGCGTGGATAACGTAGCGCACGTCGGGTTTGTCAATGCCCATTCCAAAGGCAATTGTTGCACATATCACCTGGGAAGGAGATTATCATGTTCTAGACACACATCATGGAAATTACTCCTGCAACACTGAATGGAAAGCAGACAAGTGACCTGGATTAGGAAACCTGGAGGACCCAGAATTTCAGCTTTAACAGTGCAGAACAAGTACAAAACAGCAACACCTCCCGTCCTGTCAGAGGAGCCCCTCCAGACACAGGAAAAACCCCAAATTCCAGTCTCTGCACAGCAGCATGCCAGGAGCTGTTTCTGAAGCCCTGCACTGCTCAGGTCCTCCCTGCTGGAGTAGCACGCCTTGGTGCAGTGCTACAACCTTTTATTGACAAAATTCCCAGTGAAAGGTGGCTGCTGTGCCCCAGCACGTCTGTTGGGATCAGTTATTCAATACCGCAGACATTTGGTGGTAACACCACACAAGTTCCCTTTCATTTCCCAGGCCAAGAAGGATAAAAGTGCCCAAATTTCCTTCCCTTTTCCTCCCAGTTTTTCTTCACCTGGCATCCCTCCTGATTAATCCACTTCTGCTGCACGAGATCCCTGTTGGAATCGGTGAGGCCGGCGTGGTAGGCCAGGGCAGCCAGCCCCTCCTTCTGCAGGATGGCTGCTGTGGTGTCACACTCGTGCCGGGAAAGGCAATAGATTATCCCAGAGTCATCTGCGAATAGATGGGAAAAGAAATTTGAGCTACAATACAGTTTTATTCCCTTTCCCTCCTCAGCAGTCAAACCTGCCAAACAGATACCGACCTCTCCTTATTGGAATAAAGATAAGAGTAAAGATATAACTGCTTCACTATAGAACTTATTTTATTAATATCAGATAGTCTTGATAGTTTTTCCTACCCAGTCTTTTGGGGCTTTTGGTGAGGTGGATAAAGAAATGTTTTCCTCATCAGTATTGTGCAGTCTCAGGATTTAGAACACATGAACAAAACCTGTATAGTTCAAGAGTTAGAGCAGTTCAGCCAAGGCTCTCTGACGGTACAGCACAGGAGAAGCTCTGAGGGAGCTTGGTGTAATCCAGTTCCAGCAGCAGGAGCTGCAGGACTCCAAAGGGAGCCTAGAAAGATGGGAATCTCTGAAGATAGCTTCAAGGGGAACTGCAGATAAGCAGACCAATTAAACAATTAAGATATTGGGTGACCTTTATGCTCTCAAGACATAATGCTAAAAGCTCTGGCAGGCTCCAGAAAGGTTATTCAAGAGCATCACCATAATTTACTTTTCCATCTTAACTTAAATTCTCAACTTTAGAATGCACATAAATCTGATTCCCGTTTTCAATAACATCACTTTACCTCCATCTTGCTTTTCTGGTAAATATATCATTATTACAGCATTATAAAAGCTTTTGCTGCCTTGAGAAGTGGTTCATGAAAAGGCCTGTGGGCACCATGCTGCTCAGTACTCACGGGGGTGATATTTTTTAATCCATTCCAAGCAATCCATTGCCACCTTCTTTGGCTTCTTGGGCAACACATCATATTTCAAGTTATGCCTGTTGAAGCTCATTGTAAACCTGAAATTGACAGTTCATGGTGCTCGTCAACCTTATGGGTACAGTTACGTTGTGTTAAACAGCTTCCTTCATCGTGCAAGGAAGGGCTTGGCAAGTTTTTTATTTCTTACGTTAATATTTTGCATCTACCTCCTATTAAATTCCACGCATGCATTTCATTTCATCAGATACAGCTACACAAGGATTTCAGACGGCCCGTGGTGCCATTTTTTACTTCACTAAGTTTTCCACTCCAAATTTCTGTGGCACAAACAAACGGTTTCAGAAACCTGCTGAGCAACTCACACTTGTGGTTTCAGCATCTCGAGCTGGTTCAGGATGTCCTTCTGCACGCGGGGGTTGGCAGTGGCAGTGAGGGCCATCATGGGCACGGAGCGGAACTTCCTGCGCAGCGTGTTCAGGCGCTTGTAGTCTTGTCGGAAGTCATGGCCCCACTGGTTGGAAAACAAAATTTAGGTGTAACAGAGTAAAATGCTCCAACTGAGTCTTTTGGCATTCCTAAAAACAAGTGGAGGTTTTTTACCTGGCTGACACAGTGGGCCTCGTCAATGACAAAACGTGCCAGGAGTTTCCTGTCGTAGAGGTTCTCCAGGGCGGACATCAGTCGGCTGCTGGCACACACCTGGGACACACCACCAGTGGCAAGGGAAAGCAAAACACCTGGGCTAAGAGAGTCAGCTGGCCTGACTGAGAATATAGAAGCAACTGTCTTACGCTGCAGAATTACCCTGCACTGCACAGCTGGTGTGGGATTCCCCCCAGGTTCTGGGGTCACCTATCCCAAGGCCCCTCATTCTGAGGCAATTTCAGTAAATTTAAATGACTTATGTCAGGAAATGCCAAGAAAAATAATGCTGAAGAGAGAAACACAATCAGCACACTAACCAGCCCCCTCTTACAAAGCTCTTGTGCAATAACATATTTTTGAGGCAGTATATAATGCAGCCCAAGGCAAGCTCTGACAATCTCCTATCACCCCCTGGCAGTGCTGTATTTTTCCTGTATTATCCTCTTCAGAGCAGTCTGGATTTAGTAGCTACTGGACAGTGATTAATACTAATATGTAGCAAGATAGATTGAAATAGGTGGGCATGGAAGTTTAAGAATTTACATTTTACATACATACTCAGTTCTTATTCTTGACTAATTACTGATTAAAATTAGCTACATCTGTATAGATTCTTAATGAATTACCTAAAACTCGTCTAACATTTTTTTCCCCAGAAGCCTACTCTGAGTGCAGTCTTTTAGCAGCTCACAACAATCCCCCTCCTCATAGCCCCTATGGTTTTACAGCTGAAGATGAAGCACAGACCTTCTCGGGGGTGACATACAGCAGCTTTATGACAGGGTCTTTCTTTGACAACTGCATGTAGATTTTTGAGGCATCAGCATCTGTTCTGTCACCAGTCAGGTAGGTTGCAGCAATCTATATTAAAAGTATATAAATATATATATTGAGTTTTATTACATGCAAAACAGAAGAACTTCCAAATGTAGCCCCAACTCTCATTACAAACCAGTTCCTAAGCAGCCAGCCTTGGGAACACATGCTTGGGGACAGACAGCTGAGCACTCTGGGCTAGGGGAAGGTGTCCCTGCCCGTGGCAAGGGGTGAAACAAGATGAACTTTAAGATCTCTTCCAGCCCAAACCATTCTGGGATCCTGTGATCTCCTGCACCTGCATTTCTGCTCTGTGTATCGTGCTTCCAAAGATGTTTAGCACCTCCGGAACCCCCCTAACTCAGGAACCCTTAGTGCTCATTCCTGCTGCAGAGTCAGGCTGCTCCTGTGTAGGTGAGTGATTACAATTCTCAGGATCTCAGAACCAGCATCTGCTCTGGAACACACAGCTCTAACACCCAACACGCAGCAGCAGCAATAAATCCAGCGGTCACGCTGCCAAGGTACTCAAGTTCATCCAATTTAGTTGTTCCCAGGCAACTTCCTGTGCCGTTCATAGTGTCCATCTAATCAATTTATGCAGTTTATATTCGGGAGACAGACGATTTGCTGTAAAATTTCAGATTTCTAATCCAGTTACCTGCAGTTTCACTCAATAAAGCTGCTGGGACTTACATCTAAAGTCTTCAGCTTCTGAACCTGATCGATGATCAGTGACCTCAGTGGAGAAATAACGATGGTGACCCCGGCAGAGACACAGGCTGGCAACTGGTAGCACAAGCTTTTCCCACCTCCTGTGAGGATGAGACACAACACAGCAAGAGTCAGATATCAAGAGAAAAGGGATGGAGACCTATTTCTTATTTCCCATTTTACAGCACTTTCGGAAACAATAAACTTCTACCAATGCCTGCCACAAAGTGACACCTGTAGGATAAGAAAGGGTTGAGGATAAGAAAGGGTTATTGTGTGAATTGTTAAGGAAGGCAGAAATTGAATCCCCTCACTCAAAATACCCCAGTGCAACAATACTCCTGAAATCCTGCAGAATCTACAGAAACCCAGCAGCACGAAGGCACAGGGGAAGAGAAAAGCTTGTCCCAAAGCTTGCAAAAGGAGCTGCAGGTCTGTGCTGCAGGCCCCTGTGCTGTGGGGGCACACACCTGTGGGCATGAGGATGAAACAATCCTCGCCCAGCAGAGCAGCATTGATGGCCTCCAGCTGGTTTGTGCGGAAACAGTGCAATCCAAACTTCTTGTGAAATATATTCATCATTTCTTCAGAATGGGGAAATTTCATACCCCTGAAACGCTCCAGCGCAGGGTTATGAACCACTGGATCTGGGAGACAAAAAAAATGTAATTAGAGTAAGTTATGACATCAAGTTATGGAAGAAATTGTTCCCTGTTTGGGGGGGGAGGCCCTGGCACAGGGTGCCCAGAGAAGCTGTGGCTGCCCCTGGATCCCTGGCAGTGTCCAAGGCCAGGCTGGATGGGGCTTGGAGCAGCCTGGGACAGTGGAAGGTGTCCCTGACACGGCAGGGGGTGGAATGAGATGGGCTTTGAGGTCTATTCCACCCCAAACCATTCAGTGACTCTGATTTTCACCTCCCCTTTCACCAGCCTGTCCCTACTCTAACCCAAAATGACACTGACCAACCCTGGGCCCCAGGGGGATTGAGTTTGCTTCCACAAACCCATTTTGGAACATTATGCAGTGAAAATCATCTTATAGCTTTGTATCAAAAAGTGCAGAATCATTATTTAACTAAAACACAGAAACACCCTCATTTCCAATTCCAGCAGCTTCATCTTCCAGCAGCCTGAAACCTGCACAGGAAGGGAATATTCAAGTTTGGCATCATTTGGAGGAAAAAACCCCTCCAAAATGATTTTGCAAAAAAGGAACCAAAAGAAACTTCCACAAAAACAAAAGGCATTGATGTGATCTGTAGTAGTTACTCGGTCCTAGATTTAAAAAGAAATAAGTAAGAATTTAAAAATGGAAAACCCCAATAATCCTCAGGAGTATAATTTACCTGGATGGTTTTTTGTGGCCATCAGCAAGCCCGGCTTTGGAGCAGCAGGACTGGATCCCACAGCCAGCCCTTTGGCTCTGGACATGATCTTGGACAAGAGGGACTTGGCAGGTGGCCCTTCCCTGACAGGCTGACACAGCGGCGTCGACGGTGCCTCGGGTGCTGAAACAGCCACCGAGCTGTCCCAGTCCTCATCGAAGTCATCGATGTCAAAGTGATCCAGGTCGAAGTCGAGGTCATTTGTACCCAAGCTGTTCCCTGCAAGGCTGGCAGTTGGAGCTGTGCTCCGAGCCTTCAGGGCTGTGCTGGTCAGGGGCTGGTTCCCATTCCTCATTCCTGGACTTTTGTCCCAGCTGCTGTTGCAGGACTGGAGGCTGAGGGAACCTCCCTCCCTGCCACCTCCATTGGGACAAGGCAGCTCTGCAGTTCCTGGGCAGAGCATCTCCTCAGCACTCTGCTTTGAAGCACAAGAGGTGTCCAAGGTTTGATTTGCTTTGGCAGAAAAGTTGCTGGAATGAAGAGAAAGCACTGAGGGGAGGTTTGTGGATTTGGGAGAGTTTCTGTCAGAACTGAAGCTCCAGCTTGGGCCAGAACCTGGGTCAGCACCAGGACACGCACGAGGGCCCTGCTCCATGGGAGACTTCCAGCTTCTAGGAAGAGTGATGTTCGTGCCATTTTGGTTCAAACTGACAGAATTAGTCAGCAATTTTCTCCTGTGAGAGATGACAAAGGAAGGAAGAAGGAGAAAAATATATATTTAGTCACAAGCAATAATTTACCAACTTCTACAACATTCGTTAAACAGTTTTGTCTCACTGCTATTAAACATATTAACATATGGTGGTTCCATCGTGTTCTGAGTCACCACATTTGAAAATGATTTCAAACAAATCTAGGGAAGAGAGAATACCACCAAAAGAAACTAATGACAAAATTGTGACATCACCTCCACAGACATAAAATAAAAGAATTCCTAAAAGCAAGGAACAGATCCAGGCAAAGCAGAACATAAAAAATAAATCCTTAGAGGCAAAACCTGAAGTTAAAGGTATGCCTGAACCAAATCACGTTTTTAGGTACTTTCTAAAGACTATGTCTGACTGCAGCAATGAGAAACAAAACAAGTTGTTGTAACGAGAACATTTACAGAAGCTCATAGTCCCAGCCCAGGAAAAATCTAACCAAAATCCCAAATCCCAATACTTTGTCCATGTATTGGCCATCAGATGGCCAATGTCCATCATTGCCATCAGATGATGCAGGAGACAAAGCAGCAGGTTGTGGCAGCAATAACTCCATGGGAATATGACAAGTTGAGGGATGCTAGTAGAAATCACCATCCCTGCAGTCAGCGAGAGAAGAGACAACACCAACTGAGTGCCTGTGGCACGAGAGCTGAGGAGGACACCTGGCAGGTCACACCACGTCACGTCACGTCACGTCACGTCACGTCACGTCACGTCACGTCACGTCACGTCACGTCACGTCACACCACACCACACCACACACCACACCACACCACACCACACCACACCTGTTTGTCCAGAAGCACCTGGTGCCAGGCCCCTCCTCACACTGCCTGTGGCACTGGATCCTCCCCTCTGGCAGCACACAGGGACCACTAACACTTGCAGCAGTTTTGGGGTATTTTGTTCCTCCTCTCAGTCAGTGATTTCAAGCTCTTTAAAGCCCCTCGTGCCTTGTTCCCCAGTGTGCTGGGGACACCTGCAGGCAGTTCCCTGCTCCACACAGAGCTGTTCCAGCCTACCTGAGGTCCCTGTGCTGCAGCAGGGCTCTGGCACAGCCCAGGGCCTGCAGCTCCTGCAGGGGGATGGCATCCACCAGCTCACAGATGGCCTCCATGACTCCGTACAGCTGTGGGGCCACGGGCACGGCCTCACCTGGCACAGGGAGGGAGTTCAGCACAGTCATTTTCATCAGAATAGGTGTTGAGAGGATACCACTCTCCCAGAGAACAGTACATTGCAGTAAATCAGTCTAAACAATTTACTTCCAATATATTTTTAGTCCATTTGCATAAAGAAACTGTTTCTGTGTGCAGGAACTCAACAAATCTACATATTTTTGTCTTTCTCTTTTATTATCTATAATCCAACTATTTATGTCAATTCTCCATCTATAGATGTTATTTCTCCATCTGTTAGTCAATGCTCTTGGATTACACAGGATAATAAATAGTTGCAAACTATCCCCAAAATCGGAGATATGAAATTCCAAAACATTTTGTGTACCTGAATCCCCTGCACTGGGATCACCTCCAGGATGTGTTGTGGGAACCTTCTCCTGCCTGGCCTCGGAGCTGCCAGCTGTGCATCTTCCACCAGCGGGAGAGTCTCTGAAAATACTGCTAAACACCAAAAGAAAAAGCCATTAAAATACAGGTATCTGTAAATTGAGGCATTTCCATAGAACAGCGGGATGTAAGATGTGTGTAAAAGATGAATTCCTGAAGGCCCAGGTAGAACCCAAGAGCTGAGCAGTCACTCATCCTGTGTACCAACGTGTAGAATCTTGCCTCAGTGATTTCCTCCCATCCCACTAAGTAACTCTGCATTTTTCTGAAGTGAAAGCCACCTAAACCATCAGCCATAAAATTAGCATTTGATAAAGCATTAATTGCAGCTGCCAACCATTAACCTGCCAAGCAGGAAAGAGATACAAACTCAGTCTGTACCTTTTTAACAAGCAGGAGCTTGGGGTTGTTTTTGGTACTTTTCTAATCATGCAACAGGCAGATGGTTTTGGCAGTGAACTCTGATTACCTGACACTTTGTACAGAAGGGGAGAAGGGAGGCAGCTCCTCCTCAGGGGAGGGAGGGATGATGTCCAGGTCATCCTCCTCGAGCTCAGCACCTGCCAGCGGCCAGGTGGCCTCATCCAGTTCTGAGAGGCTGTTCCCAGCCCTCCGCGGCTCCTGGCCCCGACCACCTTCAGCACCAGCAGCTGCAAGAGAGGTGGGTTAATATTGCTGGGTAACACTGGACACCCAGCCTGCCACAGAGGAGGGGGAAAATTACCGGCCAGATTTCAAAGCACTCGTTTGATACAGTGTCTGACTTTTAAAGGATAAAGCTTACTGCTCCCTTTTCTTCCCCATTAAAAATAGACAGACAAATCCCCACAAAGCCTCATTTAGGGGGAAAAGTGATACAGCTAAACCTACAGTCACCTGTCCCTGGCAGAAGTGAAACACTGAAGATGTCTATTTTTATGCAATAGTTTTCTATAAAAAGTATTTATACAAAAACCTATTTCTGTAAAAAGCTCCTATTATATTAAATCCCAGCTTTAAAGGAGTGCAGACTCATCAGCTGGCACAGTCCCTATGCTGGAATTGGAAGGTAAATGTACGTGTACTGTGCCTTAAAAGACAAATCCTACAAAGAAAGGTCAATATCATTAACTTATTAAAATTAATTTCACAGAGAAAGGAAAAGACAACAAAATACTAAGAACAGAAATACAGTTCACAAGTCTTTTCACGATTCAGTGTAAGGGCAGCATCCCAGAACCCTCTTTGATGTTATTCAGTTGCATAAACACGTAAATTTCCCAAATAAAAGTCCAAAGTTTCAAAACACAGCGGGTAAGGAATCTAAAATAGAGCAGTTCTGTGGGACAGAGCTGCCTAAGCAGTGACAGGCAGGAATTTTGTGATCATAAGTGAGGGTTTGGAGTTCTTTTGTGGTGTTTATTATGTTTGTGTTAAAAATGGAGAGAGATCACTTTTCCTGGTTTAATATTTCATTTAGGTATAAGATGACTTTATTTCTCTTCTGTACGAATTTTATAAGTGCTTTTCTCTCCATAACACCCCTATAGATTATTAATCATTTCAGGGATGCCATGTGGGAAGTCTTGTAACTCCAGTACGTGAGCAGCTGCTACTCCCGCACCAGGAGAATGCTGTCCAGCCTCCAGGCTAGGGGTACCCAACAGGAAATCCAGGAACCTAAATGAAATCAGGGCTGCTTGCCAGTCCCGAGCACGCAGCTCCCTCTGATTCCCGACCAGCCAAGCCAAGGCCTCTGGGTGCAAACACAGATGTTCTGGCAGCTCAGCGGTACCTCCAAACAACCCGTTACCTGGGCGAGCCCCTGCGCTGTCCGCATGCAGGAGGGGGTCAGCAGGCGACTTGTCCCGAAGGCCGTCCCCCGCAGCCGCGCTGCCGCTGCAGGGCGCCGAGTCCTCGAGGCAGATCACGGACTGCTGCGAGCAGGGTCCCTGCTCGGCCTCCGCCGCTGCCTCCCCGCCGCGGCTGCCGGGTCCCGCGTCCTCCCCCGCGCCCCCGGGAGAGCCGGGCGGGGCCGCGCGGGGGCTCGGCCGCGGGGGCTCCTTGCGGGGGGCTCGCAGCCCCTTCGGGGACAGCACGGGCGGCCGAGAGAACT
>VZTF01004366.1:438166-466595 GCA_013397755.1 Cnemophilus loriae | reverse complement strand
TGGGCGGGGCGCTGGGCGGGGCGCTGGGCGGGGCACTGGGCGGGGCGCTGGGCGGGGCACCGGGCGGGGCTGTCCCCTCCCAGCGGTGGGCGGGGCCCGCGCCCCGGCGGGCCCGGCGTTATCCCGCCCGTAAAACTACCACAAACCCCGGTTCACCCTGAGATAGAATAGATTTATTAGCAAGAGGTAATCAGGAAACATATATTTTTACAAAAAAAATGGAAATTTTTTTTTCCAAACAAGCTGTAAGTTGAAATAGTTTTAGGGCTTGAAAGAGAATTCCCATACCACGAGGTATTGCTTACAGCAAGTGTTGTGTGAGTGGAGCATGCCTGCCACTGCCGGGGAACCGTGTCAGGGACTGTACAATGTAAAAAACCCAAGTACTATTCACAGAATAAGCACTACATTACTATATCCTGCTAGCGGGTGGTTAGCCAGGATTACAGTAGATGTAATAAAAACACTCGTCATCTCTAACTCTACGTCATGGTACTCAGAGTGGGCACAAGGGTACGGATCTACAGCATATCAACAGGAGCTGGATGCAGCGAGGAGAGGCGAGGGGATGCTTCCATCTTCCCAACTTCGGACGGACCAGGGCAGCAGCCAGGGTCCCCCGTGCCCGGCCAGCACGAGGGTGGCACACACAGAGAGGGCAGCTCACACCGAGGGACAACCTTTAATGTGTTCCCTTCTCCCACCTTACAGAGTTTCTAGTGGGATGTAACCGCCAGCACTGTCCGAGTGAGAGCTGCTCTGTGCTGCCTCAGAGCCCCGTGGGGACACACGGCTCACCTGCCCCGTGGGGACACAGGGACTCACCTGCCCCACGGGGACACAGGGACTCACCTGCCCGACCACCAGCCCCCCCAGGAGGAACAAATGACAAAAGTAACATCATCGAAAAGAACCCGGGACTCCAGCGAATTGTCGATGCGTGAAACCTTAACCAGGGCGGGAAATCCTACGCGAGGTCTAGTGCGGCCTGGGGCGGGGGCGGGTTGCTCGGAGAAGCACAGACTGGGAGTCACTCCAGGGCGTCCATGGCACGAACGGGTATGTACATATGGTATAGCGAGTGTACACGGGCGGCCGCCGCCGCGCTCAGGAAGGCAGCTTGGGCTCTATTCGCAGAGAAGCTTCGTACAGGGTTTCCTCGTCCATCACAAACGACTGGTCCAGCAGGTACTGCGTCACCTGGGAACGGAGCGGAGCCGTTAGCGGGCTGGGAGAGCACAGACCCCTGAGAACTGAGGCACCCAAACCCTGGTAAGTGAGGCGCCTGCCACAGAGGGTGGCTGAGACCTTTCAGCTCATCGCACGGTGGGGGCCACCATGAGGCAGAGGCCAGCTGGTGCTGGCAGTGGGGGCAGCGGGACACGCTCTGCTCTCTGGGGAGGGGGTGCTGCCCCTAAATAGCTGTTTCTTAGCACGTCCAGGGTGCAACCCTCGGAGCACTCCGAGCCTGGCCCAACGGCCATCCTGCCCATCGTCCTGCCCTCTGCAGCAAGTCCTCTTGCCTGGGGGGCCACAGAAGGAGTCTACTGGAGCCCCCACAGCCTCCCTCCACCCCCTGCCCCCTGCCAACACACTCCAGCATGGAGCTGCCAGGTATGGAAGGCTTAGATGCTGTGATGGAAGAGGGAGATGAGAAGCAGAGCATGCCCATGGCTCTGGGGACAAGGCTGTACCTTTGGCTGGTGCTCGATCTTGTAGGAGGTTTGCTGGAACTGGCGGATCTCCCTTATGATGTGTGAGATCTGTGCAGGGATAAAACACAGAAGGTGTTCACGGCTCAGCCATCACCCAGGGATCCTGTCCCAGTGCCCGGGAGGGCAGGGGCACCCAGCACAGCACAATGCAGATGGCAGGGGCACCGAGCACAGCACAATGCAAAGGGCCTTTCTGTCTCTTCCAGACATTAGGAACAACCCCAGGTGTGTGCAGGGGACACATGCGGCCGCCTGGTGCTGTGCAGGTGAAGGCTGAGGGGACACAGACCTGGCCACAACCATATCACCCCAGCCTGTCCCCGTACGCCCATGCCAGCAGGCTGGAGCACTCACCATCCTCATTTTGGAGAAGTTCACCAGGCCATCCTCGGTGTAGTTCGGGGTGCCCTCCTCAATGAAAGCCAGGTCGGTCAGGTACATGCCCAGGTAGGGGACACATGGAGGGTCACAACTTCAGGAGTAAACCACAAAGAAATGAGGAAGAAAACTGCCTTACTTTGGAGCTTGGGGCAGGGTAGGGGAGAAGGGGGCAACTCCGCAGCCAGCAGAATTGGAAGGATTCTCTCTAATATAGGAAGGCTCTCCCAGGGAAGGCTGCTGGTCTCCTGGGCCTCATCCCCACCAGCTCAGCAGGACAAGGAGGACCTGTGGCTGTACCCCTCACAAAGCCATGGGATGCAGGAGGTGAGCTGAGGGCACCTTTGACAGAGGGTCAGGAAGACCTTTAGAAGTTTCCATGGGCAACCTGCTCTAGTGGAAGGGGGCCCTGCCCACGGAGGGGTATGGAACAAGATGAGCTTTAAGGTCCCTTCCAACCCAAACCATTCTGGGATTTGATGATTCTATGATAGTGATGGGGGAAAATGTTCTCTGGTGTCTGGCAGTGCTTTTTCCCTTTGCAGTCCTTTTTATTTCCAGACACTGCACGAAGGAGGAGCTCAGTCCTGGGGATCACTTTGCTAGCCCCTGTGCTGGCTCAACAGGACACCCTTCAGTGCAGGCTCTCAATGATCCTGGGAGCAGAGCCCAGGTCCCCCCACACCGCAGGCCCCGGAACAGCCAGCAGCAGCCATGGGAGAGGAGGAGAAGCACCATTCACTCACTTTTTCAGTGCCTCCCTCAGGTTCTTGAACCTGCCCTCCGACGACACCAGCTTCTGGAGCTTGTCAATCAGAGCCTTCGTCTGCAAGAAACCAAAGTGCTGCCTAGCAGGGCCCGGGAGGAACCCCTGCTCCCTGCGGCCGAGGGGAAAGCCTGTGGAGCCACAGGGTCGCTCCCACCCCACCCTGCCCAGGGCACATCACCCTGAGCTGTTCCTACACCTCACAGGTACAACCGTGCCCTGGCTGTCACACCTGGCTGCTGGTGAGCAGGCTGTGCACTCGCTGCCTCCCCCTGCTCCCACCTCTGCCCTCGCCAGTGCCTGTTTTCATTCACAGGTTTATCATTTTATAGGAAAAATGACTGCTCCTGGCTGATAGGAGCCCACAGTGGTGCCGGCTCAGCTCCGTCTGGCTCCAGTAAGAGCCAGCTACTCCTGTACCACGTACCTCAAACAGGAATTCATCCTGCTCAACCATAACTGGTCCAAGTCCAGAAAACCAGTGAAAGAGAGTCTGTCTGTGTGTGCAGCTACGGGGGCTCTCTGGGAAAGGTTTAACTGCACATCTGACTTGCAGGGTGGGGCCAGTCTCTTCTCACAGGTAAAAGCGACCGGACAAGGGGAAAGGAGTTGTGCCAGGAGAGGTTTTAGACTGGATATTGGGAAAATTTCTTAATGGCTGTCCAGCCCTGGCACAGCTGCCCAGGGCAGTGATGGAGTCAATGGAGGGATTTAACAGATATGTGGATGTGGCACTCGGGGACACAGGTTAGTGGTGGCCTTGGCAGTGCTGAGGGAACAGTTGGGCTGGCATGGTCTCAGAGAGCTTTTCTAACCCAAACCATCTGGTGAGTCCATGAATAAACCCGACTCCAAGGCAGGGTCTGCCTGCCCACACACCACCTCCCTCCTAAGAACAACCTGAAACACCTTTCTCCGTTCTCTAACTGTTTTTCGATGCCTGTCTCATCCTGCCCCAACACCATCCCACCCATCCCACCAAACCCCCGCCTCCCCAGGAGGGGCTCGCCCCTACCTGCTTGGAGACCTTGAGCCAGGTTTTCTTGAGGCGGAAGATGGCACTGCGGTTGAGGGAGGAGGTGATCTCCAGCACGGCGTTGTAGTTGTGCAGGCAGCGGCAGATGTCGGCCACTGCCACCCACTTCTCGATGGCGCTGACGCGCGCGTTGATCTCCTCGTTCCGGATGATCTCCGACGCGATCAGGTTACTGACCTTGGGGAGACACGCGCCCGGCCGCAGCTTTAGCGTGACTTTGGGCACAGCTCCGTGTCCTCCAGCCTCACAGCAGTTTTTAGATTTCCCTGCGCTGCAGCAGCCCCAGAAGGAGCAGCTGCACCAGGTGATGCTCCCCCTGCACTGGGTCCCCGAGGCAGGCAAGGCCCATGGGGCAGGTGGCCCTCACACACCCCAGCCCTGGGGCAGGGGGCTGAGCTGCCTCCCCTGTGCCCATCCCCCTGTGCCCTGAGCTGCACCTACATCATTGAAGTGCTTTGTGTTCTTCATGATGTATGGAGTCCTCTCATTCTTCTCCAGCTTCATCCAGCCTTGCCCGAAGAACTCTCTGCAAACCACAGTGGTCAGGTCGACTCTTATTTCCCAATTTTATGGGATGCCCAAGCCCTGTAATCTCCACTGCATCCACACAGGATGGAGATCCCTGGGTCTTTGTCCCCCACACTGCTGACAAGGGACCGCAGCCATGTGGCTGAAAGTGTGATGGTTGTGGGAGGGTCTCCCTGAGCCGATTGCCTTGGGGACGCCAGCAGAGAAGCCACAGGATCAGGACTCAAATCTGCACTTGAGCCAAGTCTGGGCTACTGGCAAAGCCCAGGAAGGCTTTGCACTCTGTGGGGTCAGCCCAGCCAGGCTGCCCGTGAGGCCCTGGGTGACCAGAGCCGTCTTTCCTGACCCGTGGGGATCACTCACTCATATGGGATCTTCTTGAAGACAAGGTGATCCAGCAGTGTCAGCTGCTCTGCGATCTCCAGGGCTGAATGGTTTTCAAAGGGTTCTGCTTTGACCCCCTCAGCCTGCGGGACAGAGGAACGATGGGGCTCACTAGGCAGGAGCACAGTGAGAACTCCCACACGTCATGAACACAAACCCAAAGTCAAGGCCGGGCTCCCAAGCCGAAGGCTTTTCCCCAGCAGAGCCGGGTGTGCAGTGCCGTGCTGGTCCAGAGGCACCACAGCCCACACCGTGCTGAGCCGTGCTGAGCAGTGCCGGCTCCTCCCAGCCTTGCCAACCCCACAGATTTAATCATGCAGCCTTTTGGCTGTTTAATTAACCAAGCACCCAGGGATCCCAGCTGGAGCACCACTGTCCCTGCCCAGGAGGGGCAAGATGGCTCTTCCAAGGGATTTCCAGAAAGGCAGGGGAACAGGGGTGACCCCTGTCCCCACTGCCTGGCTCTGGCCAAGCAGCACTTGCAGGCACAGGTGGGGCTCAGGGTGCCCCCCACATGAAGCCACCCTGAGGGTGACAGCCAAAACCTGAGGTGCAGACCTGCACGGAGTCACTGACTGGTGACTGTCCTCAAGCCAGTCACAAAGACATCGTTGCTGAGAGCCGATCCTTGATCACAGCTCAGGCCAGCACCCAGCACACCCCCACAAAACAGCACTAGGATGAGGCTGGTGCCACTCCCTGCAACACCTCCATCCCTGCTGCCTTCAGGGAAAAGATCAGCCACTAATAAAAACAAACCCCGCCAACATCCCACCCAAATAAACCCCAAAAATCCCTGACGACACAGAAGAAACCCCCAAGATCAACACACACACAGAAGCCTAGCCCAAGGCAACAGCCCTTTGCACAGTCCCTTGGGACAGCGGTTGTGAAAGCTCCGGCAGACAAACACCGGCTGGGCTCCTCCACAGCTCCAGGGCCCCTAGAGAGGCTGCAGGGGCACTTGGGGGGGCAGCTGTGGGGCAGGGGGCTGCGGGCACCCCGGAGGCTCCAGCCGAGGGTCAGCACAACACACCCCCCCTGCTCATGGTGTGCACCCCAAAACCCAGGGCACCCTCTCGTTCCCACCACGCCTTTAACTGCAGGTCACTGCTGCTCAGCCTCAGGGGCAGAGCAAAGCCCTCAGGGCTTGTTTGTTCTCACCTCTTCAGAGGAAGTTTCCAGAACACGAACTTACAGGCAACAGCTCAAACAAAGCCTAGGAGGGACTGGCCCCCCAGAAGCCACCAGCAGAGCCAGGGGACAGAATCTTGGGTGTTTCAGGTGCACCAGGCCAGTTTCAAGTGGCTCTTGTGTTCTGGGAACAGGTTTGGTGGCTTTTTTTTCGGTGCAGAAAGGCAGCAAGTGCTCTGCAGCCACTCTGGGGGCTCTAAATCCATGGCCCATTCCCAAGGCACTCTTCCTGGGGAGCAGCACTGATGCTGGCTGAGCCAGAGCCCATCACTTGGAACTGGAGCAGGTTTGGGGACACAGAGGACACGATGGGAACCCCCAGGGCTTTCCCATGTCCCTCCAGCAGGCACAGGCAGTGGCAGGCAGGTGTCCCTGTGCCCTCTCCAGCCATTCTGCTGACTGCAGGGGGAATAATGTGCCTGTGGGCTGGTTGGTGTTGCCTCTGCCTGTAACAGATCCAGCGGTGCTCACAGCTGGCCGCTCCCCAGAACGCCTCTCCCTGCTTTGCAGCTGCACCCCTGACACTGGGCTTGGAGCCTCACTGTTCCCTGAGCTGGGTGTGCTGGAGTGTCAGGACCTTTGGCTGTTCCCCTTCCACCACCACAAGCCACTGGGGGCAGGGAGGGAGGGAAGGAGTATTTACCATCTGCACAACCTCCTCCAGGGTTATCTGGTTGTCTCCTGGATCCTCCTGCGTCAAGGTCCTGTGGCACGGAAAGACAGGATTACTGCAGCTGGGAAACCACCAGACCCACACAGCCCCAACAGGGCAGCAGGGCCCCGAGGATCCGCATGGGTGAAACACTCTGGCTGTGTTTCATGAGAACCCTTCTGTCCCATTCCTCATTTTAAAGAGAAAAACACTCCTCAGCCAAGGCCACATGGCCCCACGTGTCAGCCCTGCTGCAAGACAAGTGCCCTGCCCTCAGCACGGGGTGGGCACACACTGAGTGCCAGAGCCGCCCTGCTCAGCACAGCCCCTGAGAGGAGCCACGGTGCCACACCAGGACCCGACAGCAGCAAGGGCCTCGCACCCACCGAGTTCAGCACTGACCCTCGGCCATGCACCAAGGGGTCACACCTGCCACGTCCTGATGGCTGAATGCAGTCAGCACCACCCATCCACCTCCTCATCTTCCTCCCTGGCACCTCCCAAGCTCCTGGCACAGTCCCTCCTGGAGCCCTCATGCCTGCTGTGGTCCCAGGTGAGAGCAGAAACAGCCAGCAGCTGGCACAGCGTCAGGAAAAGCCACCTCCTGCCCACGGCCCTTCACCTGATGATGTTGGCGGCCGCTTTCCTCTCCTGGGTCAGCAGCTCGGGGTCATGGATGACCTCCTCCAGGAAGCTGATCACCCGGAACTTCAGCTCCTCGTTGGTCTCGAAGTCCTGCCAAGGCCGGCACAGCCGTGGAGTTACTGTGCTGGGAGTGACATTGGTCCCAGCAGAGCTGCTCCCGACACCCAGCTGGGGAAGGGGCTGCCTCTTCCTGGCAAAATCCCAGCGTAGGAAGGCACCAGGCTCACTCAGTTCCATTGCATCAGCATCACCAGGCCTGGGAGAGCTGCGTGACTTCCCAGTGACAACCAGAATGGCACCGCTCCCACTGCCCCCAGTCACCAGTGCAGGGAGGGACGGGACAGCAGGGAAAGCTCCCAGTGCCCGAGCCCTGACCCCATCCTGAGCAACCCAACGGGCACCAAACCCAGAGACTCCCCTTCCTCTGCACCCAGCCAGGGGGCGATGGCAGGTCCAGCTCTCCTCCTCTGCACCCCAACCATGCAAACACTGGGACCCCTGTTCCCCTGCCGGGGGCTCCCAGCTCCCTGCTCCTCACCATCTACAGTCCTTGGCTTCATCAAAACTTAAATGCCAAATTGCCTTCTCAGCTGAACCTTGGCTGAGCCACCTGGCATGCAGCTGAATTCCTGGTGGCAGGGTGGGAGGGGGAGGGAAGGAGCCCCCGCTGCCCACCTGCGAGTGTTTGGACACCCAGTGCCGCAGCACGTTGAGGACACGGTTGGTGGCCGCTCTCCGGATCACGAACTCCTTGTCTCCGTTCCGCTGGTCCGTCGGGAAGCCTGAAACTGCCAGTGCCCCTTAGCCCAGCACAGCTCCCTCAGGAAGGGCTCACAGCAGCTGTAGGGCTGCCGAAGGAGCACCCCCCTTCCCGAGCACCCCTGAACTGCCGTGTCAGGAGGCAGTGGGACACCTGGAGCCACCTGTGACCTGCACATCCCTTGGGCAGTGCCACGCCCAGACTCCCGAGACGCAGCCTGGAGCAGGCGCTGGGCTCTGGGGGCTCTGGGCTTCCCCAGCAGGGCTCTTCCCAGCCAGAGTGCTGGGAGGGAAACCCCTCTGGGAACGCTGGAAATGGGCACCCCCAAGGCACTCCCTGGGGGGCAGGTACCTGCGCTGGCCAGGGACATCCTGCGGTATTTCTCCTTGGTGGGGGTCCCCTCGTTGGCCCCCGCCGTGGCAATGGCGAAGGCAGAGGTGGCAGACAGGGCACTGCGGGTGCTGTCCAGGTCCCGGCAGGACGTCATGACCATGCCATTGTTGTAGGAAAACAGCGAGAAATCTGCGGGAGAAGGAATCCAACACCCCTGTGGGCACCGCTGCTGCCCAGACAGGTCCCCACACGTGCCAGCCCCCAGTACACAGACACCCCCCAGACCAGGACAGGCCTTGGCTCACTCGTTACCTGATGAATTTTTGCATTTGATGGACTTGGGAGTCGTTGGAGATTTCGTTGGGGAAGTTTCAGCTTCTGCTTCATCGCTGTGGTTGGGATCCGTGTCCGACTCTTCCCTGACAGACACATCCGAGCCTGGGAGGAACAGGGAACCTCTTTACACCCGCTGCACACAAATACAGCCACGTTTTA
This sequence comes from Cnemophilus loriae, assembly GCA_013397755.1. NCBI lineage: Eukaryota > Metazoa > Chordata > Aves > Passeriformes > Corvidae > Cnemophilus > Cnemophilus loriae. Next base: position 457,709 of record VZTF01004366.1, on the reverse strand, counting down.
GTTCTTCCCAATTTTCCTGAAGTCTGACCCATTCCAGCTTTGGATGCAGCCACCATGTATAGCAAAGGTACAGAGTTCTGCAGTTTCTATGGGATATTTTGGAGCAGGTTTTTTCTTTGAGGTGGGGGGGATTGGGTATTTTTTTTGTTTTTATTATTAAAAATTGCTGAGGTTTCAGGAGGCAGGAGCTCTCCGTGCATGCACCTAAACTGGCCCCTCCGCACCACAGCCCCCCATCCCCAAACCCACATGGACTCACTTTGCTTGCCTGGCAGTGACTCCTCTTGCTTTTCCGAGGCCGCTTCTCCTTCGTCTGGGATTTTATTGGGATAGCTACTGGACACGTACAGCTTGTTGATGTCCAGAGTGGTCTTGCTGAAGGGGGCCATGGAGGAGTACACGCCAGCGTAGCCATTGGAGGAGCAGCTCAGCGCCGCCAGGTCCAGTGCCTTGCCCCCTGTGATGATGGGGATGTTGAGGGACAGCTTCCTCCGGCGGCTGGGGGACGAGGACTTGGTGATGGAGAGTGGCGGCGGCGACGAAAACTTGCGGTTGGCTCTGGGGGACTTGGGGGGCTCCCCATAGAGCAGCTTGTTGTTCTGGCTGTTTGCAAACAGGAGCTCCAGGGACCTTGGGGAGACAGGGAGAGGCTGAGTTGGCACCTGCCCTGCCCTGCCCAGGAGGTTGTGGGGATCCCCCCGTGGCCCTGAGACCCCAGGACATCCCCTCAGGCACAGCAGAGCCAACATGAGCCCCACCACCCCGCGGCCACCACTTGGCCCTCCCAAGAGTGGGGACACCTGCAGGGCTTGGATTCATCTCCTTCCCCTGTTTGGGGCTATCACAGCTCAGGGGGAGCAGGTGACACAGTGCCAGGGTGGCACCAGGGCTGGGCAGGTCTGGGCCACAGAGGCAGCAGCAGGGGATGGAGGAGCAGTGCCACAGTTCCCCCAGATCCCATCGCTCCTTTGGAGACAGGACAGGTCCCAGGGCAGCACTGGGGCCAAGAAGGGCGGGGGTGCAGAGACTGGGGACAGAGAGGGGACGAGGAGCAGTGGCAGGGCCTCCCCCCACAGGAACAGGACAGGTCCCGGGGCAGCACTGTGGCCTCACCGTGCAGGGATGGCGCTGATCGGCTTCTTGTAGATGGTGATGAGCTTGTCGAGGACGACGAGGGCGGTGGTGAAGACGCGGTAGGAATGCAGGAAGGTGTTGAGGAAGTCGATGCTCAGGAAGCGCAGGTCCGTCAGCCTCTCCAGCAGCCGCTCCACACTGGCATAGCGGATCTGCAGGACCTTGCAGGAATTCATCGTTTTACTGAACCTAATGTCAACATCATCACAATACAAGCTGGCATCAGACCTGCAGAGAAACAAGATATCTGTGGTTCCAGCCTGGAACGAAACCAAGAGACTATGGAAAGCGGTGTAGGAAGGAGCCCTGTTTGTACGGGCTGTGCCCGTGGAAAACGCAGGTGGGAATGCTCCTGGGGGAAAACCTGGAAACCCACACCCTGGAATGGGTGGAGTGCCCAGCAGGCAGAGGGATGTGGATGGGCCATCCCCGGATGCACACAAACCAAGCCCCTTCCCCTGCCTGGCAGCAGGGAATGGGGCAGGGACACCCCCGTGCTGCCCCGTCCCACCGGCTGGGACCAGCCCCCCTCATCCCACACATGTCCCAGCACAGCCTTTGCACCCCAGCACCTACACCCGTGCCCCTCCCTTCTGGCACTTTTATCCCCTCTTTAATATTGTTATTTTTCTCTAAACTCTCCCCTTTGACATTCCCACCTCCCCGAGCACATCCCACACAAATCCCTCAACAGCTTATTAACGCTCCTAATCACCACGCTGGAGCAGCCCATGGAGCACACGGGGAGGCCACAGGGGTCCCAGGGAAGTCACAGTGGTCCCGAGGCTCCTGGCAGCGTTTGTCTGCCGCAGGAGCTATGTCCCAGCCCACTCCACACTCACTTGATCATCTGGGGCACGGTGACCTTGGAGTTCTCCTCGAAGGCGTTCATCATCAGGCCGTTGCAGCGGATGTTGTCCACACACTGGGAGAGACACGGGCGGGAGGTGGAGGAAGTCAGGGCTTGGCTTTATCCAGACCAGACACATCCCTGCTCACTGCAGGTCCCGGCACCACAACAGCACCAGGAAAGCTGCCGGGGTGCAAACCCAGCCGCAGGGCAGGCGGTGGGGCCGCAGTCACACAGCAAACCAGGAGTTAACCTGCGTGCCCAAACCGGTGCCACAGCCCAGCAGGGATCAGCCCAGCAGGGATCAGCCCAGCAGGGATCTGCTCAGCAGGGATCCTATGGCAGCTCCTCATCCTGACACCCCCTCCCAGCTGGGTCCTACCTGGCTGATGTCACTGGTCCATGCAGCCTTCTCCTGCCGGGATGAGGCCACGAGGATAACGGTGAAAGATGAGGAATCTTTCGGCTCCACCACGATTTTGAAGTCAAGGTGGTCAATGTCTTGTCCTGATGTTTTGGCTTTGGAAAAGAAAAACCCCACACAGTGATTGGGAAAGCCTTTCCCATCCCCCCTCTCCCAGCAAGGACTTTAGTCAGGTTTTAAGGAAGGTTTGTTCAGGTTTTTGTGGGTTGTTGGCTGCCCCAGGAAGGTCAGGTCTGTCTAAATGTGGCTCTGCTTGATTCACAGTAAATAATTAATCTAAGTAAATTTCAATCGTGGATTCCTTGAATCTATTGAATCCTTGATCCACCCACCAACCACTCCCCACCCACCTCCCCACCACATACCGTCCTCATCGGTGCTCTCGGGCTCCTCCACCAGCGTGCAGTCGATGAGGGAGATCACACCGTTCTGCGGGGGGCAGAGGGGCTCAGCACTGGGACCCTGGGGATCCCCCGGCCCCCTAGTACAGCCCTCACCCAGGGTGGGAGTCAGGGTTCAGCAGCGGGACCCCCCCAGGGGCTGGGGGTTCCTCCATCCTGGTCCCCCACCCCAGGGATGGGGACAGGTCGATGTCCCCGGGGGGGGCACACACAGCCCAGGGGAGGGGGGGACACACACGCAGACCACCTGCTTTCACTGGGAAAAAAAATCTGTGCCCGCTGAAACCTCTGGGTTTTCCTTGTCGAACTGATCAACTAATTTGTTTATAAATTATTTAATAGGAGCTTTAAATTTAATTTTCCCAAAGTCTGTTGTTGCAATTATCTGCTCTTTGCCACGGACCGTAATTCTTCAAACTGATAATTTAATGCCAGTAACAAGCAATTTCTGTAAGATTCTTGCTCAATTAACTGCCAAACTTCCCCAAATAAACACAGGAGCCCAGGGAGCAACCAGAGGAGCCGGGAGCGCTACAGACAGCCCGGGCTGTGATTCCAATTTCTTCCAGCATAGACTGTCAACGTTTCTGCTGCAGATCAGGGCAAATTCTTTTATCGAGATCTTGTAGTTTCTCCTCTCTCCCGTGACTCGGCTCCGACAAGCACCACGTGAAATAAATCCATGTGGCTGCAGGCTCCCAGCCCAGCACCCCTGGGGAGGCAAGGTGGTCCCTGGACCCCTCTGTCACCAAGAGCCCGGCCAGCTCAGACCACAGCTGAGCCACCCTCTGCCCCCTCCCCATGGCCAGGGAGCAGCAGCAGCCCCCCACCCCTTGCAGGGATCCCCCGGCCCCCTGACCTTGGTGAGGTGCAGCTTCCCCCCGGAGCCGCGGGTGCAGATGATGAGGTGCTTGGAGAAGAGGAAGCACTGCCGCTCTCCCTCCTTCCTGAGCGACAGCGAGCCCAGCCGGCCCCGCGTGATCTTCCCCTTCTCCGACATCGGCACCTGGATGAGGGAGCCTGCCGGGGGAGACGCCGTCAGCCCCGGCACCGGGGCAGCGCTGCGGGGCACGGCCCGAGCATGTCCCCAGGAGCCGGGGCTGGCACCAGCCCCCCAAGTTATGGTCACCCAGCAGCTGGGGGAGCACCAGCCGTGGCCCCAGCCCACCCTGTACCCCCATCCCAGGGCGCTCCACTGGGACCGGGAGCTCAGCGTGGTCCCACTGCTTCCCTGGGGGGGGCATCAGTAACAGCCAAAATCCTGCGCCATGATGCGGAAAAATGCAGCGACAAAACTGCCTCAAAGTGCCAGAACTGCCTGAACGTGATGTGCTTCTGGTCAGTGAAAACTCAGAACCGAGTGACATTTTTACATTTCACAGGCCACCGGAGCACACAGGACAGGGACAGGGCTGTGGGGCTCACGTTCACCACAGAGGGGAGGGGTGCTGGCACGGACACAGACCTTGTCTGACGAAGGTCTGGCTGGTGTCCAGCAGGATCTCGCACCCCTCGATGATCATCCTCTCTATCGCCAGGTTTTTCCGAATATTTTCAGTCTCGCTCACTTCATCATGCATTATCCTGAAGGAGGAAGAGGAGAGAATTGGAGCTGGGATGGGATCTGCACAGATTTTCCCAACTCCTTTGGACATATGGTGGAGCTGCACCAGGTAAAACCAAAACTGAAGGAATATCAAAGGAATTACAGCAATATCTACCCAGGCAGAGCCAGGAGCTCAGAGCTGACCTGCACATCTGCCCGGACTGTGCCTCCAGGCTGATAAATATTGAAATGTGAGTGCTTGGAAATCACAGAATTCAGATTTAGGGCAGACAGATCCCCCCACCACCATCTCCCTCTGATATCCCTGCTCCTTGAGGAGTGGGAAAAGGGATGGAAACTCTTTACAGAACTTAAAGAGTGCTGGTGGGTTTGGCACTGACACCCAGAGCACTCCAGTCGTTGGGCTGGGGAGGAAGAGGATAAAAACCAGGGAATTATGGCCAATTCCCAAGTGCTCAAGTGGAGATCTGGGAGGCACTCGGTACCTTCCCATGGGGCAGCCCCACCAGTCCCGCCAGCCCTGAGCAGAGGACAGAACCAGACACTCGGAGCCATCCCGGTCCTCCAAAGCCCTCATTTCATCATCCAGGAGTCCTGGGAAGCACTGCCCCTGGCCAGGAGCAGCCAGGACCCGTCCCACACCCCAGGGATGGATCAGTGGCTCTCACCTGGACAGCTCTTCCAGCTTGGACTTGGCGTAATCCAGGCTGTTCCTCTCCACGTGTTCGTGGGGCGTGTGAGCCAGCAGCTCGTGCAGGGTCAGGATGTACCTGGGGATCTGCAGCACAAGGGAGCAGAGCAGAGGTCGGGGGAGCACTGGGGACAGCAGGAGCCCACCCTGGGCTGCTCCTGCCATGGCAGGGGACACCCTGGCCCAGGACACCCTGACCTGAGAGGTTAAAGCTTCAAAGCTCCTTGTGCCAAAGCTGAATGAAGAGGGCCAACAAGGTGGAGCTGTGCCCAGGACCGTGCTGTTCCCTGTCCCAGTCCCAGAGGTGTGGGGTAACCCGGGAGCCAGCAGCACACGGACTCCTCCTGCAGTGATGGCCCCAGCAGGTCCCAGGAGCCGTGTGGGACCACCAGGGTCCAGCCCCAGGCCGCCTTCACCCAGGCTTTGCCTTCCCACCACACAATGCCAGCTCTGAGGATAGGGTTTGCATTGTCTATCCCGTCTCTCAGCATCCCTGGGGCCAATCCTGGCTCCAGTGGTCACCTGGAACATGGGGTAGGTGAGGAAGGTCTCCAGGGTCCTCTCCTCGCAGTCAGGCTTGGCCTCGTAGTGCTTGAGCAGCTTGTCGAAGTCGCGGTTCTGCTTGCAGTGGGCCAGGATCTGCAGGCTGTACTGGTGGTTCCGCACGAACTCCTGGTAGATGTTCAGCATGGGCAGCAGGATGTCGAACAGGTCGGCTGCAGGCGGAGCAGGGCAGGTGGGTGGGATGCTCCAGCCCATGCCTGGGGGCCCGGCACAGTCCCCTGATCCCACTCACCCACCCAGAGCAGCCCCGAGGTCTCCTGCTCCTTGTGCCCCTCCAGCTCTGCCCAGTTTGAGTTTAAAGAGGGTCTGATGGGACACAGGGATGCTCTCCAGCATCAGCCTCCCTATGCACAGTCCAGTCCCACCTCCCACCTCCCAGCAGAACGAGGAACACCAGAATTTGGTCGCTCTGGGGTTTTTTACTCTGTGGCTGACGTGACCAAGCGAGGACAGGGTGTACAGCGTGTTTTGCTGCTGGTCGGCAAATGCCTGTGGAGTTGCAGAAGGAGAAGGAGCAGCGGGAGGAGGAGGAGGAGGCAGCAGCACTCACCCAGCACCAGTGTGGGCCAGCTGGAGATCCGTGCCTTCAGGCCTTGGTAGAAAATTTGGTGCAAAAACATGATCGTTTCACTGGAAAAGGAACCAAGACAGGACTAAGCCAAACCAAGAACAGACAGATGAACAAGAGGTAAATAACAAGGAATTAGACAAAATCCCCAGCCTGGGGGGAGCAGGGCAGCCCTCGGGCTGGCTGGGGGGCAGCTGCTCGAGGCAGCGCAGAGGGTTCCTGGAGGCACAGGGAATGATGGAGCTGCAGACCCCCAGGGAGCCCTGGCGCTGAGCACCCAGCACCCAGGGAGGACAGCGGGTGTCCAGAGCTGCCGGCATGCCGTAGAGCTCCTGGAGCCCAGGATGGAGCTCACCTGTTGAGGAAAATGCTGCTGACGTCGTCGTGTGTGATGGGCGGCTTCTTGGAGCTGGCGGCCATCCGCAGCGGCCGCAGGAAGTTGTTGACGAGGATGTGGAGCTGCTGGACGTACTCGGCCTCAGCCTCTAGCATGCTGAACACCACCTGGTTCCTCTTGCGCATGCTGTCAGCGTGGGGGGACCTGATGTAGTCCTGAATGATGGTCTTCCACTTCCTCCGGCACAGCCAGCCCCGCAGGAAGCTCTGCACCTGAGGGAGCAGTGGCTGGGAGTTAGGGACAGGACCAGGGCCCAGGCAGGGACCCTCGCTCGGCGTGGGGCAGCCGGGAGGTTCCCTGGCTCTGTACTGAGGTGTGTGTGCTTCCGCCTCTTCCTGGTGCTGCTCTGAACCCTCCAGGCTGGGAATCCAACAAGTCATTTAAATACCTGGCACAGGCTGCCCAGAGCAGCTGTGACTGCCCCATCCCTGCAGTGTCCAAGGCCAGGCTGGATGGGGCTTGGAGCACCCTGGGACAGTGGAAGGTGTCCCAGCCCATGGCAGGGGGTGGAACAAGATGAGGTTTAAGATCCCTTCCCTGTGTAACTGGGCACCTGCAGCACGTCCTGCTCTGTGCCCAGCGCTCCGGCCCCCAGGACAGGGGGTGCTCGGGGCTGGTCTGTTGCTCCCTGTGGGAATGCTGCTGGGGTGATGGCTTTTCCTTTGCCAAAATAAAAGCTGTGACAGTCATGGCAACAGAAGTCAGAGGGGCTGGTGGTGCAGGAGCCAGCACTGGCCAGGATGCCTTGTGCTCCTGGGGAACGCCGGGGGTGCCCTGCCAACAGAAGGGCTCCCACTTAGGCAGAACACATTTTCCTCCTAAAAAACCCTGCTGACAGGAGCACTTGCTCAGACACCTCCTTCAGCCCCTCGGGGAGCGCATCTGCTGTGCCTGCTGGGACCCCCCGGGTGCCAACCCTCGGTGCCACCCACCTTCTTGATCTTCTTGATGTCGCTGTCGTCGTCACTGGGCGCGCTGCTCTGGCTGGCCTGGATGCGCTCGTGGTCCTTGAGCAGAGACGCGATCTGTGGGCACAGAGGTGAGCAGCTGCCCAGCACCGCCAGGGACCGAGGGCATCCTGGGGGCCAAGGGCATCCCGGCAGCTCAGGGCATCCCGGGGACCGAGGGCATCCCGGGGACCGAGGGCATCCCGGGCTGCCGCTGTGCCAGGGAACAGCGTGAGCCTCTGGCTTAGTGACAGACACAGCGACACATCGTGCTGGGTCTGTCCTAATGAGCATCACGGACCCACAGAGCCACAGACCCACAGAGTACTTCAGGCTGGAAAAGCCCTCTGAGATCATCCACTCCAGCCGATCACAACACTGCCAAGGCCACCACTAACCCACCGTTGTCCCCAAGCGCCACATCCACACGGCTTTTAAATCCCCCCAGGGAAGGGGACTCAGTCGGTGGATGAAGCAGATGAAGAAACCTGGCAGAGCTGTCAGGGCTCCTCGAGCTGTCACCGACTCCTCAGTAGCCCTGAACACACTGCCAGGACCAGGATCTGGAAATCCTGACGGGTGCCCAGTCCAAACCCCATCCCTGTTTCCTGAAGAAGCCTTCACAGCAAGTCAATAAACACAACTTGGAGAGAAAATGGCAGAAAATTCTTGAGCATTTGGACCCTAAAACGTGCAGGCGGGGAGCAGCCCCCCCAGCCGTGCTTCCTGCACATGTGGGATCGGAGCCATCAGCTCCCGGGTTTTGATTTCACTGTTTCTCCCTGTACTTTCTCTCCCTCCTCTGCTCATCGCATGTCTCGGCCCCCACGGCCCAAACCACTTGGAAAGTGACAGGAAGAGGCAAGAAAGCAGCCCATGTGCCATCCAGAACGTAGGAAATTGGGAAAACGTGATCTGGATTTTGATTTTACAGAGGCGAACAGAAGAAAACAACTTGAAAAGAGGACTTTCCTGGTGGGGGAAGATGTCCTATTTTGGACAGAAAGGAGGAAAAAAGGTGGAGTTTGGTGTCTGGACTGTTTGGAAAAAGCAGGAACGTCCCAGAGCTGGTGGCCACAGGCTCATGGTCATTGATCCAGCTTCTACACATGTGTTTCACCCCATTTCATTATATGGATCAGATGTTAGAGGAGATTTTAGAGCTTTTTGCGCCCCCCAACCCACGGCCAGGGATTGCTATTGACCTGCACATTGGAACCCAAACATTCAAAATTTAAGGAAAAGCCCAGCATTAGGACAAGCTAAACCACCCCTGCCCTCACTGCCTCTTCAGATGCCTCTTCTGGGGCGATTTTGAGGTTCTGAGTGATTTGGCATCGAGGTCTCAGCCCTGCCAACCCGCTCCCGGCTGCCTCCCTCCCCCCGACGCCACTGCCCACCCCCCTGCCAAGCATGAGGAGGGGGCTGGCAGCAGCACTGGTTCCAGGGTGCCCCAGGGTGCCCCACGCTCGCCATCCCCATGCCCACCCACCACACCAGCTGTGCCAATGCCCATCCGCAGGCAGAGCCCAGGAGGGGAGGGGCACCCGGGAGGACACAGTCCTGCAGGGCAGAGTCAGGCAGCACGGGCGTGTCCAGGAAACAAGGGATACCCCTCCTACCAGCGACCAGCCCCTCAGCACCAGGCATCACCTTTACCTGAGTGTTCTCCCTCTGCCGAGCCTCCCCAGTGGCACACAGCGATCAAGCAGCATCGCCCCCACTGCCAGGCATCTCCTGAGCCTCCTCCCCCCGGGTGCCCCAGGGACACGCGCGTCCCTCGGCACCGTCTGCTGAGTCATCGTGCACCTTGCTGCTGTCTGCCGTACCCGGCCTCGTGTCACCCTTCCCACACCCGACACCGCCGGGGAATTGCTGCCAGAGCTCGCGGGGCACGCTGCGGGCAGGGTCTCCCCGGGCTGATCCCACAGGACTGCACAGAGCAGCATCGGTGTGGTCACAGCACCGAGCACGGCGATCCCTGGGGCTCCGGGGAGCACGAGATGCCCTCTGCCCCGCTCGGGTGTGCCCCACTGCAGAGCTGCCTCCAGCTCTGGGACCCTAGCACCAGAGGGACCTGGAGCTGCTGCAGTGATCCCAGAGGAGGACACGGAGAGGGTGGAACAGGATGGTCTGTGAGATCCCTCCCAACCCAAAGCGTCCTGGGATTCTGGGACACAGTGACTGTTTTCTTCGCTCACGAGAGGCAAGGACCAGCTCCCCAGCCCCCTCCCCGGCGCTCCTTGCTGGCGCGAACCGTTCTGTGTTGCAGCAGCTTCCTGGCTCCAGGGATCATTCAAGCCCCCCGCACGCACAGTGCTGGGGTGGCACAGCCACAGCCTCTCGCGGCACCACTCCTGCCAGGAAAATCCCCAAGGGAGGCGATTCCCTCGCCCCTCCTGCAGGAGCAGGGCCAGCCCGGTGTCACTAAAAGAAGTAGAACCACACCAGCGGTGACACCCCCGGCCCCTGCCCACACGGGGATGCCACCCGCCCTCCCACGGGTCACCCCAGGAGCGTCAGTGCATCCACGGTGCAGCGCCGGGCACTTCACCTCGGCCTTGAGGCGCTCGATCTCGATCTCCCCGTCCTCGATCTGCTGCCGGAGTTGCTTGGCAACGGTCTTCTCCGTCTCCACGATCTGCAGGAGATGGAGGTACTTCTGCATCAGCGCCTCGTGCTCTGTCGCCAGGTTCCTGTAGCTGCAGCAGACACGGCCGTGAGCATCCCTCCCCCGCAGAGCCTGCCCTGCGCCCCCGGGATGCGACCCCAACATCGGGGGCTGCGGTTTGGCAAGGGCTCCTCCTTCCCAGGCACCCGGCTGTACCCCGGCAGGGGGAACAAGCCAGGGGGCAGTTCCTGCAGCAGGAAGTGCTGCTGCTCCGAAAGGGCCCATCTGGGGAGGATACAGGTTCCCATGAGGGGCAAACAGAAAGGACAGAGCAAACCTTAATGCAATCATAGGAGACAAAAAAGCCCCCCAAACACCCGTGGCCAAACCTCTGTAACCTGCCACATTCCAAGAGTTTAAGAAGGACAAGCTCCTACAAAGCCCTGGTCTTGGCAGGGGCTGCAGGGGCTGGTGTTTCTCCCATTCCCTGCACCCAGCTCCCACCTGATCCCACACCTCGCTGCCAGCCCAGCAGGACAGGCACCTGCACTGTGCTGCCTCCTGACTGCTCTCCGTGGCAGGGGGGCTGTGCCAGCACTCCCAGGGCACAGACAGGAGCCTGGACAAACCCCTTCCTGACCAGGTTTGCTATCCCAGGCGAATCCCTTCCCGATGGGCTTTCAGCCTGAGGGTGAATCGGGCATCCCTCTGGCTCCAGGCTGGGACAGGCAGGGCCAGCCTGCCAGGGTGGTCAGTGGCATGGGACTAGGATGGGAATGGGGACCGGAGAACAAGTGAACACAGCCCCCGCCCAGCACGAGGGTCCCAAACACAGGGCTGGGGGCAGAAGTGTCCAGCTCATCCTGCCCCTGCCAGCCGCCCTCAGCATGGCTTCACCTCGCCCCCCCAGCCGCGCGGGGACAGGGCACACCTGGCGTGAGCTATGGCTGCCACCCACTCGTCACAGTCCTTGGCATCCTCGGTCCTCAGCTCCAGGGTCTTCTGGTTCTCATGGTTGAAGTTAACGGTGAAGTAGTGCTGCAGGGTGAGCACAGGGGTTACCTTACGGCCCACACAGGGCTGGCAGAAAGCACTTCCTGACCCACCACGGGCTGGGTCATTGAAAAAAACAGGTTTGGAAACACCAGGAGCCCGGCCACAACATGCTGCCGTCAGCACAGCCACGCCACTGGCGAGGAAAATCCGAGGGGAAATCCTGCTGGGCAAAGATCCAGCTTCAGGAGAGCCTAAATCCACCAAACCCACCCAAGTCCAGGGGGCTGCAGTCCTGAACCTGTGGCAGCCGCCCTGGGCACACCCTCACCTGGGGAACGGGCAGAGGAGCAAGGATGCTGAGCTGGACCTGCATCCCCACCTGCATTCACAGGTTAATGGTGGGACTTGATGGTCCTAGAGGTCTTTTCTACCTTTAATGATTCCATGATTCTGTGATCCTTGCCTGCATCCCTGCCTGCATCCATAGGCTGACGGTTGGACGCAATGACCTTAGAGGTCTTTTCCAACCTCAGTGATTCCTTGATCCTGCGATCCCTGCCTGCATCCCTGCCTGTGTGGACAGAGAGCCCCTCGGGCACACGCTGGAGCCCCGCAGCCACCGGGGAGGTGACGCCGAGCAGAGCCCGGGTCCCTCGTGTCCCGCTCCTCGGGGCTCCGGGGGGGTGGCCGCAGCACGGGGCTATTTTTAGCCTCCCTTGACATTTTCAGTGTTTGTGCTAATTGTGTGCGTTGCCGCCGCCGCCGGGTTTGCGCCGCTCCTCTGCTTCCCTGCAGTCTCCAAGGAAACAGGTACCACGCTGCAGTGCCGGATACTGCCCGGAATAACTGGGCTAAACCAAACCCACTGGAACGAGCTCATCCTGACATCATCTGCTCCTCTGCTGGGTTTCATGAGGGACCTGAATTCACAGGTAGAAACTGCCTCAAAGCCCAGGAGCAGCAGCCTGGCAGGACACGGGCAGCCACCGGCTGTGCCACGTGTGCCATCAAAACACCGATGGGCACCACAACGCTCTTCCCTTCTCGGCCCTGATCAGGCCCAGGGGTATTGGGGACAAGGACCCCCAGACGGGCACAGGAGGCTCTGGGTGAGCCCGGGACAATGGGGACACAGGGCACACCCAGTGCAGCAGCACGGACAGAGCCAGCACCCCTAGCCCATGCCCACCCAGGGCTCAGGTCTCCGGGTGACACCCTCGGAGCTCACCCAGCCCCTCCAGGTCCGGCAGAGGAGGGGAGGGGGGCCGGGAGCCCACGCTGCCATGGGCACAGCAGAGCCCTCCTTCAGAAACAGCTTTCACCTTCGGGGAGCAGCTGCAGCGCCCTGGTGAAGATGCAGCTCCTTCACTTCTGCCATGGACCCTTAAAGTGCAGGATCTTTTACTGCTGGTCCTGCAGACAAGCTTTCTCCTCATGGAGCCATTCCCATGACAAAACACCATCATCCATCACACACCCCAGTGTCAAACGCCATCATCCATCGCCCACCCCTTCCCCAGCCTGCCATGCTCAGGCTGCCCAGAGCTCCATGTCTGCCTGCAGGACACCTCTGGAGCTGCAGCAGCTCCCCCACCTTTCACATCTCACCCCCTTTCCCTCCCTCCCACTCCCAAAAGCTTTTACTGGCAAAGAGACAGCTTGGAGGGAAAGTTCACCAAAAATTTGTGGTCCCTATGGGTGTAGTTCTGTACCCCAGCTTTACACCCACCTGACATCCCTTCCCTTGTAACTGCATCAAGAAGAGCTCATCAGGTTGGAAAGGCTGGAACACCAGTGAGGTGTGAGGGAGCCCCTTCTAGGCCCTGGTGCCCCCGGCAGCTCCCGATGCCACAGGAACAAACCACCCCAACAGCACAGTGTGCACATTCCCACTCCGTGATCCAGCATCCACAGCTCGTCCTCAGCTGAGTCCTCATGGGACTGGAAACACAGGGAGATGCTTCCAGGAGTCCCCCAAACCGGTCCCTGACCAGCAGGAGGGCATGAGATAGCGAGCCCTGGGTTGTCCTTCCCAGACCCTGTGTGTGCTCCCAGGGTCCCGTGGAGATGGCACGGTGCCCTTCGTGCTGCTGTGGGTGAGTGCACCCACTCAGAGCCCTGCATCCACAGCACAGCCTGGGCGAGAGCATCCTGATCTTCCCCAGAACCCTGAGAAAGCAGCAGATTCGGGGTTTGTCCGAGGTTAAAACAAGGGGTGCAGAGCCCAGGACAGGAACTGGGGCAGGGACTGGGACAGGGAGTGGGGCAGGGACCCTGCACAGGTGCCCACCCTGCCCCGCTGCCTCTACCCCTCCTCACGCACTCCAGGTACCTCCCAGCACATCAGCACCCGACAGGGAGGTTTGGTCAGACAGTTCGTGGTTCCTCCAGTTTATACCCAGAAACTCCTGAAGGTTTTGTCAGTGGCAGTTCCCGGGCTGTTGTCGGCAGAGCCGATGGTGAGGGGTGAGAGCCCCCCCAGTGCAGGGCTGCAGCCAGGGCTCCTCGATCCCCACGGCTGCTCTGCCTGCCATCCCACCCTGGCTGGTGCCAGCACACGCACCCTGCTCTGTGTGTCGCTCCAGTTCATCCCCACACAATTCCCAGGAAGTGCAGCGTGCTGGGAAGGAGGAAGTTACTTTATATTTGAATAATAAAACTCCCACCACCTTTTATCTCCGCCTAAAAGATGATCACTCTCTGCCATCACAGTGACACATCGCACCAACAGCCCGGGAGCGCTTCCCGCGGCACTCGCTGGGTCAGGGACTGAGGATCACATCCACGGACAGGACCAGACCCACGGATGGGACCAGACCGATGGACACAACTAGCACAAGACTAACCACTCATGGCACCAGGCAGAATGCTGGGAGCATCGGGATGAGCCCCCAGCTCCACCACGGCCCCAGCCCAGCGCCCCTGGGACAGTTTGTGCCACCCAGGGCAGAGCACGAGTTACCCGCAGCGTCACTTTGCTTCTCCTTACACCCTTTTTTTGTTCATTTATGACCTCACCAACTTCCAGCCCCGGGACCGGACCCCACTCGTCCCAATCCCCTCCCTCTGCTCTCGCCGAAATAAGCAGATGCGATTCTTTGAGGAGTCCCTCGTTCCGGGGTGTTTTCCAGCCTCCCCTGTTTCCATGGTGCCTCCTGAGCCCCCGCTGTGGGCGGCACACCCCCCGGACCCGCTTCTGTGGGATGTGTGTCCGTCTGGCACCGCGGGACACGCAGCCCCTGGACCCGGGCTCTGTCGGATGTGTGTCCGTCTGGCACCGCGGGACACGCAGCCCCGGACCCTGGCTCCGTGGGATGTGTGTCCGTCTGGCACCGCGGGACACGCAGCCCCGGACCCGCCTCTGTGGGATGCGCAGACACCCGGACCTCGGGGATTTCCCTGAGGAAGCCCCAGGGGACACAGCAATTCTGCCCGAAATAACGACGCGGGAGCGTTCCAGGTCACCAAGGGAAGCATTAAAGCACCCCCAGGGGCACCCGCAGCCCCGTGACCCCGCCGGGTGACAGTCACCCGGCTCCCTCCGGGCCACCCACAGCCCCGTGACCGTCACCCGGCTCCCCGCAGGCCCTGCCTGCTGCGGGGGGGTGCGGGTGGGGGGGCGGCGTTACCGAGGCCCCTGACGTGCAGAAAGACTCAGGAATAAATTCAAATAAGCTTTAAAGTGACAGGTTATTTCCAAAATAGAAAATCAACCTTTCTCAGAATTTTTTGGAATTTGCAGAAGGGCATTTGTTCAGCCTGAACAACCCACCAGACCCCTTGAGATGTTGTGGTTGGGAGTGGGTGCTCTCCCAGCACCCCCACGCTGGTCACTGAGTGTGTGAGAGTGGGGGGACCACGAGAGAGGCCCCCCGCGAACACCAAAGCAGTGACTGTCACTTTTTCCTGGTTTTGTTGTGCCATCATCGGGGGCTTTTTCCCCCACAGGCATGCCCCCCATCATCCCTTGGAACTGCCTGCCCTCCACCCTCCCGGAGTGGGCAGATCCACATCCGCCTGTTTGTGAAGCTGATGGTTATTCCAGCTGACACAAAGGGCAAGAGGAGGAGAATTTTCCTGCTCTGGATGGATGAGTCTAAAAATCCACAGCCAGCCATGGCAGCTTTTAACATCCCTGACCTACATACTATGTGCTCTGGGAAAAGAGGACCTCAGAGTTGGATGCTCCAGCAGCTCATTTCCGTGCTGACAACGAGAAAAAATATCCCAGAGGCTGCAATTTCCCTCCTTTGTTTTGGTATGGGCTGTCAGGATATTCAGAAATGGGTACTAGAGGTGGGCATCACCCTCGTGGAGCAGGCTCTGGAGTCAAACGCAGAAATATTCGTAAAATAATTAAAATAAATCAATTTTCCCCCTGATTTTATCTGGTGATGCTGGCAGGCAGGCATGCAGGCATCACTGGGACCAACAACATGAGCATCTCCCTCACTCAAAAATCCCCACATGGCATCACCTAATACCCCAGTTAATTAAAAAACCAGTGTTACCCCAATGCTGATGAATAGTTCAGGTTTAAGTCCACAAATTATGATTTATAGTCCCCAAAAAAATCAGATTGCATGGAATTACATTCAGGCAGAAGAATTCTCACTGCCCCAGATGGCTGATGCTCATGGACCTGCAGCTGATGCTGGGATCTGGGGATCCGGTGCCTGGGACATCAGTCCTAAAGTTTGGAATAGCTTGGGAGCTGCCCTGCCCAGGATGTCCATGGGTGACCTGCTCAGCCCTGCTCCACTGATGGGATCTGACCCCTCTGAGCACCCTGCACAGCCCTTTTGGGGTGCCCAGGTGACCCCCATGCAGGGACGGGCACGGCTGGATCCCATGGCCCCGCTGTTGCAGCTTTGGAGAGCTGCCCGAGCTCTGCCGCTGCCAGGAAAGGCTCCACCAGCAGGGCCTGGGGCTTGGCTCTGCGAGAGCTGGAGCTGCCGGGCTGGCAGGGGCTGCTGCAAGTCCTCAAGGCATCCAAATATTCCCAGCTCCACTCCCCTCCAGCACTCTCAGTGTCTCAGGAATGGGGACCACAGGACAGGGTGTTCTCGGTGGTCCGTGGCCCCATCTCTGGAAAACGCTCTGGAGACGGGGAAGGAAATCCCCCTCCGTGGGCAGCACGTGCTCAGGAGCAGCCCCAGCTGGGGGAACACAGCTCAGCCCTGGAGCCAAGGGCTCCGCACGGGGCCACCGCCTGACTCAGCACCACACTGGCTCTGTCTGAGGGCTCCTGCTTAGGAACAACCCATGGCACTGGGACATGTGTCTGGAAGCTGGCCCAGGCTGCCCAGGGCAGTGGTAGAGTCCCCATCCCTGGAAATGTTCAAAAGCTGTGTGGATGCAGCACTTGGGGACATGGAGCAGTGGCAGCCTTGGTGGTGCTGGGGGAATGGTTGGACTGAACGGCCTCAGAGGGCTTTTCCAACCTTAGTGATTCCGTGATTCTAAATCCAGCTCCAGGCTGGGTCCGCAGAGCAAACTCAGCCGTGATTCCTGCTGCCCAACTGATGTGCAAAGGAGAGCCTTCACCTCACGCTGGGGCCTCCCCAGTCTCTGAGGCTGGGGTCGGACCAGCTCTAGATCTTGCACCTGCTCAGCTCCTCTACCAGGATCTCACCTTGGTCGTGCCCCTCCCACCTGGGGCACCCCACATCCTGCCCACCCCTCCGAGCGCCCAGGGGCCAGGAGGGGAGAGGGGACCCTGTGAAAGCACATCCCAGCCCCGTCACCCTCAGGGGGCCGGGAACAGCAGGGCTGGGGGGTGGAACGGCCCAGACACCACAGCAGGGGAAAAGGGGTTCACCTGCACCCCAGCTCATCCCAGCACCACTGCCCTGAGCAGCCTGGTCACAGTCTCCCCAGTCCCAGTCTGACCCTGTGGACCCTTCCCCAGGCCACAGGCTGGCCTCACCCAGCAGGAAATTATCTTCCCCACCTAACTCGTTGGAAGGAAAATTCATTGGTGGAAAAATATAACAAGAGCAGAAAACAAAGTTTCCAGAGGCAGCAAATCCCTCTTTGGTGTTCCAGTTTTCCACATGTCATTGCTCCCTTATTCTCACATATACCAGTGCTAAAATTCACTGTGTTCCAGGGAAAAAGTCCTCACAAAGCAAAATATGTGCACATTAAAAGAGGGGGTTTGAAAGACCCACCTCTTAAAATTTCTCCTTTGCAGAGAATTGGGAACCTTTCAGGCTCCACTCCAGCAAGGAAGGAATCCAAACCTGGAGCTCCTGTGCTGCAAGGAACACTGTCCTCAGAGCTCCAGCTGGAACTGCATGGATAGATAAATACCCTCAGAACACAATTAATTGGGATCACGGGCAACGCTAGAAATTTCCTCAGCACCTTCCCTTTGGAGGATGCTGGGCACAGCTGGGTATCAGGTGAGCCTGGAGCTGAGGCTTTCCCTGGCATGGGGAGCACAGACCCTGCCCGGAGCACGGCCGGCCCCGTGTGCCACCCGCTCCTCCCGCCCTGGCCAGGCTGCGGATCTGCACCATCAATATTCGCCGCTTATCTCATCCCTGGGCCATTAATTAGCTTGCAGAGCAGCGGGCGTCCAGCGCTCCGGCTTCCAGTCCCATTTGGCCTAAGGAATTACACAGAATTACAAGCCAGGCGCTGAACCGCGGCAAATCCACGCGGAGCAGCGGCAGGGGATGCATTTGCCATGGCAGGAGCTCCCCGTGACAGCAGCCCCTCACTTACAGTGAGGACCAACACTCTGGGTGCATTTTGAACTGGAAAGGGGAGGTGACATCCTCTCCGTAGTGTTTGCATGGTGGAAAATCCCTCCTGCACAAACACGAGGACCCAGAGCCTCTATTCCAAGCTTGATTCCAACCTGGCCAGGAAGGTTGGTTGCAACCTGGCTGCTGAACTTCATGGAAGCTGAACTAGGAACACACAACATCTGTGACTGAAGGGACAGCAGTGACAACCACAGCACTGTGACCCCTTACAATTACAGACCTCTCTTGCTGCCACAGCCCCTGACGTGCCGCAAGGAGCCCCAGCTGGGCAAAAAACACAGTATTTTCCTCTTCACAGGGAAATATTCCCATGCTCCAAGTCAGGAGGGAGGGCATGTGCCAGGGAGCAGTGGTGCTGCGTGCCTGGTTCTCTTGGCAGGGTTTTCCAAGTGCCAGGAATAGCCAGAATTAAGGGGCTGGTTTCCTCCCAGGCTGCCCCACGCCCTGGGGTGCCCGGGGGTGCCCCTGGGCCCCATCCCGCAGTCTGCCGGCAGCACTCCCAGCACCTCCCCAGAGCCTGTCAGGCAGTAATTATGCAAGCCCTGCAGAGCCGGACCCAAAACGCGCGGTGCCTCCCGCACGTGCCCAGCCCGGGATGGTGGTGCCAGGACTCCCCCGCTGCTCCCGCTGAGGGGCCTCCGGTGCCGCTGTGCCGCGGGCACCCACAGGGCACACATCCACGCTCCACGAACCACCAGAGGGTCAGAGGGTGAATCCAGCTGGCTCCTGTCCCCGCTAACAAGACTGGAGGTGGCTCTGGAAGCAGTGGATGGAGATTTGCCCCCGCAGCTGGAAGCTAGCCCTTATCCCCCCTGCCTGGCACCATCCCATCTCTCCTGGCTGCTACGGCGCATCCCAGCTCCAGCAAACCACCCCAGACAAACATGCCAGGGGCTGCCAACGTCCGTGCCGTGCTGCTCCAGGATACCCTGCCCAGTCGGGAAAGGCACAGCCGGTGGGGAGAAACCCACCCCCGGGGCCCGTCAGGGGCTGTGGTCCTCACGGCTGGAACCACAGCAGCCCTGGGGCTGGGGGACACCTCGCAGGGGCTTTGGTGTTTCCGCGCCGATCACCCGCAGCCATCGGCAGTGGCAAAGGACACTGGAGCCCAGTGCCAGCGCGGGGGCCCAGGGGACCCGCACTCCGCTTGTCCCCCCGCCAGGAGTGGGGATGGAGGTGCAAACCGCACACGTGGCGAGCGGGAATAGCGTGAAATCTGCCAGAAAACAAGGCCCTGCGCTGCCCCCGCCGAGCACCACGCACCCATCGCATGCTGCTCACACCGCTGGGCCGGGGGAACTGCCAGGCAAACCCCGGGGGCACAGAACGGGNGGTCGCGCCGCGGACGCGCGGGGGGCGCGGAGCTCTGCAGCGCCGAGCGCGGCCGCTGGGAGGCGCCCCGCAGCCCCGCGCTAATTACCGGCGGTTAATTAGATGGGAGGGGGAGTGGGGGTGCCCCGGACAGAGCCCGACACCCCCACATTGAACCCACCCGCTGCTCCGGCACTGCAGCCCCAGGAATCATCCCCCTTCCCCAGCACAGACCGGCCTCATCCTCACCTCCCCACCCCGGTCACGCGTGGGACAGGTCACGGGCGCCAGAAGCTCCGTGGGAGC